>JACFYI010000152.1:589914-600610 GCA_014898755.1 Handroanthus guayacan | reverse complement strand
TCCTTCCCTCCTGAATTTGGCACAATTTCTCAGTCTTTCTTACTTCCTACAGAAAGGAAAAGCATTTACAGCAAAGGGTATGCAAGTGCTTGAGCTAGTAGGGAAAGAAACTATGGATCTTTTAATTTCAGAGACTGGAATTGGAGTTGAGAATGACACCAAGAAAACTGATGAAATAACCGATGAAGATCAGTTTTTTGAAGAAGTTACATTTGACAGATGCTTGTATATCTATGGAGGCCCTGAGCAGTTGGAGGTAGTACTTTCACAGTATTCATCTTGGTGCATTTACTACTAATGTGGTTGTTTTGAGGTTTATGACAAGCTCCATTGCAGGAGTTGGAAGCATTGGCCAATCATTATACTCTATTATATAACCGTAGGAAGGCTAAACTCTCTTCTGAACAAAAATCTATTTATGATGGAAAGCTTAAAGAAGTCCAACAGATTCTCACCTTGGGTTCTGCACTTGATGGCGATGTCGCATATTCAGAGAAAGGGAAGAAAATAGAGGCTGGAACTAATAACAACATTGATGAATTAAAGAACTTGCATGATTCCAGTGTTCGCAAGGCTGCTGAATTGGCTGCAGGGTAAATTTGATTTGATTTTCCTCCTTTTCTTCTTCTTTTTCTTTCTTTCTTTCTTTGTTTTTAAAAGTATCACCTCTTGGCATTTGGCGTTTCATGAAATTAGTCTCGTGTTTTATTACTAGTAGGATTGCAGAGTTTGGTTAGTTTAATGGAAATAAGGTAACCGAACTCTGGCTTCTTATACAGAGAGGTCAACAGCTTTTAACTTCCTTTTGTCCTTTGTTTCTGGATTTTATGTTCTCTCCCCTTGCGCATTACAGAATTTTGGAATTAAAACATGGTTTTCAACCATGGAACCATAATGGACTTCATTCTTTTGCAGTTTTGCTAGTGTTCTGGTTGGACTGTCTCCAAATGACATAATTCACAGAACGTCTGGGAGGCTAGATTCTCTTCATTCAGAGGGTGTTCACGTACGCATATGAGTTGTTTCAGTTAACTATCTAGTTTGTGGTCTTATAATGATTATGTTATTGATGTCAAAATTTTGCACAGAGACTTTCTGAAATGTGCTGTCTCGCCGTAACTCAACTGCTGATGTTTGGAAAGTCTATCATATCTAGTGCCAACAAAGTGCAAGATCAGGAGATTGAGGAGGAACAAGTGATTGATTGGCCTGAGGATTCTTTGGAAAGAGCTAACATAATCAGAACAAAGGCACAATCAATGACCGGAAACATGGAAGCAGTTTTCAATAGTTTTATTACCGGTAAGTTAAGGGTTTAGATCTCTTTCCCATGCCTTCCCTGTAGTCATTTTATTTTTGTTTGCTGTGGAAATTACACGTTTTACTTGTTATTTCTTAGCTTACAGTCTTGGCTAATCATGTGGACTTCGTTTTATGTTTAAAAGAATATGTATGGCTATGGACTGGAGGATGAGGAGCCAAATGCAAACAATCGGAAACAGGAGGAAAAAGAAACTGGGAAAACAATTTTGTGCTTATTTATTAATCATGTATATGTGCCACACTGATAAGCTTTTGTGGTTTTAAATGGAGTAATACATAATTATGTGAAGGATCTAATAATATAGGTACAAGTCTTTGTGATTAGTCTGAAAAATGATCCATATTTATGATGCAAATCTCAACTCTATAAACATAAATATTGCTGCAGTAAATTAGTGTACATGTGTGAAAGATTTTTTAAATAAGCGCTTGGTTATGGATTCCAAGCATGCAAAGGGTACATCCCAATAAAGTGGATTGCATGTCGAATCACAAATGTTAAACCCTTATTGATGTTATTAACCCTTCCCAAAATGTTTTTGCCTGTGCCGAATAATTTTACGACATGATAAAGCAACAAAGAACCGTATATTTTCTCCTTTCTTTTAATTGTTTTGTCTGCTCAGGCATATCGGACGTAGCAGAAGCATATTTAGCAGCCATTAAAACTGCTGCTACTGATTCACAAGAGGCTCTCCCTCAGAAATCGGTTCAAGACAAAGTCAGTACGTATACTGAACGTCTTCGTGCTGATCACAGTACAGCAGTTGGCAAATTGCAGGATGGGCTCCAATATTTGACTTACGTCGTCGTTTCCACCTCTATGCCTTCTGCTTGAGAAAGTTGAAGATCTCTATCTACAAGTGCACACTCATAAGCTATCTTATTAGTTTTATTTGTAAATAATCATAGTCTCTTTTTTCTTCTTGGTTGGCTTTCTCATGTTGCTGATTTCGAAGGTTTGGCATTAAACTAAGAAACTAACTTCCTTAATCTTTGCTATTGGCATTTGGTTCATATTCCCGCTGTTTTATCCAAGGGAAGAACATACATTCAATAACACTTGGTAGTGCAATCTTTCTTTCATTACATTAAACGTCTCACTCCTTTGTTCTCTTTCCTAATGCTTTTGATGATTAATTGAGAATGTTGCGAATTATGTCCAGTGATGTTTAAATTCATTTTGGACTATGGGAGATGTAACTTTGCGAGGTAATGTTCATCTTAGAGTGTGAAAAAGTTGGAAGTTGCCGGTGTAGAGCCATTGTTTTCTTGGGCCAAATGGATTGTAAAATTGATAGGGACGTAAATTTTGCAGTTACAAAGTTGTCAGAGGGGCATCTGTGTTTGATTTGATCAGACCTATCCTCTTACCGAAATGCATTTTATCTGTTTTGTGATGGTGGGTAGGCTTAACTAGTTATTTGTGATGGTCTTGATTGATTTATGCTAATGACTTAAACATAAAGGAAAGAGCATGAAAGATATGATTTTGTTAGGTACTCTTTGATTTATGCAAATGAATTGTACCTGTATGCAAAAGAGAGAGTATGAAAGATATGGTTGTGTTAGGCTTTGTTGTGATATATTTTATAAACTGACTCGTGATTTTCAATTATTCTTGATGTGAGATAAAATTTCTGATTTGGTACTTTTCTATAATTTTATTCGATGCGAGATAAAATTTGTCATTTCTGCATCTTTAACATTTGTGAGTTGGTACTTTTCTAATCAAACTATGTCAGGGTGCATTTTACTTTCGGCAATATATAAATCACAGGGATCCTCTTTATGTTGTCATCCTAGTAGATTCTAAAACCTCCGTTAAAGAAAAGTCATTGTGTTAGCTCTACTCTTTCAGTCATAAATAAGCGAAGGCAACAATTTTACGCCACTAACCAAATCCGAGCAAGTTCTTTTAAATTTAATATAAAACCTCACACGGTTCTATAAGTGGATAAATTATAAATTATTGAACCGTATTAATATAATAGTAATATTTCATTTCTAAGTAATAATTGTATTTGGCGTTTCTTTTTGATTTATTATATTTCACTGTATTTGGAGATGATGAAATTACCAATTATTATTCTTGTCATTTAAAAACTACAAATTAACTATTATAAGTATACAAAATTAACAAATCAACCACTCCGTTAGGTTTTTTTTGACCCAAAAAAAAAGAAAAAAAAAAAAGAAGATGTGATTATAGAGCATAACAGAACAGTGGATAAGTAGTCTAAGCTCTGAGTAAATGATGTGAGCATGCATTAAGGGTAGCCTCCTCATTTTCTATCAAAGACCTAACAAAATATTTGATTCGGTAATTTTGTAAATTTATGAGAGTTAATAAATTTTTAGATAGTGATTGATAAACCGTAAAACGTAATTAACCTTTTTTTTATTTTTAACACAAATATTGTCAAATTCATTAATACTAGTAATTTTGACACAATCAATGCATGTTCCTTAATTTTATTTTTATAAAATTATAAATATTTATTTATTTTTAATGATAATAAATATATCTTAATTATTGAATATTTTTTACTTGATTTATTATGTAAAATAATATGATTGAAAAAAGTAATTTTGAAAAAATAATATTAAAAAAATTATTGTTGAAAAAAAATACAACACGACAAATATTTAAAAAAATTAAAGAAATATTTTTGACCAAAATAACTATCTTTGACTGCTACATGAATCCAATCAAATCTTCAAATCAAATTCAGATTGACTCTCTGAATCGGATTCAAATTGACTCTCCGAATCCAATCAAATCCTTAAATCGGATTCGGATTGCTTCTCCGAATCCAATCGAATCTCTGGATCGGATTGGCCGTCGTATTATTCATATTAAATAAAATAACATACAGATTCTCACTTCTCGGCAATAAATACGGTGACAAGAAAGACATGTGGTCCAGGTTCAATGAACATATCTTCACGTGAAACTGTATTACATTGGCATGAACTCCAAAACCCAGTGCAGTTTTCTCTGCAATCACCATGAGAGAAGTCGATGAAGCCTTCATTCAATCAATCAAGCATCGCCCCAAATCCACCACGATCGAAGCCCAAGGCATTCCCCTAATCGACCTTTCCGCTTTAAACTCCAACCACAGTGACGGAATCGCCGCTCTCGCGGTGGAAATAGGCGGCGCGTGCGAGAATTGGGGGTTCTTTCAAGTGATCAACCATGGCGTTCCGCCGAGCGTTCGCGAGAAGATAGAGCAAGCGTCGAGGCTTTTCTTTTTGCAGCCTGCGGAGGAGAAGCGAAAAGTCGCGAGAGATGAAGCGAATCCGATGGGGTTTTATGACTCCGAGCATACGAAAAATGTGAGGGATTGGAAACAAGTATTTGATTTCACGGCGGAGATTCCGACCGTGATTCCGGCGTCGCATGAGCCGGAGGATGTGGAGCTCAGAGAGATTTTCAATCAGTGGCCTCAATATCCGCCTAATTTCAGGTAAATATTTCTAAAAGATCTGGGCTGTGTTGCGTTATGTGTTCTGTTTTGACGTTGTATCATTTTTCATTCTCCAGGAACAAAACTATATATTTTAGTTAAATATTTTTTTTCTCTATGGCATCAACAATGAAATTATTTTTGTCCTGATTAGTATTTATTATTAAAATAATATAGCATTTGAAATGATTCTGTTGATTGAACAAGAATGCGGGGAAACTTGTGTCTGATTGGGTAAATATCAAATTTTGAATTTTTTTATAATATATATATATATATATACGGAATCTCGGGATCATCTGCCTGACAGCTAGTTTTGTGAAAACTAAGGAGTAGCTTAAATAGCTATCAGTGCTCGACTATCCATTCTGTCTGGCTGCAACTGCTACTATTCTTACATTTTTTTATCCAAAAAAAAAATAATAATAAATACTTCTTACAATATTTTTATTTCATTAACATTTTTATCTTTCATAATAGCCATACATGCATTTTCATATTTTTATATTTTATTTCTTACATTATTTTTATTTCATTAACATTTTTATAATATTTTATACACGTAAAAAGTTGTGTGCATAATTGTTAGTTTAAAGGATCACACCTCTCATTTTATTATTCTTTACGCATTTCCCAAATCACCTTAAAAAATAATTCTCCGAAAATCATTAGTCTAAAACGCCAATACATAACCAAAAAGCTAGCTTTGTTTATTTAAGGGCATTGAACTCTGAATCTTCCTTAGAAGGAGAAATTACGAGGAAAGAATTGTGTCATTTCACCCGAGAGATTTCGGCTAACTAAACGTTGACTTATTCATGTAAGGGATAATTACCTCAAAACACTATTAAGTTTGTCATAATTGCATAAACATGATATTTATTAAATAACGCTCTCTGAATTAATGGAGGCCTTAACGTGCATTTGTGGGCTACTTGTAATATCTTAGTCAATATATCAAATTTTCGGTGATCTAATTGAAATGTTAGATAGACTTTATTTAGTTTTTTATCAGCTAAACTAATGACAGCGGTGATGATCTAATTGTAATGTTAGATATACGTCATTTAGTTTTTCATTAGCTAAACTAATGACAGTGGTGTTATTTTAACTTTTCAAAATATGAATTGGGATTGCTTCCATAATTAGGCTCAACCATTGGGGTGTTTGAGGTGATTATCCCTTCATTGATGGACTGCATGAAAAATTAGAAAATAACACGGATATTGAATTCCAGAAAGTTGACGACGTAGACTTCATTCATTTAATGTGCTGTCTTGAACAGGGAGGCATGCGTAGAATATGCACAAGAAATGGAAAAGCTAGCTTATAAGTTGCTGGAATTAATCTCGTTAAGCTTGGGCTTGCCTTCAGATCGATTAAACAACTTCTTCGAAAGCCAAACAAGTTTTACGCGACTCAATTACTATCCACGATGCCCAACTCCTAACCTAGCTCTAGGCGTTGGGCGTCACAAGGATTCCGGAGCATTAACCATTCTTGCACAGGACGATGTTGGAGGATTAGAAGTAAAGCGAAAAATAGACGGGGAGTGGGTTCGAGTCAAGCCTACACCAAATGCTTTTATTGTCAATGTTGGTGATGTGATTCAGGTATGTAGATTTTTGGGATAATTATCTCAACACCTTATGAGGTTTGGCATAACTATCAAAACAATTCTTGAGTTTTGAATAATTACTATTATACCCCCATTGTTAGTTTAACTGATGGATAATTACAATCACAACCCTTAAAAATATTGAAATATTATAGATAGACCCTAGAATTAAGGGGTGTTATTGTAATTATGTATTAACTCAAGGCATGTAATTGCAATTATATGTCAACTGAACAGCCGTAGGGAATGTTATGGTAAATTTTTAAATTTTAGAGGGTATTTTGATAATTATGTCAAATCTCAAGGATGTTAAGGTAATCATCCATAGATTTTTTCTCCTTTGTTTACCATTTCTTGTGGTGCATCTTACTTTAACTGTTACTGGCACTTCATTGGCTCAAATTTATGGATGTTGGCGCATAGCTCTAGAAACAATTTAGAAACACAGTCATCGAAGCATTTTGCTTTTAAAGGAAATATATATAGTAGGAAAATTGGTATGTAAGTACTCCCTAAGTAGTTTTTAGGCAAAACGTGCGTATTGCATGCCTAACATATAGGTTTTATGCGCTTTGTTGAAAATATATCATTGTGTTTCCTTTTTTTTTTTCTCCAAAAATCCATGGGAGAAATAGATTAAATAACAAGAATGTGCTTTGATATGTCACATAAAAGCATACAAGTTTTTGGGCTGTATATTTTGCTTGAAGAATCTACCTTGGTCCGTGACTTTGAGTTGAAAGGGAAAAATGCTTTGGGGAATTAGCTTTTAGGAGCCAGAACGAATAAATTTGAGGAGGTGAAGTGCCATTTACGTGCTTTTTTATTTACCTTGGAACTTCGATTTTCATTTATGTGCGACTATATAGTAGAATGTAATGTGAACCGAAGTATTTGCTGGTGCTTATGAAGTTCAATAACATGATCATGTTGACAACATATGGAAACAATACTAAATCCTTTTTTCCTTAAACCTAAAGAGAGTCTTGTATCAAACTCGCAACAACATGGGATCTTGCATGTTAAGCGAGTCATACGAAAATGTTTTGTTACAGGTATGGAGCAATGATAAGTACGAGAGTGTGGAGCACAGAGTGAAGGTGAACTCCGAAAGAGAGAGGTTCTCAATTCCATTCTTCTTCAATCCAACACACTCTGTTATGGTAGCGCCTATAAAGGAGTTGACAAGTGAACGAAACCTGGAAAGGTACAAACCTTACAATTGGGGAAAGTTTCACACCACCAGAAACCTTAGTAACTTCAAGAAACTGAATGTTGAAAACATCCAGATTTATCATTTTAGGTTGTCTTAAAGACAAACAACTTGAATAAGTCAATGTTTAGGTATAGAAGTGAATGGTTTGTTATATATGATTTTGTAGGAGAAAGTGAGTGTTCTAGAGTTCAAGAACGTTGTTTACTTGATAATGTGAGGAACTCAGGGGAAATGCTTTGGTGTGATTCACAGTTGTGTGTTTACCATTTTTAAATGTGATGGTGAGTGAATGCCCATGAGATACTATGAAGAAACTATGAAAATACACATGATATTAAATTTATCCCTCCTTTTAAAAAGTTGAATGTTTTTACATGGTTTGCAATTTCACCTCTTTTATTATTTGAGATGTTTTTCAAGACAATTCTCACCATAAGTGATGGGGAGATTATCTTGATACGACTGATCCGGGCATGTCTATAGACAAATTTGGGCATCATCAAATGATGTTTTCTCCAGGGGCTTTGGAGTTCGGAGATGTGCCTCTTCCCAAATCTTTTGATTAAGAACTTGTAATGATACTAAATTTCATCCCACATTAAAAGAAGGAAAAGAAAAAAAAACTGAAAGTTTTGAGACAATTTATGAGCAGTTCTTCATATGATTTCATCGCTCGCGATAATTTTCTAGAATAAAACTCGAGCAATAAGTGCATGACATATTCGCATATTGATGTCATAATCATGTCTGTTTCAACCCCTCGATGCGTTTTTTCAAGCAATGCACGTGAAATTGCCATCACTTCTGGAAAGTTTAGACAAACAACATTGACATTATTGGCATTAAACAACAGCAGTTTTTCTTGTGAGGTTCTGAGTGTCTGCAAATCAATAAAACACGGGGCCGACAATCTGTTTAAACAATTACACGTGTTATTCTCATAAAAAAAAATAATAATAATAATTACACGTGTTACAGATTTATAATTATTATATATGCCAAACGCCGTCGTTTCAATATTTGCACCGACTGACTGGCTAAGATTTGCTGAATTGTTCAATAATAATTGTATATATTTCTTTTTCTTCTTCTTCTTCTTTTTCTTTTTAAATAAAAGCAATATTATTACATAAATACATTTTTTAAAGATCAAATATAAGAACTAAATACAATCTAAACACCTATACTATGATTCGGTAGACAAATACTATTATATAGTAGATAAATACCCACGCACTAGCAATGGGATTCAAACTTTACACCTCCCTTATAAAAAGGGAAGGCGATGTTACTTCATCTCATGGACGGTAGTATAATTGTATATACTCAAATGGTATTATTTTGCAGGTTCATATTAGATTTGGTGACAAATGGCACGATTACGCACCATTAAAAACTATAATTTAGTCATGCAAATCTTGTGAAGACGAATTTAATAATTTTATTTTCAAAGTCAATTCTTGCTTTGAAAAATTGGTGTCATGTTTCTTGGCAGCTCACCAATAATTATTTTACTTAAGGATCAAGAATTAGATGCGGGTATAATATCATATTATAATCTTTATCCCCAAAACATATGCCAAAATTTATATATTAATTATTTTAAATTAATGCTCGTGAAATTTCAAAATTTTAATCCATATCTCTTTTTATTATCCATTCATATTATGCCACATCACTCACTTGAATATTAAGTTACCCATGTTGTCTGAATTTCAATTTAAAAATCAGCCCGAAATTTTATTCTTTTAGCAGCTTAAACATGCATAACATTGAGTTTTTGACTCGAGAACAGAATTCATCATAGAGAAAACTCTATGAATGATTATTATAAAAATAGAGATCAAATGCCCGAATTAATTTGTGTTAAATGAGGGTATTATATGGTTTGGAAGAGAGTGATTTTATTATATATACATGTTCACCTTATGATTAAATGTTGAACTACTGATTTTATCATTATTTCCTTATAATATAATAAAGAATCCATCAGTAGTTATAAACCTTTATGTTATCCATTCCGGCACGAGTATTTAACTAGTATTTTGTAAGTAATACCACATTCTTATGGAACAATTCACAATCTACTTTAATAAATACTTCAAAAAACATTATCAAATTTCCTTAGAAAGAAAAAAGGCATCTCCAAAGCTATTACATAATTTACATTTCATAAACCTGCAAAATTTCCAAGAAATCAAATCTGGAAGGGAAGAAAGGACAACAAAAGAATCTCCAAACCCAACATCTCCTTCTTCCTTAATGCCCATCTCAGAATGTCATCATTTTACACAAATCAATCAAAGAAATACAGATACATAAAACAGAAAACAAGAAAAAGGGCAAATACAACAACCCATCTTAAATCCCACCCAAAAAAAAAAAAAAATCTTCTTCAGACAAAATCAAGGAAGAAGACCAACATAAGGCACATGAGGAACTCCATAATTAGGATACATAGTAAGTGCAGAACTATTATGTAAAATAACAGCGCCAATGGCTTCAACAAAGACAATCACAAACTCTATTGCAATCTTCAGAAGTTGTAAGCACATTTCCATCTTCTGCATTGTACTACTCCGAATATATAAAACGTGCTTTTCTTTCTTCTAAAGTTACTATTTGCTTCTATTTTCCGCGTCTTTCCCTCCATACAAATCACTTGTTTGTGGGTATTTATAGTACAATAAATATGGCCTTTTGAACACCCAAAGGGCAGGATATGATAATAAAAAATTGGCCTCTTCCAAGAACACACATATACCCACATGTGTGTGTGTTTTGTACATATCTCAATTGCAAATAATTGAGATTTGATGATAGGTAGTTTAGGATAAGGAATGCCTTGTGGGCATTGCTTTATAATATATTTAGAACAATTCGGATGGGTTTACAAAATGTGAAAGTGATGTTGTGATCAGTGAGAAATTAGGGCTAAATAAAGATCTTTAGTCATGTTTTAGTGTCTAATTTTCTACTTAATGGGACAAATCTTGGTCCAAAGGCTATGATTGGGTGTAATTGTTCATTATGTATGTTGACATGATTTGGTATATTGTTCATTGT
>JACFYI010000152.1:562384-589814 GCA_014898755.1 Handroanthus guayacan | reverse complement strand
ATTATATTACCAATCTAAGACCGTATCAAACTACCACATCATTTGAAAATTTAAACTGTTAAACAAATACATCTAGTATCTCCAATAATTCTACTAAAAAACATAATATCACTTCGATTAAAGTAACAAATAAGATCAATACTTGAAAGAACTTTGCTTTATTAGGATAAAAAAGGCATATTCCATTCTAATCATAACTATTTCCGTACACCCATCAACATCATTATTTGTTGTACCATTTTGAATGAAGAAATAGCGTGACATGTTCCTATATCCAATAGTTAATTATTATCATATATCTTATATTATAATATGCTATTATGATCATTTAATTATTGGTGCCACACACGTCATAATCTTTTGATTATTATTTAGTGTATAAACTAATATAATTTTATTAAAAATGTGACAATTGGTACATTTTGGACCTTGACCAAGAGATCACTTAGCCGTCAAGAGGATTTTATCAATGAAATTATTTTAAGATTTTTTTATTTTTTATTTTTTTTGGTGAATTATTTGATGTCAAAGGAGTTTGCGAAAGAGTTCTTAAAAATAGGTTTATTTGTGCTGGCTGCCAGTCAATTTATTTATTTATTTTTTAATTCACAATGATATATAATCTACTCGATTTATTTTCCTATTTAATTAAATAATGTAAATGAAATGGCATAAAAAATTTAATGATGCGTTTATGAGAATATAAAACATCAATAATTCCCTAAAATCCTCTCCTTTGTTCCGGAAGGAATAAATTAAAAAGAAAAATAAAAGAAAGAAAATAAGTAGGTTTTACTACAAGTGAATATAAAAAGCTTGTTAGAAGGACAACAATATACCTTAATTAAGATATCATGTATGTATAATTGGGCAAAGATGAATTTAGTCTTTTAGACATGACTATTATAAAGTTATTAAATAAATGTGCTAGGCTTCATTGATAAACACACGCATTAGTACAAGCCTTCAATTCCCTTGTTCAAGTAAAACGCAAATTTTATTATCTAACAATATTAGGGTTGGCAATGGGGCAGGTAAGGGTGAGTTTTCTCTCTATTCGCACTGTACCGTACTTTTTTTTTTTTTGTTTAATCTTCAAGATCCACAACTACCCACGCCCGGCCTACACTTACCCTACTCTAAAATAACAAAATTAGCACTCGCGCTTGTCCCGCCCCTACTTAGAAATATTTTTTATTTAATAATTAATGAAATATTACTACAAAGTCATATAAAATTATTTTGAAAAAATACATTCTTTCAAAATATAATGTACATGAAAATCAATCAAATTTAAAGTCACCCAATAATACAATCCATTAATAAGTTTAACCAAATTTTTTTTAAAAAAAAAGGAACGCAATGAAAAGATAAGGATCATAACAAATCGTTTACATAGTAACACACTACAAACAATACAAACAAAACATTAGAAATAAAATCTAATCCAAAACATTAGAAATAAAACAAAGCATTAGTATTTTAGTAGTGTTTTTTTGGTTTATTTTATTTAATAGTATATACAATATATTTAACTATTATATATTATAATATATAAGTAGCAGGGCTAGTTGGGTTTACTCCAAACTCATCCTGTCCCACAGGCCACAGCCTAAAAAAAAAAAAAGACAAATAAAAAAGAAAAAAAGATCCGCACCCACCATATCTTTCTGCAGCAGGGGCTGAGTTGGATACTCAGACGAGGGGGGTTGAGATTGCCATCCTTAAATGCAAGACTCCTTGTCCCGTATGAGATATTTAGAAATCAAATATTAGAACTCAACCCAATAGATAAACTCATTTGACTAGAGTTTTTGACAAACCCATTGGACTTCCAAATTAGCCCGACATTAATTCAAGGCCCAACACGAATGTTCACATATCTTAGGATTTTAGAAAATTTAAAAGTAATTATTAAAGTAATGATTTTATTGTTGGGAGGAAGACTATGGCCATGAATAATTAGTAATTTGTTTATTTGCACAGTTGTTCAGGATTTGGACTTAGGTTTAGGCTTGATTTGAACTTGAGCTCGTTATAGCATCCAAAGGAATGATCAATGATGGGTTGAATTTTGCGATTTTTTTTCCTCTTTCTGCTTTTAAAAGATTGAAATGAAAAATAAGAGTTAAATTCTTTGAAGAGAAAGTTGTGTCACTTCGCCAGAATGAAATGTCCCAAAACTCTAGGGATTATAGACTTTTAAATAGAGAGTAAGTCCATATATTGACTACGACTTCTCTATAGTTACATTTCCTACTGTTTTCCAAAATTAGAACTACATAAAAAACTTAGGGTTAATTACATCTCATTACCCTCTAAGATGAGTTGAACTTCTAATCACTACTCTTATGATTTGAAAATTACAAATTAACCCCTTTAAGTTTACAAAATTACTAAATCATTCATTTCGTTAGATTTTTTGCTGAAAACTACTGATATCTTCCAATTTTTCCATTGTACTAACTACCTATTATATCTTTATTTTTGGCCGTTGTGATTTTAGAGATTAAAACTGGAGAACGTCATAAGTTTTTTATCAAAAAACTTAACAATATGGATGATTTAGTAATTTTATAAACTTGAGGGGGCTAATTTGTAATTTTCAAATCACGAAAATAATACTTGGTAATTTCATAATTTCAAATGATAATAAAATGTAATTAACCCAAAACTTATCTAACGAGATTTTTAATTATTTTTCCGGGTGAATTACAAAAACCATTCTGGGATTTGGTATAATTACAAGAACCACCCATGAGGTTTGGCAACTTATAAAAATTACCTTTGACGAAGCGATATTTTTAAAATTTAGCAAAAGTTAATTATGTTACTGTATAGACAAATAGTAAATTTCAAAAGTAACGCTGGAATTTATCTTTTGCACATATGGTAATATCGTCAATTTTCATTAAATTTTAACGGTATTGCTTCGTTAAGGGAGGTTTTTGTAAGTAGTCAAACCCCATAGTTAGTTCTTATAATTACACCAAATTTAAATTCACCCTATTTTTCCTCGTGAAAATTATGAACCGCACGATACATGCGACTTAGTTCAAAAAACAGGGCACAGGAGCCAAACCCCTAAAACACAAATTTACTGACACATCAAACCTCCACAGCTAACTTCCAAGCTCAAGCCATTTCACTTTCCCCAGTTTAATTTTGATCTCCATATGTTTTTTTCTCCAGAAAACGTGTAAAAAATGGCTTCTTTATCTTCTTTAAACTCAATCTGCATTGATCGAAGCTGCTTTGTTAAATACCAGGTATGTACTCCCAAATGCGGTCCGAAACTGGAATGTATTACTCTGTTTTCGTTATTGATTGATTAATTATTGTTTTTGTTCTGTGAATTTGTTTAAATTTGAGAATTTAAGTATTTCGCTCTTGAGTTTTTTTGTTTTTGTTTTTTTCCGTTTCGATTTTTGATGAATTATGTGATTAACAAATTTATATTTGTAGGATGGAGTGAAGAATTCAATGGTTAAGAAGCTTTGTGTTAGATCTTCTCTCGCAACGTCAGCAACCCAGAACTTACAGTTCGAAGAAATTCAGGCCCAGAAATCGGAAAAGTTTCGAATTGGTGTTCTTGGGGCCAGTGGCTACACTGGTTCTGAGGTAGCATTCATCGATATGCTTTTTTCTTTGTAGTTTTATACTGATTACTAGCAATTATGCACGTGGTTCTTGCTTGTATGAATATTATTGGACGAATATTGTTTAAATATGTACTTTTTGCAGATAAATGAAATATGAATATACGAATATTAAAAAATATGACTGCTGAAAAACATTAATGAAAAAGGGTAGTGTAGGAGCAGGTGTGATCAGCAGATTGTGGAGTAGTGGTTGCAGTGAAGATAGTAGAGTGGCTGCAACGTGGAGGGTAAAATTAGAAAATTAAATATGGGTATCCATGCTACCACAAAAGAGTTCCTTCCTATAGTGGATTACTAGTGGTACATTGTTAAGAACTTATTTTGTTTGCTTACATGTGCATGTGTGCGCGCGGCGAAGTATTCAAAAAAGCTTTTTAATTGTTTTCTTTATTGTTAGCAGCTATATTTGTTTTCTTTATGTAGAGTTTGCTGTTTAGTTTGATTTTCCTAGGTTTTAACTTAAGTGGTTTTCTTTTGGCTGCAGATAATTAGGCTACTTGCTGGTCATCCAAACTATCAAATAACTTTGATGACAGCGGATAGGAAAGCTGGACAATCTATTGGATCAGTGTTTCCTCATTTGGTCAAGCAAGTATGTAGAATTCATCGTGCTTATGAGTAAAGATCACACCATTCTTTGTGTAATACTTTTTCGTACTTATTGATTGAAGTGGATATTCTTTTATTGCATTGCATGTTCCATGTTTGAATATCTCAAGTTTATTGATAGCCCACCTTTGATACATTTTTCTCTATTCTTAATTTTTTCGAATACATTTGATTCTACAGGAGTTGCCTGATTTGGTTGCTGTTAAGGATGCGGATTTCGCAAATGTGGATGCAGTGTTCTGCTGTTTGCCTCATGGGACAACTCAGGTTCTTCTTTTCTTGTATCTCATTACAAACTATTACGTTTTCATCTAGTATATTTGATACAGTTGGAACTAAATTCTGGTCCCTTTTTAAATCCCATGTTTCGTAAGTCTCATATTTAAATTCAAGGATATTGTTATTTGTACAACAAAAGTATCATTTATTGTTTTGGCAGGAAATTGTCAAAGGTCTCCCGAGTAATTTGAAGATAGTTGATCTATCTGCGGTACTTTCTACTTCTTGAAATCTTGTCTTTCTTCACCTAGTTCCAATATATAACCCGTTTTACGTGATGGGTTCTTTTGGTAATTCTGTTTTCATTGATTCTTCTTTATCAACTTACATTGATGGTTATGCAGGACTTTCGGCTTCATGATGTTGGAGAATACGAGGAATGGTATGGCCAGCCTCATAGTGCACAGGAATTACAGGTCAAGCTTCCTTCTTTTTTTTTTTTCCTTTCTTTTTCTTCTTCCCTTATTTGATGAATAAACTTCCAATCCAGTGTTATTTCATCCTTATTTTAAAGAAGGGATAATTACCTCGACACTCCCTGAGATTTGTTACACTTTCAGAGTGTCTAATTGTTATACACGGGGGGTGTAATAGTAATTATCCAAACCACAAGGAGTGTTTTGGTAATTATAGCAAACTTCAAGGGTTGTTGAGGTAATTATCCATTTTAAGAGTGTACTAATCATCACATCATATGATTACCATATCCTTCGGAATCATGGAGAAAATGGAGAGAAAAGTATAATGTCATGTGTGCATAAATTTTTGTGTGGTTTTAAATGCAGAAAGAAGCTGTGTATGGCTTGACTGAGATACATAGACCCGAGATTCAAAGTGCACGCCTAGTTGCAAATCCTGGCTGTTATCCAACTTCTATTCAGCTGCCGCTTATCCCCTTGATAAAGGTTCGTTTTATATACTTATTTCAATATCTATATCTAGTGAGGCACGTAATAGTAATCTAATTCGTTGCGTTTTTAAAACAGCCAGTTATTTCGAATTGTAGGTGAAGTAAGATGGTTGGGTTAAGTAGCCAGCTAGCCAGCATAAAACCTCGTCTGTTTCTCTATCGGTTCTAACAAATTTTTCTTTTTTTTTTTTTTTTCACATTTCATCTCCTAGGCTTTGAGATTCCATTCTTTCTGTATTGGTTCTTCTACTCCACATGGTTCTTTGAGGATCTAATGTCGATGGTTGAATTTTATATATCATGTGGTTTCTTATTACCATATGTTGGAATCCTTTTTGAAATAGAGATTTCGAATTGTCTAGTCTAAGACAAAGGTCCTGTTTAACATAAGTTACTCAACGGTAATACTGATTCTGTTCCATTCGCTTTATGGATTTACAGGCCAATCTCATTGAAGTTAAGAATATCATTATTGACTCAAAATCTGGTGTTAGTGGAGCAGGTTTGAATTACACGCATAACCTTTCTGCCGCCTCTTGCAATAAAAATATATATATATATATATATAAGACCTATTGATTGCATTGGCGGACTAATCGTCGGTGCTTTTTGACAATGTAGGACGTGGAGCTAAGGAGGCTAATTTGTACACAGAAATAGCAGAAGGAATACATTCTTACGGTGTAACCAGGCATCGACATGGTAAGTTAAATTCGGTACACAGTATTCTACTTCTGATAGCACAACTTTCATGGTTGTAACAATACTGAGACAACTTCTCGGAGATTGGGGCAATGTAATTTATGGAGGATAAAATATTTGTTACCCGAACTCTGTGCATTTCCACACTTCACTCCCCAACCTTTTCTATTTGAGACATTTTTGCTGTCTGAAGTATGCTTTTCTCATCAGCCGTATTTGAGCATTTCTGGTGGAATATTACATTGAGATTCCGTCATGGTCACGTGCACGCCTATGTGTTAGGTCATTTTGCCAATATTGCAAACGAAAACACTAAACCTTCGAATTAGAGCTTACCGTGTTCCTAAAATTGGGGGTTGTATCTAGCCTATGTCATTGGTTCATTAGTGCAAATACACGTACAAAAGCACAGATGTCACGTAACGGAATGAATATCCGATTTCTGCTGGAAATTCTCAAATATGGCCAAGTGATGAAAAAGTCAATAGTCTGGATGACAAAATGTAAGGGGGGCAAAAAAAAAGGGGAAAAAGAGTTTAGGTAGCAAAAAGCATAAAATGCATATAGTTCAGATGACAACATGTTCATTTAATCATTTCCCTAATTTATATATGGAGGATATAAACAAGCTCTGAGGGTTCCGACTTCCTCACAGATTTTTGTATGTAGAAGCAAAGCATGTTTTGATTACTATTTTGATGGAAGGGATTAATTTCTTTTTCACTTTTTTTTTTGTGCCCTTTCAATTGGTGATTTCCAGTGCCAGAAATCGAACAAGGATTATCCGAGGCTGCAAACTCAAAAGTTACTGTCAGCTTCACTCCACACTTAATGCCAATGGTAATAACCACATTAAGATTAATCAAGTTTGATACATTAAATTATATTTATCGGTCTCTATGCTCATTTTTATTATCTTCAAGAGCCGTGGCATGCAATCAACTATATATGTGGAAATGGCCTCTGGAGCATCTACTGAAGATCTATATCAGCATTTGCAGCAATTTTATGAGGTAAATGGTCTGTTTGGACCCCTCAGTTTCATTATCAACCTGCATAATGAGCAGAATCATATAGTAACCTTCAAGTTCTTGTTTCTCGGTGTTGAGATTTCTATACAATGTGAAATTTTGAAAGAAGCTAATTCGACTGGTCTAGGCAGCTGAATTATGGGTCTCTAGAAGTTCCTTATCTGATATCACTGGTGTGTCGTTGAAAAACGAGGGATCGTTCACTGAAGATGCTTTGGACATCCCTTTTTTCATCGAAAGATGCCTGTGTCTCTACCCTTCTCTGTTTAAATGGAATTTTGAGATTACCTAAAAGAAATTTAGTAAGAAAATGGCGAAATAAGAGAATTGTTCAACAAATGGTAAGGACAAAATTGTCAAATACAATTTCTAAATATTTATCAAAAACCCAAAGCAGAAGCAGGTGGTGTTTTCAATTGCTTCTATTATTTTTCAGCTAAAAGTGCAAAAGTCAGAAGTAGAAGCTCTTCCAAACAACCTCTAAACATATTAAGGCATTTGTAATATATTTTAACATGCATCTATTCTTACAGAATGAAGAATTCGTCGTTTTGCTAAACAAGAACGAAGTTCCTCATACACGACACGTTAGGGGATCCAATTATTGCTTGATAAACATATTTCCCGATCGGATCCCTGGACGAGCAATAATCATCTCCGTTGTAAGTCTCTTCTCCTCGAGTTAGTTTTTCTCGTCGCTTGTATTGAATAGATGCTCGATTTGTATTTCCTGGAAACCTATATTTTTGCTAAACTCCGATATCATGAACAGATCGACAATCTTGTTAAAGGAGCTTCCGGTCAGGCATTACAAAATCTTAACTTGATAATGGGAATTCCAGAGACGACAGGGCTGGTTTCAGTCCCACTGTTTCCTTAAAATGGTAAATCAGCTTTGGGGTTCTCTTAACTTACAATTCTGTGCTTTAAACGATATAATTTTGTGCTTTGGCTTTTCCTTCTCGGAATTCTTTGATCCAGACATAGCATTAATGTTAATGCTTGAAATTGAGAATTTACTTTACTCTTTAAAATGCGGAATTCGCTGATAATTAGAACTGTAAACCAGTTGAGTCGAGTCGAACACATTATTGTTCAAATTTATTTGAATTTTTATCTATCTTTAGAAATTGTGGTTGAGTATGGTTTTTTATTGTCAACAAATCGAGCTTAAACAAACTTGCTTGATCTCTTTACGCATATTCTATAATTCTTTAACTAATTCAATTGAAACCGAGACGAACTTTAGATCTTATTGAGACGAGCTTTAAATCTTATGAAATAAACCGAGCCCAACTGATTTCTTAAAGATCGATCTCGCCTCGAGTGCAAGAAAGTGTGATAAACCTTTCTAATACCTAATGATAATTTGCTGTTTCTGCAGGTGGCTGAATTTCTTGATCCCGTGTTATATTATATTTTGAGCAGTAGATGTTCTGAGAGGACAAGAGTTGAACCAGATTATGTTTAATATGAATCATGTTGTAATTTATGTTATGGCTAGTTATAGTGCCAGAGCAACTATCCTAATGCTGGAGCAAATTTTGTTTGACTGACTTCTTTGCCCTTTACCAATAATGGAGTTTGGAGTCTTGCAGGGAAACTCCTTTGTGTTTCCTCATGAGTCTATTGATATAACAAATCATTTATGCTTTCATCTTCTGCTGAAAAAAGTTAATGAATTACCTGGGAAAAAATTTATGATGAAACAAATTAATTTTGTCATAATATTCGGTATTTAAAATGATATTCTTCAAAATTATAATATTTGCTCAGGAGTTAAAAAGTATTTTCACGTATTTTTTGAATGAAATAATGTGTTTATTTATTTCTATGTTTATTATTTTCTTAATTGCATTTTTAGTTTATCGTAAATCAAAACAAACCATTAAATAAGAAAAAGTTTATAGTACTATATGAATATGATAAAACAATGATTTTTAACTAAGCAAAATAAATATCATTGAAAATGCAAAAGCTTATAATTATATTTGATATACATGTTTATAATACTGTTTCTACTTCTTCTCTTAAAATAATTTCAAAAAGGAGGCATATTTGCTACAAATTTTAACTTTCCGGATGAATTATATTATTTGAAAACGTAGCACTAATATTAAAAGATCTGAAAAGAAGTTAAATACAAGTGTGGTAATATTAAACATTCAAGATCGATTATCATATTCGGTAATACACTGGTAGCAATAAAAAACAATGCCACATATATTATTATTTTTGTTTTTTCACTGACCATAAATGATTATCGATTTTAGCTAACAATTCAACTTTTCTCATATATATCTTCTAAACTTACATATCGATTCTCTATCAAGAAGTCCTTCCTCTAGTAGTGAACAGGAAGTTTGGTTATGAGTTCGACCCTCCCCTAGCACGTCTAAGCCTTTTTTTCTTCTAAATAATAGCTTTGCCTAATTTTCTATAATCGTGTTCTCAGACAATTTTCCTTACTAATTTTTTTTCTTTGAATGTTATTTATATTATGTATTGACATAAATAATTACTCTCATAGTTATTGGTTTTTCATACTTGATTTCAAGTAAATACATTCTTTTTTCTTTTTTTCTTTTCTTTTCTTCTATTTTAAAAATAACTAAGCAAGCACATTTTCAACTACACTATTACCAAAATGGACACAAATGAGAAAGGGAAGGACCTCATCCAAAACCGCTTAAAAAATTAGCCTAAATATCGACCATCGTCAGTTTTCACTTTCTACAAAAAGGTTTCTGAAATCTTCTTAAACCCTATGCCCATGGCATTTTCACGCAACGTTGATTGAGTTATTCGTAATAATCTGATACCCTCTGCGCGTGTTTTTCATATTTCACGACAGCAAAATGGCTCTCAAGCTCAATGCTTCTGCGGTTTTCTCGCTCCAGGTTATCATTCTATGTTGCTTTCTCTACATTTTTGTGTGAAAATGTATATGCAATTTTTGATTCCATGTATGGAATTGTTTGCCGTGATAGTGTTTTATTTTTTATTTTTATTTTTTTTCCCCTGAGATGGCTCTACGGATATACGAGAAAATTTAAATGGATTTTTTGTTTTTCAGTTTTTTTTTTTTTTTTTTTTTTTTTTTTTTTTTTTTTTGTGTCGAATTAATATTCACACAGGGAGTTGGAGGAATGGGAATTTCTGTATTTGTGGTAGGCTTGCTTCAATTTCCATAGTTAAATGTGATAATAATGTGGATTTCAAGTTTTTGTTAGTTACGATGTAATCAGAAATGAATTTCTTTTGGTAATTGATGTATTAGTTCAGGTGTGGGCTAGCATTGTTGGCGAAATTTGCTTCTATATGTTACTGACCAAATCGAAAGAAGGTTTGATGTTACCAGTTTCGTCTTTTATGAATTGCTGTTCATTTTCTTTGAGTAATTTATCTAAAATGGAATAAGCAAACTTTGTATATATTTGGAGATATAGTTCTGTGGAGTAAGTCCGTTTTGTTAGTAGCGTTCAATAACAGTTTCCTTTCTTCTGCAGAACCTTCCATTACGTTGTAGAACTCAGAGCGGCATATTGAGCATCAAACCAAATCGATTATGTCAAGATACCCCCAAAATCTTTTGCAGTATGAACATGGCTGCCAACCAGCCAGATGATCCTAGGAAACTAAGTTTTGGGCATATTGTGGACAAAGCAAGAAGTTTGTATGATAGTTTCCCTCCTCCAGTGAAGAGCTTCCCCTGGAACAAGACATTGGAGAATTTCATTCAACTCATTCTCGACGTTGGCTTAGCTGTTATCAAATACTTATCCATACCTCTATTTGTTGTTACATCAATTAGTGAAATGTCTTATTGTGCACATGAGAGGAAGCTATACCTTATTGCACTTCCATTTCTCGTTGGTGTTGCTGTTGCTGGGGCGTTACGAGATGCTGCTTTGGAAGCATCTTCGTATCTGAAGGTTGTTTTCCTTTGCTCCTCTTGTTATTACATTAAATATGAAATTTGCAAGCCCGGGAAGAATTCTTCTACGTATTGTTTTAATATTTACTTCATCTATATGGATAAAGATTCTTGAATTGACACATGCCATATTCCATTTGCCACTCGTACCATACCTGGTACCTTTTGGACTGCTAAATATCTGCTTACATTTCGCTTCAGTTTTGCATGATATTGAAGTATCCTAAATTGTCAAATAAGGAAAAATAGGGCATTTCTGTTTCTAGATAGGTTTGCTTTCATCATATTATAGAACTAATGACAGGAGAAATAGAATTCCGAGAGATTTCTATATTAATATCGGTATATTCTTTCCTGAAATTGCAGTATGCGGAAGTCCCCTGGCATCTGATTGCTATCTTGATATTCTTTGCGTTGCTCAAGCTTCCTGGCCCTTATTACCCATATTGGGGTCGGATTTTCATTCCTCACTTCGCAAATGGAGCACTGTGGAGGACCTTATGGTTCATGTTTCTGTGGTATCGGAGGCCCCAGAAGACAGCAATCAACCTGCCTGGTGCTGTGAACGACAATCCCAAAACAGATACGGCCTAGTAATGTTCAAGTTCCTGAATAGGTAGTAAGTGTGACTCTGGATACATCTTGAAACTGTTATTCTATTATAATTATAGAATCTTTAATTGGTAATGACACAAGTGAAGGCTTAAGCACATAATTCTTTGCCTGCTTATGTTTTGTACTTGGATAATTACCTCAACACTCTTTTGGGAAGTTGAATGACTCTTCATGCCATTAGTTCATGTGACTGAAAACATTACGGGTTATAGATGTGGTTTGGAAAATTAATTCATATGCCCAAAACTCTTATTATAGTTTCCCAAACCACAGGGAGTTCTGGAGGTGTTATTATAGTTATTTAGTTAACAACTGTCACTCGGTTAAGTTTTTATATAGCTAAATTGGCAGCATGAGGAATTATTGCAATTTTCCAAACCACAGGGAATATTATCATAATTAGGTCAAGTTTCACACAGAACATTTTTTTCGCAGCTAATTCATTCTTCGCATAACTTTTTTGTAAACAGGGTACGGTGTATAGAGACTGTTTAGACATTTGGTCATCAGTTGAACTACTTGAACAGGCTTATATTCCAAAGTTCTTTTACCATCTTCGGCTCAAAAGAATGGTGCTTGAGAAGCCTTTGTTGGATCCAAGTGATGTGTGAACATTTGAAAGCCTACATTTTGCTTATGACTATAAATAGTAGTAGTGGTTGGATTCTGAGTAAGGAAAAGGAATATGTTTCGTCTGATTTTGTTGTAGTAATGTTTTACCTACATTGTCATACAGAAGTACAATTGTTTTGCATATGGGTAGTCTTGCTATGTGCCAGTTGGATTGGATTTAGATAAAATCAGGATAATTCGATTTTATTTTTTTTTAAATTTTTTATAGAAAGAAGCAATTGCTTTCAGTCATACATTAATATCGTTACGTGAGTACATTTTTAAAGATTAAATACATGGATTAAATACAATTAAATTTTCTAAACCATCATTCGGTAGACAAATACTATCATACGATATGTAATTGCTCACACACTATGGGTAGAATAGAAACTTGTACCTCTTTTTCAACGGTGTTATTTCATTCGAAGGATTGCGGCACAATACAAACCTATTTTGAGTTCCTATAGGAAGGAGCGAAAGCTTTACTTAGATAGAGCCAACTCTTGACCCTAGCCCTCGGAGCAAAACTATTTTTCCTTCTCTTATGGGACTTGAAGCCAAGTAAACTTGTTGTCGAGTTGTAGTCTTTAAGATATGGGACTTAGGCAGGGAACCTCTGTTAAACAAACTAGTAATCTAATCAATCGTCTAATCTTAGGCTTTGCTAAATCAGTCTCTTTTTCTAGCAACAGGGGAGGCGACTCTTCACCTTACGAGGGCGTTTTTATTAATATCAAGTTTGAATTTGATTGAAATTCAAAACTCATTGTGAAAATTTGGTATGGTAATGGTAAACAATTAAAATTGTTAATTATAATAAAAAAATATTAGAATTATCTAGAGATTTGTACCATGGAAATGAATTTTGAATCATTGACTCTGTCTCAAACTTCGTAATTTAATAAAAAAATATTAAATTATACAAGTTGGGAAGCCCAGACTTGTATATAGATGCCCTCATATTAATTTGAGGTAAAATTTGAGCTCAACTTAGTTCAATTCGAACTCAAGCTCCTGCAAGCCAATTCAATTTATTTGCACCCGTTATTTACAATAGGCTTAGGTGAACAGTGAACTCAACCCTTTTGCACCCTAATTAACAATATAATTCTTTTCTTTTTTTTTGGTTGAATATCATGGAGATATAACTGTAGTTAATTGGCTATGTTCTTCTTAATTTCAAAAAAAAAAAAAAAAAAGATCTTTAATTCTAAATAAAATGTTATGAACTTTATATTCAAAGTGATATCGATCATACTCTAAAAGTTCATCTGAAAGGAAATTAAGGGTTTAATCCCAATATGACTAAAGAAAAATGAAAAGTGAATGTAGACTTCTTTTCTCTCCCATAAATAAGAGACAAACATTTTAAATTCAAGGGCAAAATACACTTCTCCCTGCAATATGCCTTATGTAACGCTTACTTCTCTGTACTATGAAAAGTTGAAAATCACCATTTACTCTCTGAAATTAGTTAACCTTTAGTTTTTTTGTTAAATGAGGTTAATTTATTATAAAATTATTCTTCCTACTCTTATTTAAGCATGCAAGTTACAAACATTCTAAATATTTTCATTTATTCAATCCGTGCTCCAAAATTTTGCCCCTCAAATTTTCATTATTTAAATTTTTATATTTTCTTTATTTTCTTGGAAATATTGAATAATTTTATGAATTGAGAATCTTTATGCTATTTATATTAGTTATTTATGTCTTTATTTAATTAATTTGCAAGGTCTAATAAACACATGTATTCCCTCCACCCTGTGGAAGCCTAAAGATCAACAATCAGAAAATCTAGCCCAAGAAGCCAAGTAATGTGCCTTGGGCCTTAATTTTTCATATTGGGCCAGACAGCCACGACCTGTCTACTTGACTTGACATAGGCCCACGACGGTTATGAGGTCGATTCAAGAATTCTATTTAAACTCGAGCTACCACTGTAATTTCCTCTCATTCCCCAACGGCCATATCTGAGTTCTGCGGTTGTTTCCTTTTTGAAATTTCGCCGTGAAATTACGCTAATTTATGCGAGTTACCTTTGCCGAGAAGACAATAAGATTTCTTCTTGGTCGCGGCGTACTTGTGAGGGCACATTCTTCACTTCTGCTTCGCTTTCTTGGAAGAATAAACCCAAAAATTGGAAGAATGGGTTAAGTTATTGTTGTGTTTTGGAGTGTATAGAGTAGTGGGTTGATCGGCATAGTTTTGGGTCATGGCAACAGCAGAGTCAAATTCTCGTTCTGTTTCTGGTATTTTTTTTTTTTTTTTTCCTTTTTAAGAAGTCGGTGATTTGATGTCCTTGGGAGTGTTTTCTATTCACTAGGCTGAAGAAAAGTTAATCGCTTTATGGAATATCTTTTTCAGTTGGTTGATTTTTTATTTTTTATTTTTTTTATTTTTTTCTTTCTTTCTTTATTGAAGATGGGATTGTGGCAAGTTTCACCTTTATTAAAAATAAACCCTAGGATCAGTAGATAGGGTTTAAGTTATTGAGTGTTGGGGAGAGTCTTAGAGTTGTAGGTTGATTGGCATTATTTAGGATCATGGCCAAAAGAGGTTGCAGTGTCAAAATCTCGTCCTTTTTCTGATATTGTTTCCTGCTTTCTTTTTTGGCATTGAAGATTGGAAGTGTTTCCTATTTACTAGTCTGAGTTTTTTGTTTGTGTGTGTGTGTGTGTGTGTGTGTTTTAAATTGAAAAAACAATCTTATTGAAGTTCTGTGTTTGTTTTCTTGATTGAAGATTGGTGTTTGTTTTCTTGATTGAAGATTGGGGGTTCTTCTTTATTTACTAGTCTGAGATCTTTGAATTATTTTTACAATTTATTGATATTTCTAATTATTGTTTTATTAATTGAATATTAGAAGCGTTTTCTATGGTTGGTATGAGTTTTTTTGGGTATAATAGACTTTCTTTTTCTCTGGATTGAAATTTCTATTTTTGCTTTCTTGTTTGAAGATGGGAATGCCGATAAGTTCAACATTGAAGCTGCAGAAATTCTTGCTAATGAGGCACTGGTAATACTAGTTTTGTTTATTTATCATCTATGTGTCCATGTGTTCATCCCTTTGAGATTTGTTTTAGGTTTCTTGTAAGTAACTTATTATGCTTGCATAATTTTATTGTGCAGCGGCTGCCACTGTCAGATGCAGTACCCATATATGAGCAACTTCTGGCCACATTCCCAACTTCGGTGATCTCCTTTTATAGACCTGAACTTTTCAGCATCAATTGGATGCTGTTGTATTTATGGCATTATTGTTGATAATTGATTTATGGGACTACTAATGTTAAATAAATCTGTGCCAAGTCTCTGTTATATATAGTGGAGTACGTGATGGATGCATGTGATAATCTTGATTTAGAGATGTTGGATAGCTTATAAGGAGTTTCAGAAAACTGTTTAGTATTGGCTCCCAAAATAAATTAGGATCTTGTACGCACCTCCTTTATAAATTGCATCTTGTAAATTTAAAGATATTATTTTATCGAAACGCTAACAGCCTTCTAAAAGAAGATATAATGTCTTGTAAACTCAAAAACATCTTATAATATTTTTCAAATAAGTTTACCAGAAAGAAGTGGAATACTTCGTATTCTGTAGGCACATAATTTATGCTGGTGCTTACGCGTATTATGCTGCTAATCTAACTTCCATTCTGTAGGCAAAATACTGGAAGCAGTATGTTGAAGCACATATGGCTGTAAACAATGATGAAGCAACCAGACAAATCTTTAGCCGATGTCTTTTAAATTGCTTGCAAGTTCCTCTTTGGTATATTTTCTGTACCTTGTGTCAGTCTTCTACTTTTAGTATTGCTATGCTCATTCTATCTCTTCACTACCCTCACACATTTTAGCCATGTCAAAAGCTTATTGTGCTTCCATGATATTAATCACAGGCGGTGCTACATCCGCTTCATAAGGAAAGTTAATGAAAAGAAGGGAATAGAAGGTCAGGAAGAGACTAAGAAAGCTTTTGAATTCATGCTTAACTATGTTGGTGAGTTACAACTGTTGTATTATTCTGAGAATTCTCATCTTACAATCTACATCTCTGTCTTTCTCTCTACACCTACTTACCCTTTTGTGATAATAATAAAAGGATCTCATGATAAAATCTATTGGCATTGGAACTTGCACAAGATAATCATTGCCAATGTAGTAGGATTCTAAATTTCTAATGTGACCTGTTGGTTATTGATCCTGAATGAATTAATCTGGCTGCATGTTTCATGTTTCTCTTAGAGTTTTTGACTTTTCTGTGGCTATAGTCTATTTGTCTGAGTCAACACCTGTTTAACGAATAACTGATTGATATCCTTATTTGTTACTTCTCATGATCTTTGAGTCCTGAGTTTGATTTTTGATTAAAGGAGAGGAGAATTAGAAGAAACTCATCTTCAGTGTTAGGTTTGACTTTCTTGAACTGAGCTAAGCTAAAAATTGAAACCGAGTTCCTCTCAAATATTGTATAATTGCAATAAATGATGAGTTCGATTATTGTGACTATAAAAAGTTTGTTGGTCCTCAACCTGTGGAAATTATCCCAAAATGCTGAATCATGTTGGTGAATTTTTATTTCCTGGTATTGTGTATCCATGACCTTCGTTTTCACTTATGCCGTGTTCAACTTTGAAACTTGACTAAATGCTAATGATTCCTATGGTTATATGAGATTGAATTCTTGTATGCTTCCTGGTACTGCATCTGTATGAACTTCCCTTTCACTTCATAGTGCAGTCAACTTGGAAATTTGTTTTGCATAAATTTTAGTGTTTTCTATGAGTTGTCATGTATGGATATATAATACTAACATAAGTATTTCCTATGGGTGCTGACAGGAGCTGATATAGCATCTGGTCCTGTGTGGATGGAGTACATTGCATATTTAAAGTCCTTACCGGTTTGTTTTTTATTTATTCTTTTTTCATGCCTGAACCACTCTTTTAACTGCTTTTTCTTGGAATGATTTACTTTTTCGTTTATGAACTTATAAAAACAATGGAGCAGGCTCAAACAACACTAGAAGAGTCGCAACGGATGACTGCCATACGTAAGACATACCAGAGGGCTATTGTTATGCCTACTCATCATGTTGAACAGCTTTGGAGGGACTACGAGAATTTTGAGAATTCTGTCAGCCGTGCCCTGGTATGCTTCTGATTTTTGTGTACCTGTTAGATTTTATTTTCTGACTCTGCATTTTTTGAAATATTGTTGAAGATCTAGGAAAAAAGTTGGAAGTAAACAATCTGTGTTATTCAGCCATTGTGTGCAATTTTCTTGTTGAAATCGCTTGTCTGGGTTTTGTTTTACATGTTTACCTCTGCAGCTTTGGGTGTGGTTTTGGAGTGGTATGAGGAAGGTTGATATGTCGATTGTATAATGGATCACATTTTATTCATATGTTGCTAATTTTGTAATAAATGGAGAAATTAAAATGTTGAGAGAGAAGAATGGTGTTTTGCTTGTGTAGCTATGACATATTAATAAGTCCATTTCATATGTTAGATAAACCTTGCTCTCTTGAGAGTTAGAAGGTTCGCTTTAGATTTTTCCTTAGTGTTAACTGGAAGGATTTATTCCTTAGTGATGCCTTAGATTTTTCCATTAAAAATTTATCTAGGTAGGTGACGGTATCACTAACATATCATGATTGAATGATCACATGGAGTTTCTATCTGATCATTGAAATCTTGTAGGCAAAAGGGTTGGTGGCTGAATATCAACCAAAATATAACAGTGCCAAGGCTGTTTACAGGGAGCGTAAGAAGTACGTTGATGAAATTGATTGGAATATGCTTGCTGTTCCTCCTTCCGGTTCTTCTAAGGTATTCTTTTTGCCAAATATCAATTTGTGAGGCTTTTAGTTACTTTTGATGCTTGATTGGTGGTCCTAACTGAGTTATATGTCCAAACTGACACACGATATCGTAAGTGCCAGGCGCACCTATATATGCATGTGTATGTTTCAATATTGATCTGTGTATACATACAGCAACCCAATGGATTACTGAATACCTTTGCATGAGGAGAATGTAGGCTGTAGCACTAGGGAGTAATGAATATAATAGGACCCTCAGTCTGATTACTTGCTTTTTCTTCCGAGAACAATTGGATGCTACATTTGTTTGTCAATATCTGATTGTAACAATGTGGTGCATTTTATAGGAGGAAACGCAATGGATCGCATGGAAAAAGTTACTAAACTTTGAGAAGTAGGTATCCTCTACTGTTATGTCTCTGTTGAGTCCTAGTGTTGCGCTAGGTTGGCCAATTTTAGTCTTGATAGTGGAAAGTAATACTTTAAGCCCGCGTTCGATCAAATTGAAACCTATCTTCATACAACCTATTAAAGTTTTACTGTGTTGCACGTGCCCAGTTCAAAATTATATAATTTGACATAAATTTAAGGAGAAACTTTTTTCCATTCATCTCTGTACTACATTGCTGGCACTAGAAACTACATGGGAGGTAATACTAAGAAGAAATTTTTTCATTTCCCAATTACTTGTTGATATAAGAATACACATTTATTGTTTTGATATTTTTTCATCTGTGCTGTTTGTTTCATGCATGTTCAAAAAAAATTTATTCCAAGCAAGTCCTTCTGAATCTTTAGGGCTCAGTAGTATCTTCTTTATGGTTTACTGCGAATGCTTCTTTGCAGAAGTTAGCTGTTGTAATTGATATGACCTGATTCCTCAACTCAATTAGTAGTGATCTGTGGTGCACTGCTTTCTTCAATTATTATTCTGGGCAAGTTGTCATGATGGTAATGATCATGGAGACATGGTCACCACAGTGCTTACGTAATATTTATGTTAACTTCTTTGCAGAGGCAATCCCCAGAGAATTGACAATGCTTCAGCAAACAAACGAATTGCATTTGCTTATGAGCAGGTACTGAAGGCATAGCTATTAAGGAAGTAAGGAAGTTGCGTTTTTTCTTGTGTTGTAGAATTTTTTGTTACTTCACGAACATGTTCTATACTGCTTGGACTTGATCGTGTGATAGGTACCATTTTCTTTACTTGAACTTCAACAGAATACCGTGCAATATCTTCAATATACTGTTTTTTTGAGAATTACATGGGAAAGTTGTGATGCATATCAGATTGGACGTATTAATTTTATTGCTGGTGAAGGTGCCCTAGGAAATGGACCTAATTGCTTCTCTTATGAACCAAATTCTTAGTTATCATCATCATCATTATTATTATTATTTTTTAAATGTATGTGCTGTACTTAACCCTTCAAATTGAAAGTATATAAGCATCTCTATTTATATAAATGATGAAGTTTCTGCTTGAAAATGCATTCTTCGTTTCTTTTGCAACTGGAGCTATGATTTCACTATCTGTTTGGGATCATACTGTTATGGTTGTTGATCTTTCTTTGTTTCTTTGCTCACCCCCACCCTAAGAAATGATAATTTCATTCTACCAGAAAAGGGGCAAATAGAGCTCATATCTTTGTTTCCATGACAGTGCCTCATGTATTTATATCATTACCCTGATATATGGTATGACTATGCCACGTGGCATGCAAAAAGTGGTTCCAGAGATTCTGCAATCAAAGTTTTCCAGCGTGCATTGAAGGCCCTTCCTGGTATTTTTCTCTCTACTGAAATAATTTCTCACAGCATATTTTCATGCAGGAGTACTTTATCCATATCTCCCCTTATGGATCACACCATGATATTCTGGATTTATTAAATCGTTATCTGCCTTTTCTGTTAATTAGTTTTGTGATTTTATGTTAGAATCCGAAATGCTAAAGTATGCTTATGCTGAGCTAGAGGAATCTCATGGAGCCATTCAGGTTTAACATGTCACTTGATATTTTTTTCTTGGGGACATCCATTTAAAAACTCCCCAGTTTGGTAATTTATTTATCTATTTTGGTGCATTCCGTTTGTGCAGGCTGCAAAAAGAGTATACGAAAGTCTTGTGGGAGATGGAGTGTCTACAACAGCTCTATCACACATCCAGGTACGAGTTCATTGAAATCAGATTGTCATGTAGCCTATTTGAATGTGATTACTTTCACTATTCTCTTCCGTACTTTATGAACTTATTTTTAGCTTATGGTGCACGCAGCAAAATTCATAATTGCTTGACTAATGCTTATCCAGAAACTCTTAACAGAATGTATTAGTGTCCTCGAACTGTTTATGATATTCTACTCTGCAGTACATGCGGTTTCTAAGAAGGACCGAAGGAGTTGAAGCAGCTCGCAGATACTTTCTGGATGCACGTAAATCTCCAAACTGCACATACCATGTCTATGTTGCATATGCAATGATGGCCTTTTGTCTCGATAAGGACACAAAGGTAACTGTTAGCTACAGAAGTTTTAGTGTTTACATTTTTTTTGCTGTAAACATATATATGCTGATGATATGGTCAAGAAGGTCTAGAGACCTTGACTTAGAACTCCTGCGGAAGCAAAGAAAAACATTATGATCTTTGGGGCGTGTTTGTGTGTGTTTATTCAAATGGATAATATAATACATTTTCTTCTCGACGAATGCTTCTTTCCTTTGACTTCCTCTGGACTAAAGAAGCTAGAGGAACTGTGGTAAGTTGGTAAAAACAGCTAACAGTCTGTCTTTTTAACAACTTCTGGCAGCTAGCGCATAACATATTTGAAGCAGGTCTGAAACGATTTATGCACGAGCCTAGCTACATTCTTGAGTAAGTTCGTTCTCCATTTCCCAATGATAAAAGTCACCATTTCATTTGGAAAAGTACTGTCTTTAAAGATCCTTGGCCGTTCCCTCGGATTTTCTGCACCGTTATAATAGGGGGAATTATATACGCACAAACCTTACATCACATCAGTCCTGTAATCAACTTCACTCTATTGCAGATACACTGATTTTTTGTGCCGCTTGAATGATGATAGAAATATCCGTGCTTTGTTCGAACGTGCGCTCAGCTCACTTCCACCTGATGAATCTATCGAGGTACGTCAGCATTCTGATGTTTCCTATATTGTTGCTTTAGTTGCTGTCATTCTGCAGTGCTTATGTAGATCAAGTTTCTGGTTTATTTACTTTGCATGTCTGATTTTCCATGGAGTAAACTGTCATTAAACCTTGTGAAGAAATTAAATTAATTACATTTAGAAGTGAAAATAAATTAAATTCTTATTTTTCAGTTAAATTAAGTTATATATTGAATCAAATTATAAATTATTTAAATTTGTAAATTTTCATGCTAACATCAATATGGTTTGCAAAAATTTTTTGGATGGTGCATAAATTAAATTATAGCTTATTTAATTTCCATATGTGCCATTTTACATATATATATATATATATATGTATATAAGTCATCGGTGATGCTAACATCACTATTTTTTGCAAAAATTGCTTGGATGGCACTACTTTAAATTAAATCAAATTATAACTCATGCTTATAGATTAAATTAAATTAAGATAATATTTATAGGTTACACTATGATATTTTAATTTATAAGTATCCATGAAAATAAGTTATTTAATTTTCATATATATGTATATATGCAATTTTCATATATATAAATTTATATAAATTATTGGGGATGATTCTGAACTATGTTTTGCAGAAGCTACTTGGATGGTGTGCTACATTAAATTATTAACTTAAAAATTAAATTATAACTTATATTTATATATGAAATTAATTATATATGGGAGTCAGAATAAATCATATTTTAATAAATTTGTACATTTCCATGTAAATAAGTTATTTCATTTCCATATGATATTGCAAGTTTTCATTTATGTAAATTTATATAAGTTATTGGTGATGTTAACATCACGCTGTCTTGCAGAAATTGTTTGAATGGCGTTGCTTTAAATTATTAATTAAATTATAACTTATCTTTATAAATTAAATTAAATTATAAGACTACATTTACAAATTCCCACATGAGTAAATTACTTGATTCCATATTTATATGTGTGTGCAATGGATGCTAGTATAAGTAATTGGTGATGTCTCTAGTCCTCTGGATTATATTTTGCAAAAATTATTTGGATGGCGTGGTTCTTTAGATCACAAATTAAATTATAACTTATATTTATAAATTAAATTAAATCGTATTTATGAGTCAAAGTAAATTAAAATTATATATATAAATAAAAATTATATTTAAATTTATAAATTTCCACATAAATCAATTGTTTACTTTCCACATATATGCAAGGTTTTAGAACTACGTTAAGACTTGATCTCCTTTCTAGGGTATGTATGCAGCTCGGGTCCGCCCAAGTCCAGTCTAAAAACATAAACAAAACGATTATATATATAAAATATATATGCAATGCAAGTTTTTGTATGTATGTAAAATATTATTTATATAGATTATCGGAGATGTTTGTGAACTATGTTTTACAGAAATTGTGTGGATGGTATGCGTCTTTAAATTATAAATTAATTTATAAAATATTTTAACTTATATTTGATACATTAAATTAAATTATTAATATTTATTAATTACATTATAAATTATGTTTATATGTAAATAAATTATTTGCTTTCCATAGTTTCACAAGTTTTCATATATATATATATATATAAATTTATATATTATTGGTTATGTCTCTGAATTATATTTTGCAGAATTTTTTTTGGATGGTGTGCTACTTTAAATTATAAATTAAATTATAGCTTATATTTATAAATTATATTTAAATTTATAAATTTCCATATAAATAAATTATTCACTTCGACATTTCCCATTGCAAATTTTCATATAAGTAAATTTATATAAACTATTGGTGATGTTTATGAATTATCTTTTGCAAAAATTGTTTGGATAGTGTGCTGCTTTAAATTATTAATTAAATATCATATAAATAAATTATTTAATTTTAATAAATATGCAATTTTTCATATACTGAAATTTATATAAATTAGAGTTTATTGCACACTCGATATGTATGCATAAAATAAATAAAAATATCATTCAAATTAAGAAATAATGCACTCTGTATATATTTAACAACTACAATATAATTAATATTTTTAATGTAATACATCCAAAGAAAATTAGGTTGTGGATGGTTATTAAACGGGTATTTTAGGAAAAACGCGTGAAAATATGCCAAAATAAAAAATTGCTTTTGCTTCTCACCCTTTGTATACCAGTAATTCTGCACGCAGTCATCGCATATATTTAAAAATAGTAGAGGGTGATGTTTTATGAAAAAAATCTGATTTTTTGTCATTTCATGCATAATATATTGTCACTTAATTTTTTGTGAGCCGTGCTATATATTTTTGTAGTATACATAAACGAACATGCATTTAAATGTATGTAAATCTATGAAGAACAGAAGTATATTTCGTAGTATACATAAATTAACATTCATAATTTTCTGCTATTTAATTTTTTAAATATGATCTGAAATTAGTAGTGGAACAGTGGTGGTGTTAGAAATAGTAGTGGATGGTAATAATTGAAGGTTAAAGTTGGAATTATGAATTTGGTATGAGAACATAGTATAGATAGTATAAATATAGATTATTGGTGGTGTTTTTAAACTACATTTTGCAGAAATTGTTTCGATGGTTTGCTGCTGGAAATTATAAATTAAGTTATTATTTAAATTGTAAGTTATATTTATAATTTAAGTTAAATTTTATAAATTAAATTATGAGTTACAACATTATTTATAAATTTCCATATGAATAAATTATTTAATTTCCATATTTATGCAACTTTTGAATTATATAAACTGATATAAATTTTATTTATAAATTAATTAAAATAAATTATATCTATTGATTAAGTTATAGATTATATTTAAGTTAAATATATTTAACACCCCATAGAGTGGATTCTGTTTTTCGAATTTTTGGACTCATCATCTTTAGAGATAATTGGAAGACAAGGGACCATCCATACAGTTTTTGAAGAATTTTGGCTCTAAGTCACAGAATTGATCAGTCATATGCCGACCAAACAGGCCTTAAGTTATTTACTTAATTGTAGGTTTGGAAGAGATTTACCCAGTTTGAGCAGACCTATGGAGATCTTGCCAGCATGTTAAAGGTAAGATTCATTTTCTTGTGTGTTTCAGTTTTCTTGACAAGATATATATTGTGATCCATTGCACTCAGCTACGCTGTTGTGGTAGGTTGAGCAAAGGAGGAAAGAAGCTTTGTGTCGGACAGGTGAGAATGGAGAATCAACGTCGGATAATTCTCTGCAAGATGTTGTGTCAAGGTACAGTTATATGGGTCTGTGGCCTTGTTCATCTAAAGACTTGGATCATTTAGCTCGGCAAGAGGTACTTGTTTAAGCCCGAACACAGATCTTTATTTAAGGAATCATTCTTTGGGTTAATTTTAATATATACCATGGTCCTTTTCCTTTAGTGGCTCTCAAAAAATGTCAGTAAGAAGATTGAAAATCCTGTTCCTGCTAATGGAGCTAGTTCTGCAGGTAATGCTGTAAATTATAATTTATTAGTCTTGTGGGCCGTTAATCCTTCCATTGCACATGATCCTACTGTTGTCTATGCAGACAGGAACACTTCAGGCATTCCAAATAATTCAAATATCTCTGGCAAGATTGTTTATCCGGATGTATCAAGAATGGTTATTTATGGTCCAAGACAAAACTCCGGTATGATACATATCTTTGCTTATTATCTTTTGTGCAAAATCATGTATAGATACTTCAGTTTAGTATGATGCTTTGAAACTACATGCTCCCTGGAAAAAGATATCATTTGGACCATATTCTTTAAGAAAATTTGGGGTTTTAGTTGCTTGGAAATTGTTGCTAGATTTGCTTCTCCTTGGACTTTTGGTTACTTTCATGTAATAGCTTATTAGGTGGTATTTTCTCCTTCCAAAGAAGACCTCTCTTCTAGTGTCTGTTCCTGATTGTATAGTGTATATATGGGGAATCCTTCTTTTCTTGGTAAAGGAAGGCAGCAAAAATGAGAGAGAAGCCGCATCTGGGACTTGGTCAATGCACATCACAGATATGGCTGGCAGTGTAAAATGGACAGGTTTTTAATATGACCAAAATGACAGTGTAAAATGGACAGGTTTTTAATATGACCAAAATGGCAGTGTAAAATGGACAGGTTTGTAATTATCCCAGAAAGTAAATGGTACTGATGCATTCCATTTCTGTTCTAAATGGGCTTCCTGCCTCTCCCAAAAGCCCAGTCGCTAAAGGAAGATAGAGGGCAACCTCGGGGCTGGTTGCATGTATGACTCAAACACTGGGATGAACAGGCAGATTACATATCGATTTTAGGATCCACGGCTTCTTGAGGAGGGTCACTTCAGAACGAGATACCCAAATGACTCGGAAACCTCTGACTGTAGGATGCGCCTGCATGAGCCACGAGATGATGCCAGCTGGACCTAGGATCATTCATTGGCAGAACTGGTCTACGCTGTGAATATTCCCTCTTATAATGTGGAAGGGGTTCCGGATCTCTTTGACCTATTTACCAAAGCTAACAATAACCTTTGTGATCCCAGTTGACTTTTTCACAGCTTTGGGTTTAAGACCTAGGTTACATTGTTACTTGTGCCGTTATTGATACTTCCCATAATATTATATATCAGCCAGTGTTTATGCAATTCGTGCGACATTGATCAAGTACACAGATTTTAGATCTGGAATCTTGAATATGATCATTTGGCTTGTCTCTAGTGCATATGTGATTTTTTTTTTTTTTTTAATTGTAGAATGCAGCCTATACTAAAGATCGTGACCTGTTAATACTCTTTGGCTTAGTTAGATGATTAAAACCATTTAGTGAGGTTAATTTTTCATATTGTGAATCATATCTTGGCAAATGTGTTACTTTGCAGGTCCTCCTGCACCAGTACTTTCAAGTACATTGTCGAATGGTTTGGCTGTAAATAGTGGAGTCAATGATATTTTGAAAATCCTACCGCCATCATTAGCAACTTTTGTGGCGAATTTGCCTGCTGTTGAAGGTATTCATCTCAGCTTCCTCTTCTTTAATCTTGGCCTGTTTCTAATGAAGTCCAGTGATATCTTCTTTACTACTTCTGAACATAGTATTACAAGGTAATGGGGACTAGGACTTTATTCTCATCTTGAACTGCTGTCTAGAGGTTGTTCTTGTCATTTGATAGAGGGTTTTAGGTGAGTTAATAAGCTCTTGAAAATGCCCTATAAGGTGTTTGGGAGCTTATAAGATGTTATTATATGTTATAGTAATTTTTCCTGAAAAGGGTTCATAGGTTCCCAAATTAATGTGTTAGAATATTATAACATACTTTTAAAGAAGAATATAACTTATTGATCTTGACATGCTCCCGTCCTTTAACCATGTTAATTGAAAAATTACCATTATATATTTTTTTTAATCAGTTTATTATATTTTGTTATAGTTTGTTTTATCCAAACATTTCGACGACGCGTTCGTAAAATAAACTGTATCAGTTTATTAGCTTCAAAAACATTTCACAAAGCTTAGATCGTCTAAATAAGCTTAGCTAAACACCCTTTCAGTCATTGAATAATTTACCCCGCACGCCTGTTAAAAGACATGCCCTGTGGTCTGGAGATTTCTGAGGTTTCTAGAAAATTTAACAGAGCGTGCTTAAACTCAAATGTGTAACATCTCTTACCAGTTGACCATGCTGAAAATTTTAGGTCCGTCTCCTGATGTTGATTTTGTGATATCGATATGTTTGCAAAGCAATATAACTTCAGCGAGTGGGAAATCTGGTACACCTCAACACTCGGGACCTGCTCCAAGTACCAGCGACCTATCAGGTTCAAGCAGATTAAAACAAACAAGAGATGGACAATCCGGAAAAAGGAGACCTTCAGAGAGTATGTTATGTATTTTACTTCTTCTGGCTTCAATATATGATGCTGCATATTCTTTGATTCATGGCATATGGCTATGTCTTATGCAAATCCAAAGAAAACTTCATTCGACTTCTAGTGAAATCTTCCGTCCAGAGTGCATTTTTTATTTCAAAACTAAAGGATTCTTTTCATAATGTTTTCATCCTTCTCAGGGCATGATGATGATGAGACGTCTACGGTCCAAAGCCAACCTG
>JACFYI010000152.1:543731-562284 GCA_014898755.1 Handroanthus guayacan | reverse complement strand
CCTTTGGCTGGATAGGAGCTTAGGAGGGTTGTAATTTGTTCTTTGATGAGCACGACATGATGCGGGCTTCAATTCAAATTCCATATGGATTGTAGGACTTAATAGTTAACTAAAATGGATATTTGTAATAATTTGATTAGTTTAGAATTTGGACTTAACCTTGTTCACCGTGGTAGCTATTGCCTCGGCAAGTAACTAATCAGACATAAGCCCCTTTTCGCATGAATTCCTATTTTTGCTCTTCAGCCTATAGGGCATCGGCAGCTGTTTCTAGTTGTTCTTACGCATTTCTAATTCATCCATCATCGTAAACATTGATGCATAAACGTAGAACATTGATGAAAAGCCTTGTGAAATGTTACAGAGCTCTCATGAAATGCCAAATTAGTGACTTTTTCTCTTTATTACCGTAATTTGCAAATAACCTCCTATGTCAAATAATTATTGCTCAATGTGGCCAAAGGTAGTATTACCCATCAACCAATACAACATTGGCAGATATAGCCTTCATTTTTTAATATATGTATCTCTTCATTTTTTAATCCCATATTATATCCCTTTTTTCCCTTTCTTTTCCCTTCTTTTTTGTTTTAACCTTTCCCCCTCCCTCCATCTTCTTCTATCTTATGTGTATAAATTATGTATTTATATATATTTATAAGTTTATAATATATGATATATTATATAAAATTAATTTTTTATAAAAATATTTGTATATTTTACCGTATAAATATCTATATTTATATGAAAATAATAATAATAATAAAAATTTACCTTCCTCATATTTGGACTGTCAATTTTAAAATAAAAAGTTCATAGGTTATGTATAAGGGTAAGGCGGACATGACAAATGAAAATCCAAGTTCACGTTAGGGTGCTATTTGACATTGACCAAATGATAGAGAGTACTTTATCAATAAAAATAATAGGAGAAAAAAATCATTAATTGGACATTTCACAAGAAATACTTCCACAAAAACTGTAAAAATTAATAGCTCCAAATTCAAGCATAATCAAGTAATGCTGATTCGCTCTCAAGCATCGATAAAGTGTTTCCATAATTACACTCATTTGGGTACAAGCTTAATATATAAGATCCAAGCTCGAGCCCGTTGCGCCCCCCCGCCCCCCCAACCCAAACTCAGCTTGACTCATTTTTATCGCTATCGTAGACAAGTTCACATAACAATCAGAAAACAAGTTATCATACAAAATGGCCACAGTTTTCTGGTTCTCGGCATGCTTGAACAACTCCATCCCAAATCAGAAGCATCATCTTGAAACATTACTAGTTAAGTTTTGGAGTTAAATATGTTTGGAAACCATGACTCAATTAAATAGCATAGACAATTTCTCCACTACTATCAATATCCAAGTCAGGATCACTCTCCATATCTTCATCCATATCATCATCAATCTCCAAACTTCCAGTTAGATACTGATTCAAACTATTGGCACCAGCAGCTGGAATCATGGCTTCCGTTATTATCTGCATTATTTCTACGTCACTCTGCATGGGTTGCTCTGGTTCTTCAAATCCATTGTCCATCATGTTCTCGTTCACTAGGTCTGTCGGGAGGTTCCTCAGAAACCATTCGTGGTTTCGTATCTCGGGCATTGTAATTCTCTGTTAAAAATAGTGTGGATGTGAATGAATGCTAGAATTTATCAGGTGTGCTAAGATCAATACAATTTTGGATCATCTATCCTAACTAAATGTGCAAACCAACCGAACTGGATTTGCAAATCTACCCAGCAGGCTCAGAAAATATTTGAGCTCAAGTTTTAAGAATTAGAGCTCGAGCAGAGAATAAGGGTGGCTCCTATGAGTTTCACATAGAATCGAGCCAAATAATCCTTGTTCGTAAGATCGTCAGCCCAACTTCCTTCAAAACAGATATATTTATATATATAATTATAAATTATTAAAATATTTCTAAAGTAATTAAGCTACTGAACTTGAACTTGAGCCTATGACTTGAATAAAAATTCAAAACAAATGAACTGAACTCAGCCTGCTCAAATAAGGGCTTGATCAAAGCATGAGCCCCATTTTGCTTAGTCTGTTCCCACTCTCAAGTTCGGTTCATTTGATTCGAGCTCAAGTTCAAGGCAGAAAAAATGTTCAGGTTCTGCTCAGATTGCTCACTTGCATCCCTAAATCTAAAAGGTGTCCCATCTTCTATTTCATTTCACATATGCATGTCACCTAATTCATCCGCAATCAAGTATTTTTAAAGAAATGTTTAAACTGGCATTCATAAAATCCTCTGCTCTCCTAGAACTAGAAGCATAAAGCCACCACCTCGAGGGCGAGGGTCTGCATATGCATAAAGAAAAACTTTTTAACTAACCTTTGCAGGGTCTGCAACAAATATTCTTGAAATTAAGTCACGGCATTCTGGAGATATATGTACATAATCAGGAATTGCATACTGGACATTCACGATTCGCTGTCAACACAACCACAGTTCAATAAGTACATAGTATGAAGGAAACAAAAAGCTAGTACATTAGAAAATGTGTGATGCCTGTATCGTTTTCCTGAAGTTTTTGGGTTCTCCAGGGTCCTCGAAAGGGTATGCGCCCACCAGCATGACATATAAAGTTACTCCACAAGACCATACATCTGCAATCTGTCGAAGTAATAATCCCTAAATTAGTGCAAATGCATTGTTTACTTTACTGCACAATCTTTGGGATAAAAAAAGAAAATGATAGCAGAACTTGAATATGCATTCAACCACTTAAAATGCAGTCTTGTCATTTCATGGATATATGCCCAGTGTATTTTATCTAAGGACAATAATTTTTTATATGGAAATATTTGATATTCTTAGCCTGTATCCGTGAAACAGAAATAGAAGGTCCAACCTACTTAAAATGATGGAAAAAGGTAGAGAGGAACCAAAGTGTCTTGGCTACTACAAAATCATGGCTTGGTAGTAGTTATCATGCGCAACACGGGCTATGATATTACTCCCCATTGACAACATAACATAATAGTCAATGAACTCCCTGAGAGCCAACGAGAAACTCACCTTTCCATCATATTCTTTCTTAAGCAAGATCTCTGGTGCAATATATGCAGGGGTACCAACTGTTGATTTTGGTTGTGAATGCAGCACCGATGACTGCAACAATGCAAGCATAGTTGTTAAACATGACAACAAAGCCAACTAAGGGAAGATGAAAAATATATTAGTCTTGGTGAAAATCTCCTTTTAGAAACTCTAATATCAATAAAGAATAGGGATAATTATCTCTAGACTCCTTGAGGTTTGGATAATTACCATACGCACCCCACCTGTTAGTTCAGCTTATGCATAATTACAATTACACCTCCTAGGTTTAAGCTTAATTACAATTACAATTACACCCACTTGTTCAAGAGGTCTACTTGTAATGTTTCAAAATTTTGAAGGGGTGTAATGGTAATTATTCAAACCTGAGGGGGGTGTTTAGGTAATTATACCAAACTTTAGGACATGTAGAGATAATTATCCCTAAAGAATATTGAGAAAATACAAATGGAACAGCAGAAAAACAAGATGATGTTTCGTGAAGCAATAGATAACAACTGAAAAACTGAAACAAGCACAAGAAGACATAACATACCTTGGAATACCCAAAATCACAAATTTTAAGCCGGGGAGCTGGGCTTCCATCCAGCAACGTGTTCTCCAATTTTAAGTCACGGTGACATATTTCCTTCATAAAGAATATGTAAATGTGAGCAAAATGTGCAGCAAGCATATATCCTTTGTTTAGCATAGCACAATGGCTGAAAGAAAGAGCTCAAACAACTACCATAGCATGACAGTAGCTGACCCCTGATATGAGTTGCTGGAAGAAAAACCTTGCCTACAGCAGACGTCAAAACAGATACAACATTAGTATAAGATTAAAACATTTGATACTGAAAACCCGAATGCAGAGGAAGTAAACAATACCTCATCCTCGCTGAATCGTCCCGCATTGCATATTCGTTCGAATAGCTCTCCTCCAGATGCATATTCCATCACGATAGCCAAATGTGTCGGTGTCAATATCACCTAGATTGGAATTTACAGAATGAAACACATTAAGCTTTGAAACACTGCAAAACATGATGGATTTTGATCAAATTACCTCCTTAAATCTCACAATATTGGGATGCCTAAGAGACCTGTGGTTAATGATTTCTCGCTGCACATTTTCATCGATCTGCCACACACATGTAAGAACAAAAAATAGTTCAAATGGCTGATATCATAACGTAATAGAAAACACTAAAAATCTAACAGTCAACATACCATTAGATCTTTAGAAAGTCTTCAATTGTACCAGTTCACTAGATCTCCATATTTTATCTTATATTTTATTTCACGGGTACTTGCCAATTGTATAAAATATTTTCTCACACAATCGCTTAACTGCGGATGCAGCAAACTTGACAAGTATCCGCAGTATGATATTAAACATATCTTGAAATACAAGATCAAAATGAATTTTCCTATATTCATTCCACTAAAACAAAACAACACTAGAACTAAACTGATGTCATAATCCCTCACACCTCAATCCTCCTGAAATAAAACCAAATAAATCAAAGGAACCACCTAAAACAACTTTGAACATCAATAACATGGAACTGTTCTTCGAAAACAAAGAACTACATAAAGCCGCAAAAGAAGTAATCGCAAGCAAAAACAGGATATCACCTTCTCACCCCTCTCGATGTACTTAACAGCAACCAGCTCATTCGTCTGGCGATCCCTCATCAGTCGGGCCACCCCAAAATTACCCGACCCGATATCCCTAACCAGCTCGTACCTATCGCTGTCGTGCATAATGGGCATATCCATGCCCGGCCCCACCATCACCGACGGTCGATCCATTCACCACGAAAATTTTCCAAACAACTCTCAATCAACACAATCAAACTCCCATCACCGTCAAAGAAGTTAAATTTGAAATCAAATTTCCCAAAACTAACCAGTAACGTTCCGAGAAAAGAACCAGAAAACGCTGAATTTAGTTGAATGAAGAAAGAGATAGTTGAGGCATGCCCCCGTGAAGAACGCACTTTCCCCGCACACTTCACAGACAATAACCCAATTATTTGACCAAAATTTCTTCCGCTTTCGATCATAGTGCGTCACTTTACTGCAGATAAGCAGATATCTTGAATATGATACGATAGTACGGCATATTAGTTAAAAAATAAAGTATATACTTTTTAGGAGCTTCGTAAATAATATATATATAATATAATATATGTACGTATGGGTAGAGAGATAGAGAGATCGTGAAGTAAGCGGCCTTTTAGTTTGTGCAAAATAACTGTCGACTTTTTTCTTTCTGCTTCCACAGAGAGAGAGAGAGAGAGAGGAATATTTTATTTATTTATTATTTTATGGAAAAGAGTCAATTATTGCTGCGGTGCTGACATTTAAATAAGCTAATGAAATGACGATATTGCCCCCATAATTTCTATTTTATTGGGTGATTCTGAGTGGTGGATAAGGTTTTCTACTTTTGGGGCACAGGAAAAGAGAAAGGATTCCGTTGTTGACACGTGTTAGAGCTACCTTGGGCCGGAGATCGGGCTTCAAAAAATCCTCGTGGGCTGTGGCCCCTATATATATGTGTGAAGCCCAATAGTTTTGTTCTTTTTTTTTTTGGGGACAATCCCAATAGTTTTTTTTTGTCCTATTAATATAATTTATTAGTATATGCAAATTCAAGATAACTAATTTTTCTAGTGGTTATGCTTTTCTTTTTCTTTTTTTATTTTTTGAATCGTTGAGGTGTGAAACATATATTAATGAATGTATAATTTATTTTTGTAATTTTTGAAATAATTCACTTATAATTTAACTTAATGTATCTATGAAAGGTATTTAATAAAATACCCTCGTGGCTTAAGTGTAACGATGTAATCTAATGAAGAGATGAAAATAATTAGATCGAAACGAGAAAGCTCAAATTTAGCCTAAGTTTTATATTTCATGTAGGGGGTTGCTCATTAGATGTACAAAATTCAACATTTCTAGTACAAATGTTTAGGAAATGAGGAAGGCATTTTGGGCTCAAAATTGGGCTTCTTTAGGCATGGCCCAGCCATTTCTCATCACGGGCTAATTTCTTACAATGTGGGCCGTGGGGCACCTCTGATTTCAGACCGAAACATAAGAAGGCTAAACATATGGGCTTTCCGAGGGCTCGGACCCCAAATGACCATTGGGCCGTCCAGTCTAGTAATCCCTATAATTATAGTAATGACTCATGGTGGAGGTAGTCGCAAGGACCCTGGTAAGAAATAAGAATTTTCATAAAAATAAAAACATAATAATAATTGTTGTCTAGTATGCATCAATGCATGTATTTAATAATTAGAAAATAATTAATATATGTAAACTAGATTGTGGGATTATATAGTGATACTAATTGCTACTATGGGGCTATGAGATGGCAGTATTGGGTTGTGAATTATCTATCGGTCATTAATATTTGTATAAGTTGTAGTTATATACAAGATTTAAAATGTAATAATAAAAACAACATTTTTAGAAGATAACATAAAAGCATACACACAAAAAAAAACTATGTTTTATTAAAGAGTAGTATTATTTCCTTCTCATTTTAAATGCTCGATGTTCAAACCCGTGTTTGATATGTTAGTTTAGGATGGATTAGGGGCCATAGTCTCGCCTATTTGTCCGTTTGATATTAAAAATTATGGTGACAGGTCAGCCTGCAGGGGCTACTATGAGTCTTTGCTCCGAAGATGCAACTAGCAATCTCCCGTTCGAGATTGTTTTCCATATCTTCCAAATATTGCATTATAGTCCCTCATATTGAAAGGGAATGCAGACGGCTACTAGACTTTTTATAACTAAGCAATCTTCAGTGTCAAAATACGACCTTAAAAGAATAGCGATTTGACCTTTAACTACTAGCCAACTATATACCACAGACAGCATAATATCATAGCAAGTCATTTTTTCCTAATTTTTTGGAGCACTTTTGTCAAATAATATTAATAAATATAAATTTATTCATAATTTATTGAGCATAAATATCATTTTTCGTTCGGAAAATCTAAATCCATTGGCAACCCCAGGTTCCCCGGAAACTTTAATATAAAAATAATAAAATTTCTGGATTCCTTCGAATTAAATATAGATATTGGCACATGCACACCACTTAACATTATTTTATTTTATTTTTAAAAAATTACAGTAAAAAGAATCCTAATTTAGAAAGTATAAGCAGAAGATACAAAATTGGGGGGTACAGAATAAACAGCACTAATTAATTAGATAGCTTATCATGATTAATCTAGATCTTAATATAAGCTAGAAGTTGTCCTAAAGCAAAGTTCCATAAACTTAAATTATTGCAATTGATTAGTGGCTGACTCATTATGATTATATTAAAACAAAAACAATTATGAAAAAAAAGTTGTAATAATTTATGTTTCTTGTACGTAATATTAATTACCCTATGGTCCGAAGGGAACAAAACAGCTATGATCACAAAGAATCACCTATTTGCATGCAAGAATCATCAAAGTGCATAAAGTTATGAGAAACAACTTTTAAATAAAATTATCTTTCATTTCTTTTGTTTTTGATTATATATACCAAGATATAAGTAATGATGCTTATTTGAATTTTAGCAATTAAAATATTTGATTCCCTTGACTATTGGGGTATTGGAATTTTATAACAAAAATATTGTTAATGCGATTCAGTTTGAGAAGAGTTACAGCATATTTTTATCAAGAATTTCGAGCGAGATTATGAGTGGAAAAAGTGTCTTTGGCCATTTTATGAATATAGTGTTAACACATTGGATATGTGTTCGGATAATTTTATTACATAATGAATCAGACAAATAATTAGATTATAGCTAAAAAATAAAATATCACTAAAAGTGTACAAATTTAGGATCGATATACCCAAAATGTTACGAATGAGATATTTATTACGATAGATTGAAGGAATCCAATATAGCATTGTGGGAGGCAGTGTAATCTCCCCGATAATTATATTGAATTAGTGAAAGGTCTACACTGTCTTTGAAAAATGCTAAAATAGTATCTGTCTAACTTCATATACTTGAATTAATTAAATAGATGTGTTTCGATGAATATGTTGAAATCATAATCAGATATCATTAAATAAATTAATATAGAAGTAAAAAATGGATCTTGGAAAAGTTTTTCGAATCACAAAAAAATTTGACAAATCAAAATTAAAATTTTAAAGTGAATTCTGATTTAACTTAAAAACCCCCTAAAATTCTTCGGACAATCTACAAAAACTTTACGTATTTTTTAAAATTATAAATATCCACTAATGTTTGTTTCCTTCTTACATATTTCAATAGCCATCATAGCTACACAAGAATTTTACAGACCTCCATGGTCACGAGAAGCTATTTGTAATTATGAAAACTAAATATTTTTTTTAACCAATGGAACAAACCTCAAGGAAATTTTGGTAATCAAATTACATAATTAGTGATATTGTTGCAAAATCTCCCCACCTTTTTTTTTTCACCTTAATCCTTGTGAATACATTATTGTATACACTTGGCCTATAAACTTTTCATTCATATTCTTCATTGAAATTTATCTTGGTTCCTTTTGACCCACACATCTCATTGATATGTGGATCAAAACCCAAAGCAATTACCCTTCTAATAAATCTTCCATCAATGCCAAAAAAAAAAGGAAAAAAAAATCCCATTGAACCCTTAAAAAGAAACCTTTTATTCTTCTCTTTGGCCAACTAAAAGATGGGTGGAAAAGGACATGAAATGAGCACTTGCAAAAGGAAAATCTAATAGCATGTGGTAATTTGCTGTGGCAAACAGCGCACTAATGGCTACCATTGAAGAGGCGGCAAAAATGATGGTCGCGTGAACCATGTGGAGAGGGCAATCACAAATGTAGCATGACTTGTCTATTGGATTTTTAGGGATGTGTTTGGTCAAGGGAAAAAAGTAGCTTAAGGGGAAATTTTAATGCATTATGATGGGTAAGAATTTAAAACTTGATTAAAGTTATATTGAGTTCAATGGGGGTGTTTACAAGAACTTTTTCTTTTGAAATTAATTTTAAAAATTGTAGAGGTGTTTTAAATTGATTAAAAAAATTGGTCAAAAAAAGTAGAATGAAAACGTAAAGTAAAAATTACTTTTGTTTGAATTTATATGAAAATATCCTAGATTATTTTTTAGCCTGAAGTTTTGAAAGGAAGCACCTTCTATGCTGCTTCCAACTTCAATTGTGGATAATTAGCTCAGCACTCCCTCGACACTCTAGAGGTTTGTTATAATTATCACAACACCTCCTGAGGTTTGAAAAGCTTAACGGAGCTGATGTAATATTATAATGATACATTCCAAAACTCTAATATTTTGACTGAAACATTACAAATAAAACCCTTGTCAGATAAGGTCTTCTTATAGTATTATGCATTTCCGTCAAATTTTTCGCTAGCATTATGATAATTATCCGAACCTTAAAGATATTTTAATAATTATATACTAAACCTAAAAGGGTGTTTAACTAATTATTTCTTTTCCCCCTTCTTCCCAGCTAAAAGTGTAAAAGTTGAGGAAAAAAATTTTTCCAAACATCTTTTAATTGCCTGAAGTTGTGCTTTGTGTAAAAGTCCTTTATGCACAAAGATAAACCTAGCATTGAAAACCCTGCCTCAAATTTGATGGAAGAAAATTATTTTTCATCATTTTTACTGTACAGTTGAGCAAAAACTCTAAATCTACTTTTCTTAATTAAAATTTAACGACAATGATTAAATAGAAGCATTCAAAAATGCTCTTATTCTTATACTTCTAAGATTAGAGAAAATCAACTACCGATATTTTATTTGTTTGAATGGATGAAAAGAAAAATGAGATGCAAAGTGCATCTTCCTCTCATATTTACTCACAACTTAATGTGCTCCATATTTTGGTTCGAAAATTTATTAGCAAAGTAGAAATTATGTAAGTCTCGGACTCGAAAACATGAATCTTTTATTGAAAGAATTTATTTTTTGAGTTTCGTAATCAACTTTGTCCCTAGTGAAAAATAATTCGATGTCCCCCAAAATCTTAATGGATTGGGGTATTTTGGGTAGATCACAATCGATTAATTAGAAGGTAGATTAGTTGGAAGACATAAAATGATCCAAATGTACTGCTGTGCATGTGTGTGTGTGTGAGAGAGAGAGAGGGAGAGGTGTTGGCGGGACCTAGCGATACTCGGAATGCTAGTAAGCACCGCCGTTCGATATGCGGCGATTCGTCTCCACTCTCAGCCGACACTTCCACGTACCGCCGGACCCCACCGTCAAACCAAGCTCGGCAACAATATCTCCATATAATGTTTGTCTCGTCCGTCCAGCAATAATTAAGAAGGTTTTTTCACAATAATATGTGCCTGTTTATACAATGAAAAAAAAAAGAAAAAAGAAAAATCACTTTGTCTTTAATGTCCTGATTGACTCAAATGCATGCAATTAATGCATATATAAAATATTATTAAAATAATATTATCTAAATATATTCTATTTCTTTTAGATATATAAAATATGAAAATATGAAATATGTACTATTATTCAAAAATATTAATGTAAACAAAGATAGTATATATAGAGTAGCTACCGTTGTTAAGAGTAAAATTGAAAATCAAATTTAATATCCAAACTATCACAAAAAGAATTCATTTGTATAATAGTATAGATAGAGCATTATACACAAGTTTTCATAAATTATTTATTATTATTTTATTATTATTTCAAAAATATGATAGTAATGATAAAAAAAAAAAAATTAAGTGATAATGCAAGAACCATTACTAATAACATGTAATCATACTTTTTTTTTTTAAATATTCATAGTTTTGAGGTGATAAGAATTTTTTATTTTATCAAATAACCAGTAAAAATTGTTACTCTAATTTGTAACTAGAAAAATCTCGTTATAACAGTGACGATTTAATCACAATTTTTTTTCCTAGCTACTATACCTGTAAAAATCACTAATATTTATCACCTAGTGCACATAATTAATGAATATCAATTTTTGCACCATCACTGAACTTAACTTTTTTTTTTCTTTTTTTCTTTTTTTTCCTTTGGTGTATTAACTTTTTGACTGGTGAATAATTCAAGGTTACTCCAATTTGGTTATTTACTTTTAATTTAATTTGGGACCATAAAAATTTAGCATCCCAACTAAAATAAGGAAGGTAGGTGTTCAGAAGTCAATTACTTGAATTTTGTTTTTATTTGCATTAAATATTGTCTTTTTCTTTATAAGTTTAGCATTGAATATTTACAATTTTATTTTGTTTTTGTAGCTTTTAAACTTTATACTTTATTTTATTTTTTTCGTGTTGCCACATAATAATTTCGTGAAGCCCATAGAAACTCCTTAACTTTATGCCATATTCCTACTTTAATTATTATGCCAACTTCTTTTGAAATACATATGCCCATTTGGAGTGTATAATTAATTCAGCCAGCCTAGATGAAATACTGTTAATTTAAGATATTTTTAATGAATTTTATTATTCAATTTAGTATGTATGTACATTATTGGCAATTAATCAAATAAAGATAACACTTCTTTTAATTTATAAAAACACACTTTAACATCAACAGGAAAATATGCTCTAAACTATGTTATTATAACACGATGAACTAATAATACATATACAATAACTGATCAAGCACCTAAGATTGGGTCTAATAAGATTTCACAAATATGATACCGCATACCAAATTTCTCAATATGAAAGTAATTTAGTGTCATCATAACAATGTTCTTTATTTGTTTTTTTATCACATATCAAAAGAATTAGTGTTCTTGTATACTCAATAAATTACGAAACGAGGTCCCCCCACACACAGTATCTTTAGTGCTCTTTTAGTTGTAAGAAATTATTGTTGCAATTGTACGATAAAAAATTCCACACTCGCATGAATGTAAAAATGTTTTGTAAAAGTTAGTTTTAAATCGTTATCTAAATTATTAATGATTCTTTTATACATCAAGGACTTGCTAATATGCTTGCCCCATACACATACATATATAGTTGCTTGAAAGCTTTAATTACCAAAATGATCAAAGTAGAGTATATGTTCTATAAAATTTCTTTCATCTAAAAAAGTGTAGCAAAAATTAATTAAGACACTTTTGCCACCAATTTCCATTGATAGAATTAAATAGCTGGCACAAACTTTTGCATGCCCAATCCCAAAGAATCATAATTTCTCAAATTTAAAGCCAACAAGCTTCTCAAGCAAGAGTTGAAATCTTTGAACAAATCAATACAAAGGGAAGAAAAAAACCATCATGATCAATTCAAAATGTGTGGCCACAAACAAACAATGATCTAAAAGTAAAAAATATTTTTGCAAGAACTTTAAAACCATACTCCTCAAGACAAAAAGGTGGACAAAGACCACAAGCTAGTAAAATGATAAGAATGCCCTCATAGACAATAATATAACAACTATCATAAATATTGAAAAAAGCATATTAGTGACTAATTCATTAAGTGACAATATGAAAAAAATTATCAGTACTAGCATATATTAAGTGACAATTACTTTTATTTTTTAACTAATGATACCTTTTAAGTGGTTATTTTTGTATGTCACAATATAATTTAATGACAACAAAAACTAGTATTTTATATTGTTACTAATAACATAGGTACACTGACGATTTAATGACAACAAAAATTGTCTCTACTATTTTTAACAAAACTTTCATTGTCATTAAGTTGTTGTACTACATGTAATATATCATTAAGGTGAATAGTAACAATTTAAACATAAATTTTATACTTTATTAAGTAAGTTGATATTATTATTGTGACAAAATAAGATTTTCTCAAGCTTACTATATACAATCAGCGACAATTTCTTGCAGGAAACATACATGTCATGTCACACAAACAATATATATATATATATAAGTGAAATCAGATCATATACGATAATATCAGTAACCTATCTTACTAGGATTTTATAAAAAAATTATAATTTACTTGAATATATACTGAAATGATGAAACAAAACAAGAGGGAAAGAGGAAAGAAATTTCACTGGGGAATGTGGGAAAATAATGGAAGAAGAGAAAGATACCCCGAAGAGAAGGATGGCACAAAAGCCATGAAGAATGACCTTGTCATCACGTGAAAGATGCTTTTAATTTGTAGTGTTGATAGGGACTGTTTGGTGTCCGCTTTGGAAAGCCATTGATTTAGGAATCTCTCGTCATATTCTTCAAATTTTCTTTGGATTCCAATTCAATTCATTCCAAGTGAATGAATGACAAATGACAATGATTCAATTTGTGAATCTTGTGGGGAAGGAATAAAATCCATAATCGAGGCTTGCTTGTGAGAAAGATTCTTTACTTTTTTTATTTTATATATATATATATATATATTATGAATTGATTCCAAAAAATAATTTTAAATATAGATTGGAGTTAGCATGAATAGTGAAATGTTATTTATTTGAATGTCGGTAATGTCTGGTTTCATTCTATGTCAAGAACTTAACAGTGTAGATTTCACTAAGTAGGTAAAATGACAAATTGTCCTTAGATAACATGTCTAAAGTCTAAACAATCCAAAGATTGGCGACTTTTTTATCTGTGAGGGTTCAAACCACTTCAATCGGATTCATATCCCTGTGTATAATCGTATTGGTTCATATCAAACAAATACTATAGACACCCTTGGTGTGATTCAACTATAAGTCATTCCATTCCATATATTCAACATAATTACATAATCTCGTTATATTTATGTGCGATCTCTGCTAACTTAAGTGTCAAAGAGTTTATATCGGGATCACCTTCGATAATACGATTTATTTGTATTCAGGGCTAGATGCATCAAGATGTAGCCTATTTGTTTGTTTCCCTTGATGTAGCCTATTTGTTTGTTTCCCTTGAAACCATTAATTTCCGCATATTCGATTTCGATTTCGATTCAACCCATATCATCTTTCTTTAGGACAAATTTTCTTGTAAGTAGACATGTACATCTTATGATAAATCTTATCATGTCCACATAAAATTTTCCAATTAATAAAATATACAACACGCTATTAAGACGAAAATGTCAAACCAAAACTTATTATTCTTTGCTATCCATATTTTTCAAAGATAATAAAGAACCACATTCTTGGGTTTGGAAAGGGTAATAGAAATATTATATATATATATATATATGGAAACAAAGACTAGATACCATTTCTTGGATTCTGGAAATAGTCCTCAAGGAACAATTAAACTATACTAATAAATAAATGTGGCGTGTCTTCTTGGTAATTATTCCTGACTTTTTCCTCTCTATTATTATATTCGAAAAAAATGTAAATATTATAATCCACTAAAACTTATGTCTTAGTTATCGATTATATACATAATTATATTACTATATATTTAAACTAATCATGATTATAAGCACAAATTAAAATGAAAATAAATTCTAGAAATAATTGACGTATAAAATTCGTAAGTTGGTGCTTTTGCGTGCTCCAAGTTCCACGCAATAATTACAATTCCAATAACAGGAAAATTGCATTGGAAGGAATCTTATGCTCTTTGACCGCATGCTAGTAAGGTTATAATAATAAAACAACTGCCCACGAGGTCTCGTCTTAAGGGTAAGATGGGAATTTCATGATTTCAGAAGTCAAGGTTCGATTTTTATTAATATGTGAGATTTTTTTCGTTTTATAATAGGTTTGAAATTTTTTATTATATAATTAAGTATTCAAGATTTTTTTAAATTTTTTTTTAAGTATTTGATATTTGATTCAACGTTTTAATTGCTTCTTTAAAAAAAGAAATTATGAAAATAATTAAGAATACGAGGAAGGGCATTTTACTGGGAAATGAGATTTCCACTCTAAAAATTCTGATCTACAAGAATAATTATTTAAGATGTTCATGACTTAATATTTCAAGTGATTTATTAGATGTAAGAGAAAAAAAGTTGAAAAAAATGAAATGTAAGAGAAGGAGGGAAAAAAAAGTGCCGAATTTAAATAGATATTTTTGTAATATATTTCTACCACGAATAAAATAATTAAAAACATATAATTACAAATATAAAAATATTTTATTAATTAATAATATTATTGTCAACTAATCAAATACAAATGTCACTCTATAGAAATATCTTAATCTTTGTCTATGGAAACTAGAACTGAGTCGAACCTCAATCATAAATCCATTGGAAATAGATTGTAGAAAAATAAATAACTAGTTACAATAGCAATAAGTACATAAATAAACATATCTGATAATCAAATCAATAATCACATCAGTAGAAAATTTAAAAAAAAAAAATTCATGAACATATGAGGAAAATCCAATCATGCCAAGTGTATATGAAGAAAAAACACAAAAGACCAATACAATAATGTGATTTTTTTTTTTTAAAAAAAAAGGAGAATCTTTAATTTTTAAACCAAAATATTATATTATTAGTTTTCAAAAATTACTATGCTATTTTTAAATAAAAACAACTGCATTATTCACGGTTTAACTTTTCAAGAATAATATTCTAATTTAATCAAGGCAACAGTCATTTATCACAGAATTTAATTAGTTGTACTATCAAATAATAATAAATTGAGACAGATTCTACGAAACAATGGAATCTAACGGCTGGAAAGAAATCCTGTCGGTTTTCGTATTTAGTTTTAGATTTTTTATTTAATTAATAAAATGGGGGAATCTTTTTCTCTTTCCTCCTCTCGCTTTCTTAGTTAGAGATGTGCAATCCTGCACCCTGTCCCACCAGATAGATTCCTTATCTCTGAGGAGCCGATTGGTTGTACCACACGCAGTACCTGTGCGTCGCACCCATTGCCAAGTGTCATCACCACATCCAAGATAGACTTGTCTTTTTTTCACATTTTCTACTCCCTTTCTAGTTCAATAAAAATTTTAAAAAAAAAAAAGGAAGAAGAAGAAAAGAAAAATATTAAGGTTAAAATTAAAATGAAAAATATAAAACTTCAATTTTATATTTTGTCTTATGAAAATAATCGGATCGGGCAAGGCAATGAATATGTTGGAGAACAAAGGAGAAGCAAATAATTTTTTTTTGTTATTTATTTTATTTGTATGAATATATTAAGGTCTGTTTGTTACAGTTAATGCGATTAGAATTGATTTATTAGTGAATGAATGTGTTTTATATTCATTAGAATACGATAGTTAAATGTTTCCTTGGATTGGTGAGATTACCTTTGAACTAAGAGGAAAAAAAATTGTATTTCGGGATTATATCTCAATTTTTGATTGTTGTTCATTTTCTCTTCCCTTCTTATTTTCACTAAATAAATAATTAATCAAGGATAATTTAGTCTTTTAGTCTTATTCCAATCAAATATAACGACATGTCGTTTGTATGCTCTCTCGATTCATATTTCAAACTTAACAATAAATTATCAATGCTAATTATGTATTTATGACACACAATCAATCAAGACAAATTAGCTATTAACATTTTCCATAAGAACTAAAATACTTAAAATTATTTTTTTCAAAAAAAAAGGAAAAAAAAAGTCAATCTTGCCCCATTAAAATCTTTGCACAAAAAGAGGATATTAATAATTCAACCAAAGATTTTAAACCTGTGGATTACATTTTATGCTGTCATGTAGAGTGGCCTTCGTTGAAAAGGCATCAAATATCAATGTTTTCACAAATTTGTCATAATTCAATATGTGCTGTCAACCAAAGTGCACCTTTCCATACTAATTTGGACTTTAAGTGCCAATTTCATTTAGCATTGTCATTTAGTCCATGTTTTAAACATTTGCTAGGACTGATTGATTCGACTGAAAATTGGTAGGCTCTCTGACTCAATTGAATAAAAAAAGATCAATTATTATGAAAAGAAGTGCGTTTCAATCAAAATGATCAAAAATGGGAAAATCATTTTTTTCTATTTTAACTGATTTTTTTCCCTGAATTTTTTCACTTAATTTTTATTGTTGTAATTAGCATTTTGAATATTTTAAAAGAAATACAATCCATTAAAAGTATTGCGCCCACCATGTGGTTAAATCAGTTGAGTTGATCGAATCCTATAACTAGTTAGGGTCACTCGTTCGATCATCAGCCCGATTAAATTTATATAAAATTTATTTTATTTATGTATTTTGTTAAAACATTATATCTCAAAAATAGTAAAATTTTGCCCTTACATAAAAGTTATCACGAGTTAAAGGTTTTACCAATAATTCTTGTATCTAGTGGGTTTTTTTTTAAAAAAAATGAAAATACCTTTTTGTTGTAGAAAATATAAAAGCACTTAAGAATCTAAATAAAGTATGACTATCTAAAACTTTAATGACTTTTAGGTAGAATAGTTGAACAAATAGAGTAATTATGGATAATAATAACAATAATGTGATGGTAGAGGAATCTTATCTTAGTACAGAAGGCGTAGTAGTCCATATATTTAAGTCAAGGACCAAATAATTAATTTTCATATATAGGTTTTGATTTTTTAATTAGGTTACCATCATTTGCCAAGTGCAATATTTAATTTATTTATATCTATATCTAGAATTGTAAACTTTATAATTTATATTTTTTTCCTAAAAATTAAAAAATAAAAAACCAAGATCCTCTAATAAGCTAGATGATTATTTTAATCATTATTTATAAAAATAGGAATTTATGGAGGATGTTCATTGGCATAGAGCATGCTAACTATTGCAATTAGTTTGCTAGCCTATTGAATTGATACAATTAGAGTTTTGCATAATAAGAAAGCATCTTAAAATCTCATTCGCTAACAAAAAAACTCATCATGTATTTAATAAAATTTATTATTTTTATAATGAATTTTATTTCGTCACATATTTGTTAGAATATATCTTGTCACTGATTAGCTATATAATGAATTTGAAGTCTGTTATATAACTAGTTTTTACGATAGGATTTCTCATTACAAACTGAAATAATTTTATACAAAAATTTATCACTAGTTTGTTATTCGAATTCATGCTTATTTTCTTCATTTCTTTAAATCTGTTAGTATTTCATTATAAATTCATCACATATATTGTCTATGTGTGATTAAATCTTTTGCGTCAAAAAGTTTCAATGAAGGGATGTTTTTAAGTGAGTTCAAATATAAGCTTTTGAAAGCTCTCAAGTTAGGTCAAGGGCTTTTCCTTCCTTCCTTCCATTCATTCTTTCTTTCTTTTGTTTCTTCCTTTTTTCTTTTTCAATTTGAATATTTAATTATATTATTGGTAATATTATTATTTTGTAAGCTATTTTTTTTTCCAAAAAATCACACCTAATAAAAACCATAACTTAATTAGGCAAAAATAGTTTTAGACCCAAACACACACACACACACACACACACAAAACAAAAAACAAATACACTTACTATATTCATAATAATTTTATAATTCTTTATTTGAATATTTTATTTTATTTTATTTTTGATAATATTATTATTTTATAAGATATACAATGCTATCTTTTAT
>JACFYI010000152.1:521159-540157 GCA_014898755.1 Handroanthus guayacan | reverse complement strand
TCCTTTTATGTTTAAAAAAAACAAAACAAATTTAGACATTGGCATTGGCCATGACTTAAGTTGGTTCTTCACATAGAGATCTAACCATTAACATATTGTCATGCTGCCATGATTTTGAAGTGAGGTTTTTCCTTAACATATTGCGTAGAAAAATGAGAAGAGATCTCAATATATCAACTTAAGTTCTTCGACTCATCAAATATAAAATAATGTTATGCAATAAGGTCTTGTCCCATCATTATACATTCAATAGGAATTTTATTCTGAAAATACATATCGAAAAAGGAGAGAATAGATTCAATACATAAATTATCTTAAATTTCTGCCTTCTCTGGATACGAAACAACATTAAACATCATAAGTTAAATTATATAACTCCCTCCTTTTTCCTTTTTCCTTTTTCCTTTTTCCATTTGTTGAATTTGTTACATTAGGTAACCATGTCTTCTTTTCTATTTGTTGGATTGGGATGAAAATACCATTGATGTATAGGGTAGGGAAAGTCATTATTATACTATTAAACTTTTCAAAAAGGTCGATGAACACCATTCAATGGCTAAGACAAGTCACAATGGTCAAGATTTGTACTTATCTCCTCTAAGATATTAGTAAGATTAATTACTATTATATTATTCATATCCACCCCTTAATTAAATTAACCAATAAGTGGGGATTAGTCCATGATTTAGGCTTCACCTTTGTTTGGTTGATAGTACAATTAAAAATTAAAAAAAAAATAATAAAACAAATACTCTTCTATTATTTTTAGCCTATTACAGAATTCAATGTTGTTCTTTGCCACCTGTCTTGCAATTAAAGGCAAATTTTGGGAATCAAAATATTTTGAAAAATTCATGTTGTCCCAATTGTTGGAATCTAAATAAAAACATTACAATATTAGTGAAAAGAATGGTTGACAGATAGACAAAGGAGAGAATCTTGACCTGTTCAATGTCCAAGCTAGAGAACCTCTGTCCTAGAAAGTTGGGTTTTAAGTTATAATTCCTCTTGAGGTCAATTCATAATTATTTAGCTAATCACCTTGTTAATTGCTTGTTTAGCACCTAATTGCTGTCTTTTTTGTCTGTTGACTCTTGACTAATGTCCCAATCCCACTTTACTTTGAAAGATTAACGATGAATGTCAATTTTTCAAAGGGGTAATTATCTCAACAACCATTAAGATTTATTATAATTGTTAAAACACTCATATGATTTGAATAATTATCATCACATTTCTTGTGTTTTAATTATAATTAGACCTCCAGAAAAGATGACAAACACTGAGGGGTCAAAGTTGAGTGATTGTTACATTTTTAATCAGGAGTCTAATTGTACTTCACAAGGAATGTAATCGTAAATATTCATATCATAGAAATGTTTGATAATTACGACCCATGTTTTAAAAATTGGCCTGAACCGGCCGGTTCGACTGGGAACTGGTAGGTTCGATAAGTCTGGGCCAATTAGATAGGAAAAATCAGTTGCTATGAAAACCAGTGTGAACCAGTGCAAACTGGTCAAAAAAAAAATAAAATTGATTACTGGTTCAATCAGTTGTTAAAAGTTTTTCGTGTTTTTTATTTTTAATTAAATTTTGTATTTTTTTTAGTTTTTCACTTTCATTTAATTATTTTAATTAGTACTTTGAATATTTTGATGAAATACAACTCATAAAAAATATTGTACCATATGCCTAAAATTTTCTATTCTAACTATTTTGAAACTTTAATATTACTTTTATTAATACATATATTATACTTATGTTAAATATATTTATGACGTCATATCGGTTAAACCAGTGATTAAATCGGTTTTAACCAATTGAACATGTAACTAGTGAGGTCACCGGTTCGATTTTTAAAATATTGATTACGACAAACTTAAAGGCTGTTACTTTTTTTTAAATTGTCAAGTGGGGAAACTTCTCATTGGGTATTTGAAGTCTTCACTTTTTTTTTAAATATAGTCAATTCCTTTGATGACGGTCATTTCATGCATACTTAATGGCTATTGAAATGTTCAAAAAGACTAATTTGATTTAAATAATTATGGATATAATTGACTTTATGATGAGTTTGAAAATTGAGGACAAAAAACTAGCACTGAGATTGTCGAAATCGTGAACCCTTTTCAATAGTAATTTACGGAGCACCTTTAAATGCTTTTACTTGGATCTCAATAGGTCAATATCTTTTTTACAAATAAACTCTATAACCTAACAAGCCCACTTCTTTTTCAAAAAAGAAAAAAAATGGAATGCCTTGTGATGTTTTATCCAAATTGTTTGAGAAAAAATACAAAATGATTCAAATAGGGCCTTACGTCGTATTTGAAGTAGTCGATTTAGGTGTCTCGGTTAAACTTTTTAAAACTACTGATTGATCTAATATAATCTTGAAAACAGAGAAAGCATATTAGACACATTGAAGTATGATCCCAATACAGCCCATCTAATGCTTAAGTCAATATAGGTCAGAAAAGAATATATATACCTACAAATAGATTGATTAACTTCATTAAGATTTCATGAGACAGTATTTATAGAGTTCGTTTGATGCCCTTTTATACAGTCATGTACAAGAGCTTTTCAAAGATGAACCCATGGGATATGTGGTTGGATCAAATTGGATCATTTTCAACTCGTATGCAAAAGATGTGGTCCTCAAGGACAACATGATGATTTTCATTGTTTACTGAGGGTATATCTGTAAATTACAAGAAGTATAATATCAAAACCTCTATCTTAAGTAAGAAAAAGAAAAAGAAAAAGAAAAATAAGCTAATGGGAGAAAGAATCTGCAAGAAAAGAAAAGTGAGCCCACCTTCGTTTCAAGATTGGCAAAGAAATGTTAGGTGAAAGTGTTTAGATTGAAGAAAAAGGTTCCTTTTAATAATGGTTCGCTAATTGATTGGATTCCATTTTCCAATTCAGCCAAATTTCCTTAAATGTATATTTTACTATTGGAGTAGAGAATCTGATACAATGCAACATATGACTCTTAATCTGCCCAAATCTTAATATTCCTTCCAAATGTTGTAACCTATTATTGGTGGAATCAATGATTCCCACCAAAGGGCATGCATGGCATTTTAACAACTTTTATAAATTGAATTGTATTAAAAATTAATATTAACTAACCACTTTATCTATTGGGCCTCAAGGGCCTTTGTCCATTGAACCATGGCCCAACTGATAAGGAGGCCCACTAAGATCACTACCAACATTGGACTTTGATTTTAGCAAAAAATAGAAAAAGGGAAAAACAAAATTCTTTTTAGCATCAGTTCTTTTTTGATGAGTTTTCACATGATTTTCTTGAAACGCTCTCATTAGTCATTATTACATATTTAAATCGTAGAATTGTAGTTCACTCACACCTACTAACATTAAGCATTAGATAATTTACAGCTCATTATCATCACTTTACGATCCCACAATCATTTATGTATATATTTTCATTGTAACCTAATTATTAAATGCACAAGTATCAAGTATAAATAGGATGCTAGTAACTACAAAAGATCGAACGTGAGATTAAAATGGGGTAGAGGTAGCCAATAAGCCTTGCAATTAAGGCCCATAAAGCAAAACCAACCATTATTTCTCTGCCCAAATAAATTAGGCTTAACATTAAGACATTATGAACTCTAGCATACACCAATCTTCCCGTGTGTCATTTAATACTCTGAAATGTCAATCAATACACATGGGCACATGTGAGATTTTGGATGAAAACTAGTGAAGATTGGGTAATCCAATCTTCTTTAATGCATCATTGGGTGATTAAAAATTTGGTATAATCATCATTCCATGGATTATGTTGAATTGAGTGTAATAGTTACTTTTTCGTCCCTAAAAAATGAGTAATTCAAAAAATTAGTTTAGGTTTACAAGTAATTTTCACCTATCAATGTTACTCAACCTTCCACAATCTTACTTCAAGACCCAAGATTACAATTAGCCCTAATTTGTGCTACAATGCTGGGTCCAGAGCTAATCTTGGGTTGACCTCTCACTTTTGTAATGAGTATCCAATAACGGGCTATGGTGGATTGTGGGGCTAATCTTGCCCAATTGACTGTGTCAAAAGTGCTCCTAGACTATCATGTGTGATGTGTGTATACACAAGCTTTTCTCTACACCTAAGGACTTGGTCAAACTCATGGAAATCGGTCATGTGTAAGAATGAAAGCCCATGAACTTCTCACCTGAATGTTGAATCAATGAATAATGCTAATGTTTTACAACAACTATTATTCAGGAGAAAACAACAATTCCATCTCTATTCCTACACCATTCCTTTATAGAAAACAACACTAAAAAACTAGCATAAAGACGTCCTTAACTTACATGATAAAAACACATACAATAACCATCAACATACAGAAGAAAACAAAGTTTTGATTGATCCAAGAATCAATCATTCTTTGTTAACAACAAAGGGACAAACAATCAAAATACAACTAAAATGGCACAAGCAAGTCTTAGAGATTTTGGTGTTAGAAAAATCGACGAATCAAAGTATGAACGAGAGAATGAGATGAGAAGGAACAATAGGTCGTTCAAGTTTAATGTGGCCGCGCCGGAGTTCGTGCCAACATTGACCCATAACTCGGCCCAAGTGCCCATAACGGGCTATTTTTATCCTTATTTTCAATACATTGATGGGACTAGTGGGAGTTGGATTTATGTTTCTGATCAAGAAATCACAATCCCTTTGGTTCAAACTAATAATAAGGCCAATGCAGAAGTGGGATCTCCCCCTGCCCCACAACAACAACAGCAACAACAACAACAACAACAATTTAAGGAAATTCCCATTTCTGATGAACTCAAGCAAAAGATCATCAAACAGGTTTGTTGTCGTTTTTATTTATTTATTTATTTTTTCCCTCTGTTTTCACCTTCATTCTTGGTTTTATTTCAGATTCTAAACAAATCGAGTCGAGCCTAACATGTTATTGTCAAAATTTATATGAAAAATTGTGTTTGAAGTTGATTTGATTGCTAATCTAGTCGAGTTTGAACATGATTGGAATAGATTGATATTTGCATACATTTTATTGGTTTTTAATTTAGTGAATCGAAGTCGAGACGAGACTCAAATTATACGGAACAATATGTTTACTGAATTGAGCTCAAAGACGAGTTTTACTGATCAATGATTTATTGTCCAACTCGAATTTTGATGTTAAAGAAGAGATGAGCTTCAAATCATATTGTACAGAATGAGTTTAAAATTGATTTGTTATGTTTAATGAATGAGATCAAACAAGCTCTTAATGATGAATCTTGAACTGAGTATTAACAGTTTTATTTATTTTTCAGCCCTTAACCAAGATCAAAACGAGCTTCAAATCTTATCAAAGAATTTATTATATTTAATTAATCGAGTTCAAACGAGCTTTTAACGATCGATTCTGAATAGACTATCATGCAATTTGATTTATTTTTCCATCTCAATAATTCTAATACACTCTTTGGGGGTTTAATTATTTAACAGGCAGAATACATGTTCAGTGACATGAGCATGCTGGCAAATGAAACTCTTGCAAAACACGTGAACAAGGACCCTGAAGGCTATGGTGAGAATTCTAAAATTCCTTCAAAATTGTTCATCTATTTTTGAAAATTCTCGTGTTTTCTGCAATGGGTTCTTAAGAAATTTCTTTAAAATTCTTGACATATTCTCTGCATTTGATTCTTAACAGTCCCAATCAATTTCGTTTCAACTCTAAAGAAACTCAAATCCCTAAACGTTAATAATCAAATGGTGGCACAAGCCCTCCGATCCTCTTCGAAACTGGTTAGTTTCTTTGATCAGAATAAAAAATTGCAGCGTATTTCTCAAACCTTTGTGTTAGATTAACACATTTTTCATTTTCTTGCCCGAAAATCTGTTTTTTAGGTTGTAAGTAGTGATGGGAAGAAGGTGAGACGCAAAAACCCCTTCACAGAGAAAGAGAAAGAGGAACTGCAGGTATATATGTGTGTGCATATATGAATATGATTGTCTCTTAAATGTTTGCAAAGTTGATGGATGATGGGATTATAATATGAATTTTGTGATTATATTTAATGCAGTTGCGAACTGTTATAGCTGAAAATCTGCCTGATGATCACTCTCATCAGAAAATCGAAAAAATGTTTAATGTGGTTGGAAGGTGGGATAAATTTCTTCTTTTCCATTGCTCGTTATTTTTTCGTTTTGAGTTCGTCCAATTCGTTCTTAATGGATTATGACGTGGATATGCAGTATCAAGTCAATTCGTATATGCCAACCACAAGAACATAATTCTTCGCGATCTTCTAAGGGTGATGTAGTTGTGAGTAATAAGGTATGAGAACAACAATTTGCAGTACAAATAAGAATTTTTGGTAATATGTTTCTTTGTTTGTTGGTTATTTGATTTTGATGTTTGTGTTTTTTCTTGTAGCTTCATGCATTAGTAGAGTATGAGACCCCTGAAGCTGCAGAGAAAGCGGTATGATTTTACCTTTGTGCTTTTGGAGCTTATAAGTTGTTGAACTATTTAGATAAAATCACATGTTGGATGTTATGAGATGTTAATAACGAACATTTTGTAAAGTTAGGAATCCATTACTTTACTAAAAAGCACTTATAAGATTTTGAAATTTTTTGAAAAATTTACCAAACGTTCCTTATAAGCTCTCGAACACCTTGTTACACTGTCTTATTTTCATCCTGATCTTGTGAATTTGTTAACACTATCAACCACCTCAGGCTGAGAAGTTAAACGACGAGAGGAACTGGAGGAAAGGCATGCGAGTAAGGCTCATGCTTAAGCGTTCGGTAAGTTGAAAAAGTTGCTAGATCCGCTTACTTTACAACCATCTCCATTCCTTCATGCTTCTACGTCAAGAATCACATAATCTCATTAAGCTTAAAAATCTGCAGCCAAAATCTGTGCTCAAGAATCGTAAATCCGATTTTGATATTTGTTTTGACGACGAAGGAACAAATCAGCAAATAAATGACGATGGCTCGCGGCTTTACATCTCAGAAGCATCCTCGGTAAGTTCTCATCCTGTTGTACCTTCAATTCCAATAATCTATACGATGTAAAATATTTCTTACATCAATTATGTTCTCGTGCAGTCCGATGAAAACTCTTCGAAGAAAACTTGGGTAAGAAACAGAGGAAAACCTAAGCATCGTCCTCAGCTTCAAGGCACACGAAGCCTGCCTACTTCGCTGACCGGCTCATGCCCCGGACAGCCTATCAAAGGTCCAAGAATGCCCGATGGAACGAGGGGTTTCACTATGGGCAGGGGAAAGCCGCTTACGGTCCCAGTTCAGTCAAGTTGAGGTATTGTAGGAAAAGAAACGGTATATCGATCTTTAGAGAAAATTATAATGTGGGACTTCTTTTGTTCCTTCGAACTGGGGATTTTCTTGAGGTGGATCAATGGTGAATCATGCAGCAATCTTGGGTCCTGCTTATGCTATCGGACGCTGTGGATTTGATGTTTTTTGTAGTCAATGGAAAATCTGATAAGTGAAAGATTTATATGATTTTGTAAGTGTAATTCTCATGCAAGAGGCATTAGCTCTATTTTGTTGGATGATTTTTATGTATCTTGATATATATATTTTTTCCATTAAATGAAATGTATTTATTGTGTAACTTCTTCTGTATTTTGTGTTAGTGTTTTATTTCATTGTTAAGTAAAAGAAGTGCATACTCTCTTCTATTTTAGTTGGTTGTCTTGTATGGTTGAACCGACTTGAGTTTGGAAGGAAATTTTTAAACTGAAGTTCTAGTTCGAAACATATACATTTGACTCGAGCTCAAACTCGTGAATCTAAGTTTTCAAGCTAAAAATTGACTTGATAAAAACTCAAGTTGAATCGAACTAAATTAAGTTTGAACTCAATTTATTTCACCCTAAAAGAGAAATTATTACACAAAATTTGCATCCTTCTTGGGAATATGAAAGGAGTTTATAAAGCCATGAAAGCCCAAATAGGAAAAGAAAAAAAAAAATTAAAGAGTAGACCATGTTTTAAGACGTGTTTGGCAAAATTAATTTGGTCAGACCACATAAGATTTTAGAACTTACTTTAAAAATAAAGAGTTGACATATTAAGATAAAATAACATATTGCAGCTTATAAAGTATTAGTCATTTAACCCCTCTAACTTGATGGTATTAATCTTTAGTTGTAGTTTCAATCAACTCATTACGATGTTAAATCTCAACTAAATAAATAAAAATTCTTTAACAAATAAAGAATCATGATTTCATCAAAAGCGAGGCAAAACATTATTAAGGTTTCTGTTCTTTTTTATTCATTAATGATAAATGTTTTGAATATAGTGTTCTTTCAAAATCAAGAAAACATGAAACTTTTTAAAATGGCCTATTAGCTCAGTTGGTTAGAGCGTCGTGCTAATAACGCGAAGGTCGCAGGTTCGAGACCTGCATGGGCCAAACTGGTTTATTTCCCCCCTTATTATTTTTCGGTTTCTTTTTCCTTTTTCCAGTTTTTATTTCTGAAATTTCCAATGAATCTAACCATAAATTCAAAGTCAGAATCTATTTACTCAGTTTGACGCCATGGTGGTTTTATTTCCCTTCTTATTTTCAATTTTTTGGTTTCTTTTTCCTTTTTCCCCTTTTTATGTCCGAAATTTTCAATAAATCTAATCATAAATTCCAATTCGGAATCTATAAAAATGAAAATGAAAATCATGGGGGGACAGTATTGATTTTGCACAATCCTTCGCCTTTAAGAGAAGGCTCTTCAACTTGAAAAGCTTCCCCATATCCTTCTCCTTATTCTTGCAAACAAATGCTAATAAACCACAAAAGCATTCTTTGATAACAAAAATTACAAAATCCACAACATAAATGAAGTTTGAGAGGAATTGCATGCTTTTGTTACTTGTAATATGATGCACGGATGCATGAAAAATTTATCGTAATTCCTTGATTTGAGATAGCCGTTGTTGTATATATTGATGTTGTCATTAGAAAATACTATGTAGATATAGTCAGCAATCGTATTATCGATATGTCATTAATGAAAAAAGAATCAGCGTTCTTTTAAACATTCTGGGATCTGTGCACGAGAAGTAATGCTTTCACTTAACTAATGAGAAAATGTTATGTTTCTCTTACACGCTAGCAATTATATCTATGAGTAGAGAAGTTTACTCATTATTAGAGTTGCAACTCATTCTTTTATTGCAATTTACTCTCCCGATTTTACTTTTTCAATTTTTCAAAGCCTAGTCTTTGTTTGACGGTTGCAAAATTTTCACTAGGCGCATTCAATTATGCTTACGTTTTTGCTTTAAGGTGCGAACCAATCCGAGCTCGATCCCTATGACTGAAAGAAATTTCAAGGCTACATACGTATAGTCTAATGACTATTTGATCTTGAACTTTGAAGCATACATACTTCTCATGGCGGCAAGTCATAGTCATGGCAGCAGTGGGGGCAATAGCTGTGATGATTGGGCGGCTTTGTTTGGACTCAAAAATAATGGGCAATAGGAAACACGATTTTGATGTATAGTTGGGTTGAGAAGAAATGCGCTTCTTGCATTGATGGACTGTAGGCTCGCATAAGTCGGGTCGTCTATGCCGCGCGTGGTGGGGGAACATAAAGTTAGCAGCTCCTCTAGCGAACCCGCTGTGCCGCCGCCGCCGCCGCCTGCGGTGGCATTGGCAGCCGAATATTAAGAATAATTACCAATGTGAGGGAGCTTAATCTTGAAGTGAATCGGAGAATTTAGAATTTCATATAATCTCTTTTATTTGTTGGCTTGTTTATTTATTTAATTCAACATCTAATGAGATTTCACAAAATTACATAATACTTTTTGTATTTTGAAAAATTATAACAATATCTCACGCCATTAATTCAACATGACGAAAAATTTAACAAAAATTGTGTGTATAATTGTTTTGTTTGAATTGAATTAGATTATAGAATAATTGGAACTATGGAAAGGGATAATGAAGTTAGGATTCAAACTCTTCCGATTCAGACTAGATTCAACCTTTAAATAGTCCCATAAATCACTATGCTCCAACTTATGAATATTTTCTTCAAACAGATAGATAATCAAAATGAATTCTTTTTCTTGATAGGTGATATCAAATAACTTTTCAAAAAATAAATAATAAAGTAGTGATTTATTGTCATGAAATTGCAAGAACATTATGAACAAAAATGTCAAATACTTGCATAGAAGAAATAAATAATAAATTGATAATGATATTATATGATATGAATGAGACTTTGCAATGGAGGAGTGTGATTGGCTATGCATGACTCAGCCTTGCTTGGACTCAATCATACTAAAATAGAAATATCTTTCTAAGTTTCATTTTCCATTTGGACTTTTGCCCAATTGCAAAAGCATCAACTACTAAAGTCTTCATGTAGCACTATTGTTATGACCTATAATGGTGAAATATATCATCACTTGTCTTGTCTTTTATGTTAATGATGTTTTGTCAAAATGTGCAATATAAAGTATCTTTGTGGGAATTAGGATGAGTATGGATTTACTTGTTAAATTTGATTTTATATTATATATTGAATATATATTCAATAAAAATGTTATGGTCGTTTGCTGATGAGTTCGATTCCCACCGATGGCATGTGAGCTTTCCTCTACTGTATGGTAATTTTGATTCTATTGTATAGTCGCTTGAAATTTTTTTCTTGTACTTTTTAATATATTTGATCTTTGAATGTATTGAGATTTCCTTATTATTTTATTGATTATGTATTGATTGAAAACAAGCCCCAATTTGAGGGATTCTTGAGAGCCCACTTGAGGATAACTTGTGATATAATTAAAGTGGTGGTAGGCAATAATAATCACATTTGTGCATTAGAATAGTAAATTGCACTATTCTTGAAGTTGGAGGACTATTTTCAAATAGCCAAAGTTCAGTGGTATTTTGAATTTTGCAAACTTGGAAGATTGGATTTTTCTTAAAAATTTTAAAAAATATTTAGAAACTTGGCTAGACAATAGACATTTTGTTTTCTCCAAAGGATTGTGCTTCGCAAAATCAGCCCGGTTCATGAACACGAGGACACATATAGCCATGTCCCTTCTTTGGAAATGTGCCCAAACAACATTTTCTGTTTGTCTGAACATTAACAAGAAAATTCCAAAAAAGTTACTAATTGTATTGTCAACCAAGTTTGGGCAAAGCTTTCTATTTTTAGTATCATTACCTCATCAGTCCTCAAGGTTAGATCTGATTACAGACACATTCACATAATTTGAAAAATGATAATAATTTCACATGTTATTAGTTAAACAGACGAAAAACTTAATGAAGCTAATGTAATATTAAAAGTGGAACCAGTGAAAGTTTAAGATATTAATTGAAATATTACAAATAGAACATCTGTTAATTAATGTGCTTAAGTTTTCGAAATGCCTAATTATGATATTGCACCTATTAATCTTTTCTTTAGTTTGGATAACGGTGCGAAATATTGTCGTAATTTTTCAAATTACATGAAATATTACTATAATTATCTCAAACCTCATGGCGTTTTGAGATAATTATTCTGATATTCACAATTCAGTTTCTCTTATGGTAACAATCAACATTTCGTTTGATTTGCGCCCTACTTTTATTATATATAATATTACAAAAAGAAATTTACATTCAACTTCCCAATATGAAGTTATATTTGTTAACTGTATATAAAATTTTAGTTTTTATTTCTAAAAAATAATATTTAATATCCTAACTTCCATAATTCATACATTCTTCTTGTAAAGAGTAGATTTTAAATTTATGTTAATCTCAATTGAAAAATACACTAATAAAGATCGATTACTTATTTTTTTTAACTACTTATAAATGGAGGCTCGAAAAGTATATTTACTTTATCAATTCAAATGAAAAAAAAATAATTACATCATTTATATATATATATATATTTTACAAATAATTTTTTTTGCAATTCCTTTCAAAATATTTTAAATGAAGACTGCATAAACCAAAAAATTTTGTCAAAAATAAGAAATTGGAAGATATTCCAAATCCAAACATGAAACCAATATTTAAATCATTTAATTTCATAGCACATTAAAAATAATATTAATATGCCACAAAAATTGACAATACAGAAAGAAAAACCTCCAAGCCTGAATTGGAATTGTCCCAATAATGAGTGCCATTAAAGCAAAATATCAATAAATACGCGGCGCATGTTAGCACCCACCACGGCCTCAATCTGTAGGCACATTTGAATAATGGAGAGCTCCAAGAGTTCGAAATAGATATAAAGCGGGATTTAGGGTTTTTTATTTTCCGTTCTTCCAGAGTCTTCTTCTGCTCGTGTATACATAAACTTATAGATACATACTGTGTGTGCTGTGAGAGATAGATAACAGCTATGAGTGGGCGGCCTCGCTGCTTTCTGGACATCGGCATCGGAGGTGAGCTGGAAGGGAGGATTGTTGTTGAACTATACAATGATGTAGTGCCCAAAACCGCAGAGAATTTCAGGGCTCTTAGTACTGGAGAGAAAGGCATTGGTCCAAACACCGGCGTTCCTCTGCATTACAAGGTATGTTGTTATCCATCTGCTGTTATTATAGGTAGGACATTTGAGTGGAAATGTGTGTGATTTGGAGTTCAGCTGTGGTTATGTTATTGATTTGATTCATCGTATAAGTGAAATTTATAAAAAAGAGCTGCAGTAGGTTGTTTTTTCGTTATACTTGATTAATTGGATAAATTGTTGATGTAATAGGAGTGGATTTCGGTGGATATGCTGGAAATTTACAATTTTTAACCTGTTTAGAGCTGCTGTAGGACCAGACAATGTGAATGAATTGATGGTTGTTTTAGGTTAAAACTTTTGCTTCTGTTTCTGTACATTTGAATTTTACTCTGAGCGAATTGCGTTTTTATTTTAGGTATACAACGTATGCAGAGGAACTTGCTTTCGTTTCATGAGATGTTTGTCACTGAATCAGGCAATTGTTTCTTTTGAGCATAGTTTCTTACGATAGTTTTGCATTCGTTTTAGGGGTCCTGTTTTCATCGTGTCATTAAAAGTTTTATGGTACAAGGTGGTGATATTTCTGCTGGTGATGGAACTGGAGGCGAATCCATCTATGGGCTGAAATTTGAAGATGAAAATTTTGAATTGAAACATGAAAGGAAGGGTATGTTGTCCATGGCCAATGCTGGGCCCAACACTAATGGTTCCCAATTCTTCATCACTACGACTCGGACATCACATCTGGATGGGAAGCACGTTGTGTTTGGCAAGGTTATCAAAGGAATGGGAGTTGTTCGTTCCATTGAGCATGTCACTACTGGTGAAAATGATCACCCTACAGTTGATGTTGTTATTGCTGATTGTGGGGAAATTCTGGAGGGGGCAGATGATGGGATAGCAAACTTCTTCAAAGATGGTGACTTGTATCCTGACTGGCCTGCTGATCTGAATGAGAATTCTAGTGAGCTTTCCTGGTGGATTACAGCTGTGGAATCCGTAAAGGGATATGGAAATGAACATTTTAAGGTAATAGTTGTGCAAAATCATTTAATAGTGTTGCTTACCATCTCATCTTGTTGCTTCTACTGAAATCCTTTCTTCTTCGATTTTTTAACTAAACTGGGTTTATTGATTAATCCCTTTTTGTGATTTTTGCAGAAGCAAGACTACAAGATGGCTCTCCGGAAATATCGGAAGGCTCTGCGCTATTTGGATGTGTGCTGGGAAAAGGAGGGGATTGATGAAGGTGGTTAGGATATTATCTATTTCCTCCATCTATAACTAACACTTAAACTTGTAGTGTTTTTCAATATCCCCTGGCAAGAGGGATCTGATTCATGACTTCTCTTCTTGTTCATCTATTTTTGAAGCAGATAAGAGTCTATATTTGAGAAAGATGAAAGCACAGATATTCACCAACAGTTCTGTGAGTTTCTGCTATGATTGCCACTGGTTCTTTATTTTTATTATTTTTTTCACCATGACATAGGGAAGATCGTGTTCTTATATAGTTATGATCAATAACTGAATTCCACACCCTGGTTTCCTTAGTATGAGGAGGGATCTGTATGATATGTGAATTTCTTTTCTTCTTGATATTTCTGTGTCATTCTTTTCTGGGACTTTGTAATTCTGTAATTTATTGTTGTTTCTGCTCACTCATGTGGGTATTGCTATTCATTCATATCCAGTAAATGATTTGTTGTCATACATATTGGAACTGAAGTTACTTATAATTTAGATTCTACATTTGCAAGATTCAATGAATTCATATGGCTGTAGTTTCTAATTCATATGTTGAACATATTCGCATGAATTTTGTAATACATACATAGATGCACGCTACGTTCATGCAAGTTTTTGCATGGCTTATACTTATTTCAAGTTCGTGAGAAATAATTTCTTTTCACCAAACAATAAACAATCGATCTATTTTCTAGGCTTGTAAACTGAAACTAGGAGACTTGAAGGGAGCCCTTCTGGACACAGACTTTGCAATGCGCGATGGTGGAAATAATGCCAAAGCATTATTCCGCCAGGGCCAGGTTGGTTTCCTTCCATAAACTAGATTAAGCCACCAGATGCACCTGATTTTCTTCACACACTTCTAATGCATGCTAGTACATGTGTTGAGGCTCATTTGAATTATGGTCATGTATTTGGAATTCGTGAAGAGCTTAGTGATGACATGTATTAGGTATTCTGTGGTCATTTTGGACATATTGCCTTATTTCTTTTCATTATGTCACCCTCTTGGGACATGTCAACAAACTCATGCTTGCAGCTACTTTGACGTTCTTAATACTGATATTTGTATCTTATAAATGACCAGGCACATGTGGCTCTTAATGATATCGATGCTGCAGTAGAAAGTTTTAAGAAAGCATTGGAATTGGAACCTAATGATGGTTAGTAACCGCTCTCACTGATGTATCCATCTATTATCTATCCAAGATTCTATATGCATTACCCCATCTATAATAATTTAGAGAGTAGAAAGAGGAATTGCCTAGTGTGTGCTCAAGATACGCCCAAAAGGAAGTAATCGGAGCTTATACATGTACCTCTTTAATGTTCTAACTGTGTCCTTAAGGGCTTCAAAATGTTAGAGATCCTTCTTTTCATAGACTACGTTTTAATTTTGGATGAACACTCATTTGGAGTTGAAGTAGCAAAAAATCGTAAACATGTTTTCTGGAACTCTCCTGCTGACTTTTTATGGATTTTTGCAATAGGAGCAATAAAAAAGGAGCTCGCTGCTGCAAAGAAGAAGGTAATGTATTGTTTTCGAATTTCTTGTCATTAAAATGTTGCGTACAATGTGCGGAGAACTGATTACCACCGCTTCTCTCTCCTTGTTTTTTCAAATAGGTTGCTGATAGACGTGACCAGGAGAGAAAAGCTTATGCCAAGATGTTCCAATGATATTGTGTAAGAACTATCCAACTCAACGACCTAAAGCAGCATGATATTTCTTGTTGCTTTATCTCAGTGTGCTTTCTTTTAGTTGAGCATCCATCCCTCAAATATATATTTTCTTTTTGTTTTTTTTTTGGTAATTTAGGTCAATCGGTTCAGGCACTTTTTGTTGTGTACAAATTACCTGAAGGGGTTTAAGGTATTGAACTATGTATAAACGAACTACTTGGTTGCACAAGAAACTAGCAGCTTACAGTAGGTACTTGGTGAGTTTTTGTCTGATGTCTCAAGTATTGCATGAATTAACTCCGACAATGAATAACTTCTGACATTCGTCGTTACATGCTTGCTATTGAAGATTTCCAGGTTCTCAGGATTGAAAATATGACAAAACCGGACCCCTTCTGGGTAGATATACCGTATAAAGTTATGCCTGGACCATTTCCAAAGAGAACTTTGTTGGAGCTAAAACGTGGTACAGCTTTCTTGTGTTGTAGCAATTTGTAACTTTCAATTTGCGCGTCTCATTGAGTAACTGTTTATTTGAACATTTGAACTATGTTGCTCATATTTCAGTTTAGAACTTTTTTGAAGGACCCAATGAAAATGTCGCGTATGATGTTCTAATTATTTTCTGTCACTATTTTGATGAGAATTGATCTATTATTAGGTAGCATGGGGGATATGGTTGTGTATGTCAAGATTTTGAGAAAAAAAAAGGCAGGAATTTTTATTTTTCGTAAAAGACCTGTTAAGGTCCTAATTTCTTGTTGCAGCTCAAAATTTAATGTCTTTAATTAATTTTGTAGCATGGCCCAATTGTAAAAAATGTGGGATAAATTAGTAAAGCTAATCAAATGGCTTATGAATATTAATTATTAGATCTTGTTTTGATTACATGTTAGTAGCTAAATGTTTCACTAATTAGCAAAGGACAATTTTATTAGAACTTGTAAAATTGTAAGTTTAATCTAATTAAGCCTACTTAAGAGCTCTGAAAATGATATGGCTGACTCGATCAGGGCTAATCTGTCTTTCAACAGATGCATGATGTTGCTGGACATGAGAAAATCTTATCCAGGTTTGTGAAAAATATTAATAAATGAAAGTGAACACTGTGATATGAAACTATTCCAAAATCATCTAAAACTTTTTGAATTAGAGCTTTGTACAAAAATATCCAGATTATTGCAAAATACTTTGGAAATCCAAGACTTATGAAAATGGTTTCTATGGAATTTAGAAGCAACGCAGAGGCGGAAAAATGACATACAGCCGGAAAAAGAGATGCACTCTACGGGAATGATCTCCAGACTTAAAAGAGTTGTAGAGTATCGTGGTGGTAATGTTTGTAATAGATTATACAAGGGAATGATTTTGATTATTTTTTTTGAAAGATCAAATATCCATATTATAATAAAAGTACTTATTGTTTAAAATAACCAATAAATAAATTATTGTAATGTAACAAAATGTAATTAAAATTCCAATTTTACTCTCACTTTTCTATTTTGTCAAATAATTTTTATTAGGAATAATTTACAAAATCAAACAAGTAGCTCGGTTACAATTTTTTATTTGAAAATAGTGTTTCATTTCTTATATCATATTAGGTGCATCAAATTTTTCCTTATAAAAATATAAGGTTGTAAATACTATACACTTGGTAATTATTCGTGCAAAGACTAAGAGATAAAACACAAATTAGAATAAAAGATCCTTAGCGCAAGCCATCAAGATTACTTACGAAATTATAACATATTATTATCTGGTCCTAAAGTCTCTAATATAATAAGAGTTTCCAAACATCACCAGCCATGTGCTATAATCTTCCGATAGGTGTATATTTTTAGAGAAATCAGAAATCTTATTTTGACTTCATTGCGTAGATATAAGGTCATAGCAGCATCACTTTACTGTAGTGCAAGTTGCCTAATTGGCCAAGTACTTAATTCCCATTCTTCCCTTATGTTCTTCTGGTAAATACGCACTACAATGGTAGATTCTAATTAACTTCTTTTTCAGCAACGATTTTCCCACGAAATGATGGATTCATACGGCCTTTATTTGACTAATTCTTCACAAACAAACAGTGTCTTTAGACTTTTTTTTAGGGTTACTAGAATCGGGGACGGGATTTCCTAATTTCAGAATGGTATTTCATTTCATATTCTATACTTTATATATATGCTACATGTATTAAACATTTTTTTATAAAAATATTTAATAATAAATACAATATACATGACATGTATTTAGAGGCATTGAATAGAAGATGAAGCACTATTTGAAATAGAGGATTCCATCCATAAAATACGTGGTGGATGTCAAAATGCCCTAAATTTGAGTTCACTTTTAGTTGGGTTTTTTTTTTTTTACCTATATAAGCTGACAATGGGTTCCTTTTAAATGGACTTTCTTTTTTAATATTGTTAATATATTTTAAATAATTTAACTAAATTACTCTACCATGTAATGGGAGAAAATAGTATTTCAATCTAAATTTTGCTCATTTGTCATATTACCTTATAAACACAACTTAGAAACACTTAACTTAAATCGTCGGAATATTCTGCCGTGAGGAAAATCTATAGTTTGCAAATAGCTTGTTCTCTCATGTGTTAGTTAAGTGACGCTGTTGGTATTTCTTGCTTTTGTTTCTTGCTTCGAGAACTCATTTGGCCCTTTTCTTAATAGTGAGTTAGATGAGTTTCTTTCCTAGAGAGAAGGGGAAAAAACAAGAATGTACTTCAACAAAACATATAAAAGTCAATTACTGATCTCCATCTACATATGTGTTTGAAAGGTTTAATTGGAATGAACGTGCTTCTACAAGAATGATGTTAAGTCATTGCAACGAGAGCCTTATTTTCTATGTACCAGCCAAATTATCAGAACGAGGGCGATTCGGATCCCTCAATTCTATTTCATTTATTATTTTATTGTACGAATGCATGTCATGTGTACGACATCCTATATCCATAATTCTTTATTTTGATAGCAAATATTTAATATAATAAGCATGCATTTAAGATAAGAAATAACAAATAAAATACCATTTTAAAATAAAGAATTCTTGCCACAACAACAATGTTGTTAGGTTTGTGAAAACACTAATATAGGTAACAATTTATATCCATATTCATCTATCTCTATATTCATCGTGTGTATATTCCTACTACACAAAGTATTTGATCAAATTAAAAGTGTGCACTAATCTCAAAATACACAAGTGGAAGGTTCTAAACTCCCAAGAAAATGAAAACCCACAAAACCCCATCAGACCTTAATTAATTCCCTAATGCAATCTCACCAACCAACTCAAGAAAAAACAAAGTTCAAAATTTTCAACTACCTCAATTTACATCCCCATTTCCGACCAATATCCTCACAAATGGTCTCTATATAAACCCTACATCCCCTTCCTTCACAACACCGCCAAAATCAATCAACTCAATTAGTTCTTATATTTTTCACGCTTTTACCACAAAAATGGCTGTAAAATCTGCACAAACCCTTGTTCTTCTTGTAGCATTTACTTCCATTTTCACCAT
>JACFYI010000152.1:491686-517254 GCA_014898755.1 Handroanthus guayacan | reverse complement strand
CATAGGATTTTCAGTCTATTATGGGCTTTATGGATCGGTAAAATGCATTAAACCCGAACTTATAATCTTGGTATTATCAATTTTTTTCCACCCTCTCCCTCCACATGAGCCACTTTTGCTCCTCTATCCAATTCATGTTTCATCATCTGTTCTATTGCATAAATTAATATAATTCAAGTATATGACATCCATAATCCTGTATCTTTATAAGGAAAGATCTAATATATATACATGTCATGTATTTAATACAAAAAATATGAGATAAAACATGACTATTTTAAAACAGAGAATTTTCTAGCCACTTCAAACCTCCGCATAAACACACGACATATATATATGCATACACAAACTTTAATTTATTGATGATTAATATTGAATATCATATGGTGTCTCTGCAATTCATGCAGTGTTCAAGTACGACCCACCGAATGACACTACATTCCCACACAGTGTCTATCTTCTTCCAAATTCCTGGAGTTTCCAAAACTGCGATCTCAGAAGAGCCATCAAAATAGGAGAAGTTAGCGCTGGCGCTGGGGAAGGGTTTGAGTTTGTGTTGAAGAGATGGCAGCCACACTTTTTTGCATGTGGAGAACGCAATGGCTTCCACTGCAAAGTTGGATTGATGAAATTCATGGTTTGGCCTTTGATCCGTTCGCCTTATTATTAATCAATCCTTCGATGAAGGAAATTGATTAATTGCGATGATGTCAAGAATTAATGAATTGAAGAAGATGAAGTTATTCACTTTAATTTTATCTATTTTTATTTGGTTCCTCTCCAGGTATATTTTTCTTTTGGCTTTGAAGAAATAATGAGAGGGCGGGTGGTTTTTCTTTTTTTTTTTTTTTTGGTTTAAAAATATTGTAATGGCAAAGTATTCTTGCTGTATTTAATGTTTAATGTGATATTCAATAAAGTTTTGATACTATAGGGTTTATTTAATGGAAATGTTTGATTGTATCATTGTATTTCTGCAATTAATTTAGTGTTTCTCCTAGTACAAGACAATTAATATATACTATTTGGTCCGGCCCAAATGGTTGACATTTTGCCCATTCAAAAGGGCCAAAAAAAAATAAAAAAAAAGAAAGAAAGAAAGAGAGACTAGGCCTAATACTTGAGCCTAGTAGCTAGAGGAAACCCCAATTCTAAAATTCATACCATCAATACAATCAATCTACGCATTCGTCCACGTGACATATCTAAAGAACGTGATTATGACTGTATGGCCAACATATCATGACCATAAATAACACTATATTACACCATCTTAAAAATTCGAGTATAATATTTAAACTGTAAAATACCTCTCTACAACTCAACAAAAGCACTAGAGGTTCCTTCCCATTAGGGATTAGCAAAACCTAGACCACAACCAATTGCACCACCACGTAATCCATCTTTAAGCAACCATTACAAATGCCTCTATGCAAAACCGAAGAACGTTATGTACTCAGGTCATTCTATAGAGCACTCAGCGTTTAAGCATCCTAACTTACAACCTATCTCTTATCAAAGATTACCTATAATTTTTTTACCTTTCTTATAACTTCTAATTTTCAGGGTAGGACTTATCTATAAAGAAACTAATTGTTGGTTTGTACTATTGTTTCAATCCTACATCACCATTGTTCGATGTGCAATTGATTATATGCATCTAATAATCATCAAAGGATGACTAATACACGTATATGTAATTGTGAGACTATAAATGGAAGTAGTGAATTGTGAATTATCTAAGTAATTGTCACTATCTTCATAAGTGACAATGGTGATACTTAAATGGAAAGCAACTAGGATATTTTAGAGAGATCATAAGAAAAGATAATGAAAAAGTTGGTATTTTGTTATTCGAGATTATATAAGCCGATGGATCACTTTATATGTTGGTAGAACTAACCAAGTTGTCAACAAAAATAATTCTATTTCCGTGAGTGTTTTCATGTTGATGATAAAGATAATGTGATATAGACTAGTTGTGAGTGGTGAAATAATGATAATTTTTTGAATCTATATAAATGTACATATACATATATATACATAATACTTTACCCCCAACACTTCTAGACTTCCTTGAAAGATACGTTTCTATTGTTTTTCCTTAAAATATTTCACTATTAATATATATACATATATAAAATAAATAGATTCAATTTTTACATCAATATATCAAATTAATAACATTAGAAATTACTAACAAACAAGAAAATTTTTACTAGATTACTATAAAGTAGAAAATCAAATAAGGTTACCATAGAATAAAATATCAAACAAAATTACTATTCAGTAAAATAAATTCATAGAACTTCAGTAAAAATCAAACTCACAACTTTCTAAATCGGATATCTAATTAGCTAAAGGGTTAAATTTGACAGGGGCATAAAACGCAATTTGAGAACTTTAGGTACTGGATAGCAATTTGCTTCTAACCCGATTTCCCAGCATTAGTTTCTGTTGTCCTCCCTACTGGCTTTCGTAGGAAAGGTCATTTTTCTGCGAAATGCGCCGCCGCAAGCTTTTACACCGAGCTCTCCACACCCTCAATCTCCAACTCAAATCGGTAAATTCAGCATATATTCCGACGCCGACGCCGCCGACGCCACTTTTCTCCTCTCCGCCGGACACCCTCCTCGTGGATGAGGCCATATCAATCCTCAAACGGCATCACCCCTCCCAGCTCGATCCTTTGATATCCCAGTTTACCCCTCAATCCGCCTCCTATTTACTTCTTCAATCCCAAAATAACCAAACCCTAATCCTAAAATTCCTCAATTGGGCTCGTGAATTGCCTTTCTTTAGTAATCATCTCCAATGCCGTTGTCTCGCCATTCACATCCTCACTCGCTTCAAACTCTATAAAACAGCTCAGTACCTGGCGGAGGAAGTTGCTGTAAGTTTTCCGGACGATGAGAAGGGCGATTTAGTCTTTTCGTGCCTTAAAGATACGTACCAGGCGTGCAACTCGAGCTCCGCAGTGTTTGATTTGATGGTAAAAGCGTTCTCAAAGTTGAAACTAATAGATAGAGCTTTAAATATTATGAATTTAGCTAAATATCATGGGTTCATGCCTAGTGTATTGTCTTATAATTCCATTTTGGAGGCCATAATTCGGAGTACGACTCGTGGGTATATGGAGTTAGCTAGAAATGTGTATCATGACATGATGGATAATGGTGTTTCACCTAATGTTTTCACTTACAACATACTGATTAGGGGTTTGTGTGCAAATAAAGAAATGGATAAAGGATTAGGTTTCCTAGAGGACATGGAGAAAAGGGGTTGTTTACCCAATGTGGTTACATATAATACGTTGATAGATGCTTATTGTAAGATGGGGAACATCAATGATGCGTATGGATTATTGAAATTGATGTGGAAGAAGAATTTGGAGCCAAATGTGATTACGTACAATGTGATAATCAATGGGTTGTGTCGAGAAGGGAGAATGAAGGAGACAAGCAAGGTTTTTGAGGAGATGAGGGGAAAGGGTTTGGTTCCCGATGAAGTTACGTATAATACACTGATTAATGGGTATTGTAAAGAGGGAAATTTTCATCAAGCTCTTGTTTTACATGCTGAGATGGTGAGGGATGGGTTGTCTCCCAATGTGGTGACTTATACTTCTTTGATAAATAGTATGTGCAAAGTGAGGAATCTGCATCGAGCCATGGAGTTCTTTGACCAGATGCAAATCAGGGGATTAAGCCCAAATGAGAAAACATATACAACTTTGATTGATGGTTTCTCTCAGCAGGGTTTCATGAATGAAGCTTACAGACTTTTAAGTGAAATGATTAGTAGGGGGTTCTCACCTTCCCTTGTGACTTACAATGCATTGATCAATGGGCATTGTCTGTCAGGTAGGATAGATGAAGGTTTAGAAGTGATTCAAAATATGATTGCCAAAGGAGTATATCCAGATGTTGTAAGTTACAGTACAATCATATCTGGGTACTGTAGAAACTTTGACTTGGATAAGGCATTCCAGATGAAAGAGGAGATGATTGAGAAGGGAATTTTCCCAGATGCCGTTACTTATTCATCGTTGATTCAAGGTCTTTGTGGGCAGAGGAGACTGACTGAAGCTTGTGAATTATTTAAGGAAATGTGGAAACTAGGTTTGCAGCCTGATAAGTGTACTTACACTACTCTTATTAATGCTTATTGTGCAGAAAAAGATATTCAAAGTGCAATTCATCTCCATGATGAAATGATTAATAAGGGCTTCTTTCCTGATGTTGTTACCTATAGTGTGTTAATAAATGGGCTAAACAAACAGGCTCGCAGTAGGGAAGCTAAGCGGCTTCTTTTCAAGATGTTGTATGAGCAAGCTGTTCCTCATGATGTCGCGTATGATTTGTTGATAGAGAGTTGCAGTAATATTGAATTTCAGAGTGTGGTAGCTCTTATAAAGGGATTTTGCATGAAAGGTTTGATGAATGAAGCAGATAGAGTTTTTCAGGCAATGCTTCAGAAAAACCACAAGCCTAGCGAAGCAGCATATAATGTTCTCATACACGGTCATTGTAGAGCTGGAAATTTGCGGAAAGCCATTGATATTTACAGAGAAATGGTGCATCAAGGACTTGTTCCTCATGCAGTAACTGTGATTGCTGTAACTAAAAAACTCCACAAAGTGGGAATGATGGAGGAGCTGAGTCAAATTTTACAAGATACATTAAGTAGATGTGAAGTTACTGATGGTGACACTGCCAAAGTCCTTCTGGAGGTCAACTACAAAGAAGGGAACATGGATGCGGTCTTTAATATTCTTGCAGAGATGGCCAAGGATGGCCTTCTTCCAAATGAAGTAAGGACTTAGGCATGTGAATTAATTATGTGACCAAAAGAGTTGGTTTGATACAGAATCACTGAGCTGTTTGCATAAAGACGAAATTCATATTGCTGTTATAGATGGAATCGACAGTTACTTGGATGTATGCAATCGATGCTTTTGTGGAGATGGTTTTTATCTGTTCCAGCACTAAGAAATTATGTAAGCAGCTAACATTCTATCTATAAATATCAAACAATTTCCACTGGATAAAAGTTAGGCAATAGGATTCAGCTTCTTATAAAAACAGACATTTTCTGGATACTTATTTGTTAACAGTTGTTCAAACATTTTTCTTCTTATTATTTCAGCGGTTCCTTATTTAGCTGTTGCTTGGAGGAAGCTTTCCCTCCAAAAAGGATGAGAAGAAGGTCAAAGCACGCTCGGGCTGGTAGCTTGGAACAAAATGTCCAGCCCCTCTTATGGTCACAAAGGTTATATTTTGATATTCAACAGCATAACCTCCAACCTTCAAACAAAAAGATGGGAAAAGAGATCAGGACTTTTGATTTCATTATTTGGACAAATCAAAACTCAGGAGAGGGAACAGATTTTATTCTTTCTTATGTACCTCGCCTTGTATATACCAGGGGTACCATGGAGTTTTTACTTGTGCCCTGAGTTTGGGCAAAGAATACCTTGTTGTTGTAACTGGCACCACGCTATCTGTGTCTCCACTGCAAGTTCAGATCAAATTATTTAGTGTAGCAATTTGAACATATATGTATTCTACGTTCCTGTACACAAAATTATCATAGTATCTTCGGATAAATGTAACTATTTCTGTAAAAGCAGAATGTAGCTGCTGCATTTTGTTATTCCTATGCAAAATAATGTTCACTCAGATTAATTTGGCACAAGAAAATTCTCCACCTTACCTGTAGATCCAAACTCTAATGCCACTAGCCATCAACTCCTTTATGATAGGTAATACCGTTAATGGCATGTCCTGCCAGTTATCGCCTACATTGCTGTATTAGAAAAAAAGAATATGTTAAAGAAAATCTTGAACAGGTAGTTTGTTAAGGAACTGAAATGGAGTCTGATATGGTTAATTTGTAGTACCTGCAGAAGTCCCAAGGTCCAGGAATTCCAGTGACATTAGCATGAAGGACCATTTGCACTTTAGGAGTGTTCAAGTATGCATATACATAGTGATCTGAGCATGGATCAAATCCAGATATCTGTATTGTGATATACATATGTATATGTTGTGATGAGAGTCAGAACATTTTTACTTAGGAATTATATTTTATGAAATAACAAATGATTAACATGTACCGAGGGAGAGTTTGGGGACTCAGAACACAAAGGAGCATATATGTCATAAGGGAAGATATTGCCTCTGGCCTCATGTGCTTCAAGTCTGTAAACTTGGCAAACTTCTGATAAAATGGCTCCCAAAGAAAAATTGCAATTCTTTATGATCCCTTCATGGATTTCATCGGATATGAGAGCATGTGTCCAGTAATAGTCATAAATGCCTTTCAGCTGATCCTCATCATCAATATATGCATTGCCAATCTGAAGAAAAACCATGTTTTTATGAGTTGGAAGTCTTGGAAAAGTATTAGAAACTACAATCTCAATAAGCCTAAACTCACGGCGATTCCTTTTAGGTTAATGACTGTTTGATTGGAGATTTTGTTGTTTTGCAGGATTAATGCAGCAAGCTGAGGGACATAGTGGCCTGCATAACTCTCTCCAGCTATGTAGAAGTCTCGGGTTTTGTACTCTGGGAATCTTTCCAACCAGTTCACTAAAAAGGTGTAAGTATCTGCTGCTGTTTTGCTGTCGCCAGTAATGTAATCTGATGATGTATTTGAGTAAGAAAATCCAACACCAGCTGGGGATTCCAGGAATATAACATTTGCCACTGCATTTATTCCCAACAACAGGTCTTTTAAGATCAAAATTCTTTTAAATCTCTTATATACATCGAAAAGTTTATTATGCAAAATGACTAACTTACCACTGTTCCAAGCATTTTTGTTATACCACAAGGTTTTACCATTGGGATTCACTCGAAATGGTCCAAGTTCCATCATCGCTCCACTTCCTAATGAAGAGCAACCAGGACCTGCAGTTCAAAGATCAGTTGAAGATGCCCTGATCAAGATTTTGGCAAGAATTTCATTCGCACATAAATCAGTGGTAGCTTCTCTGCAACTCCATATCCTTCTTTTGCAACAATCATTTTTGGGCTGAAGGTTTCATGCTAGATATATCTTCTGATTCAGCAAAATGCAGTGTGGCGGTACCATAAAGAACATCATATACTAACCTCCATTTAGCCATAGCACCAGAGGCTTGGTAGAAGGGTCTTCTGATTCAGCAAAGTAATAGAATAGTGCTCTACCGGCATTAGGATCGACAGTGATATATCCTGAATACTGGGAAAAACTCACTTCCGGTTGCCCAGGCAGACTTAGAATCTTGTCAGCTTCCTTCAGTCCCTTCTGATTTTCGATATAAACTGGTACATATTTCACTGGGACATCACTACGATAGTCTGCTGATCTTTTTGTCCTCTGAACCTTGGCAAGTTCCCCAAAAGGATCAAATCCCCTCCCACCATAACTTTGTACAGAAACTGCTAGGCACATCAAAGAAAGTAGCAAAATGCGTGCACCCGTCATCTTTTGAATGCTTTTTTGGTGGGATAAGGGGGAGACACCTTTGTTCTATCAGACACAAGGCTCTCATCTTCCTTTTATACAGGTTTTAAGAATATGGACACTTGCATTTGTTGAACATAACTTGTTATGTCGGATGATATTCACTATGTTTTTGGAGGATTAAAGTAATCTTTTTATTCTTAGGCCTGCATTTGTAGAAACTTTGGAATTATAACTTTAAAGACATCCAAATATTATTAGCCAAACCTATGCATACAGGTTTTAAGAATATGAACAGTTGCATTTGTTAAACATAATGTGTTATTTTGTTCTTGTTTGGACTCATTTGCTGTGGGTTGATGATATTCACTATGTTTTTGGAGGATTAAAGTAATCTTTTTATTCTTAGGCCTGAGTTTGTAGAAACTTTGGAATTATAACTTTAAAGACATCCAAAATATTATTAGCCAAACCTATGCACAGAGAAAGCTGATAACAAGAAATCTGCACCAGCTGGACAAACACTAATAGCGTCCGACTCCGGGACAATGATGGCTGATGAATTAGATTTTCTTCCTCTTACCATTAACTAGATTGGGGAATTAGTTTAACAGAGTAAATTGAATAAATTTCATCACTTTCTTGCGGAAAGCGATCGATTCTCTGTTGGGTCGGATGGTCAAGCTTAAGAAGCTCTATGTTTCAGTGATCATCCAGATTGGAAATGAAACAAAATCTCAAAGAGTCTAACAAAAATTAAGAAAACCTGCTTATATTTCATAGATTCTGAGAAGTTAACTGTTCTTTTCCTCATTAATATCCATCTATTTGGCAGGCCTTCAACAAAGTTCACTTTTGATTTTGAGTTTATGCTTAATCTGCATACCAATGATTTATAATTCATTAAGTTATCAAGAGTTTGCAGAAAATGCTATGTGGTATTTCCATTTGTTGCGCTCATAACTTGATTTATTCTCACATCAAGTTTCATACTTTCTTCCATTCTGTCCATACTCAAATGAATCACTGGAATCTGGGGCCGCCTGCCTTCTCTATCAATGATGGATTACCTTATGTCTCAGCATCCTTATTCTGCTTTAAGTTGATAATCTGCGCTTTCCATGCTTATTTATTTTTACCTCATTGGGAGAAAAAACTTTCCAACATTTTTCAACTAATTATACACTAATAACCTTATCACAGAGCGATTATGCATGCAAAAAATTTTTACCTGTAAGCAAAGTTTTGTAAACCAAAAAAAGTTGATTTTCATTGATATTCAAAGAGTACAAGTTTCCATTGATGAAGTGAATCAAGAATAGAGGGCATACCCTCTGTATAATAACAAAAATATATTTTGGAGCTGCCTAAGATTCTCTTAGGCAGAATAAGTTATTGCTATCTCGATAGTGGTCCAAGTAGAAGCACCCCTGCAAACTTATGAAATGAACCAGCAGCTGATGCAAATTTATTGTTGGTCTCTCTTCCTCATGATGCAATTTGAGATTAATCTTCCACCAGATGCTTGTTAACTATAGAATAAACATTTATAAACTTTTTCGTCACGTTTTTCCTTGTCCCGCGTTCAATTCTGACCTGGTGGCAGCTTTCCCTCTATGAAGGATGAGAAGAAAGCCAATGCTCGCTCAGGTTGGTAACTTGGAACAAAATGTCCAGCTCCTCTTATGGTTACAAATGTCACATTCTGATATCCAACTACATAACCTCCCACCTTTGACAAGTGATGGGCAAATCATCAAAGTTGGTAATTTGTAAAGAGATATTTATATGAGTTTGATATTTTTAGTTATTTCTTACCTCTCCTTGGGAATACCAGGGATACCATGGAGTCTTTACTGGTGCCCCCACTTTGGCCATCGAATACCTGGTTGTTGTCACCGGAATTATACCATCTGTATCTCCACTGCAAAACACAGTGCAAAAATTCAAACACTTTTAGCTAAAAGAAGATCTAATGGAAATTTTGCTAGTTATATAAGTAAAAATGTTTCAATTGACATTTGGATACCATTATAGGATTCAGTTACTCGAGGAATTTTACGAGTAGTCAACTAGAGAATGTTTATTAACTACAGCAAACATAGAGGTATTTTACCTGTAGATCCAAACTCTAATGCCGCTTGCCATAAGCTTCTTAATGACAGGCAATACTGTATCAGGTTGGTCCTGCCAATCTATGTTTATGGCATCACCGTATAGAAGTCGAGTATAGTTAGTGATAAGCCATCATAACTTTTGGAAGAACTACATATTATTTGAGAAATAGTTATAAAATGTTTCAGTATTGGATTTTATAGTACTTGCAATCCTCCCATTGTACAGGAACTCCAGTTCTGTCAGCATGGAGGGCCTTTTGTGCTTCAGGTGCATTTAAATAGGTGAATACATAATCATCTGAGCATGGATCAAAATTAGATATCTGCTTTGGAAGAAGAATACAAGATAAGGAGTTAGATTCATATTCTTGGGAACGGGAAAAAGGTAACAAAGGTGAAAAAAGGAGCCTGCAAGAGCTTTTGTTTTTTGAAGAAGTGAAAGCGGAGAATGTTTGAAAATAGTAGTTAAAAGAGTTGCAGAAGCAGGGTAAGATTGTTTTAACTTTTCTTTTCTTAACTTCCAAATACTTTAAAACCGCTGAACTTCATCTAAAAGTTGAAAACACGTTTTTGAAGTTATTGCAAACACCCCCAAGCATGAGTAACTGAGGAATACTGATGGAGCACTTGAAGAAGAACCACATAGCGGTGCATATATATCATAAATGTAGACAGTGCCTGTCTCTGCATAGGCTTTGTCCTGGTAATCTTCACAGGCTTGTGACACTGAACCCTCTGTAGAAAAATTGCAATTTGCCACAATTCCCTCATGAGTTTCATCAGAGATGAGGGCACTAGTCCAGAAATGATCGAATATTCCCGTCCACCTATCAGTGTAGTCAATGTAGGCATTCCCAATCTGAAAAACGAGCTCACTTTCATGATGTAGTTCTTGTTTTCAAAAGAAAAATGCATTTTTGCAAGGTGAACTTACTGCAATTCCTTTCAAGTTTATAACAGTTTGATTTGTTATTTCATTGTTTTGCAGTATTAAATCAGCAAGCTGAGGCACATAATGACCAGCGTAACTCTCTCCAGTTATGTAGAAGTCTCGAGACTTGAACTCTGGAAATCTTTCCAACCAGTTAACTAAGAAGGTGTAAGAATCTGTTGCTGTTTGTTTATCTCCTGTTATATAATCTGATGATCTATTTGAGTATGAAAATCCTACACCTGCTGGGGACTCTAGGAAGAGTATATTTGCCACTGCATAATTTCCCAGAAGCAAAGTTTTAGTAATCACTTAGTTCTGGTAATTCTGTGAAAAAACACAACTAAAAAGTACTCACCGTTGTTCCAGGCATCTTTGTTATACCATAGTGTTTTGCCATCAGGGTTCACCCTAAATGGCCCTAGTTCTGTCATTGCTCCAGACCCGATTGAAGAGCAGCCGGGTCCTATGGTACAGATGGGAAAACACGAGATTATATATTGAACCACAAATTAGATACGCGATAAAGAGATATGCATAGATGTGCTCTTTAACAGGAAGGCCATCATATAGGGTGATTGGCATTGATAATGCTCTGGAGGGAAGTAATTTCTTTTCGAAAAGTTGGGAAGTTAGTAGTGAAAATAGAGAGTATTTGCAACTACAAGTCAGAAAATAATAGAAAGATTATAATAAGCGTTCGAGAAAATAATTAATTTCCCATGGTTTTTAGAACTTAGGATTAATTATCACAATTCCTTGTTTGGTTGGAATGATTGCATAGGATTGATTCATAATCCATGCTAATTTAGTATTTGGTTGACATATTTAAAGCCCAAGATTACAAAGTGGCCCAGTCTTTAATCCTGACAGCTCTTGGATTATGGATCCCATGTTAGCGGCCGGATCCGTAATCTAAGGATTACAGGTTTTTAGGATTAAGAAAGAAAAGACAAAATTACCCATAATTTTAATTAAAAAAAAATATGAAAGATCACTTAATTAATTTTAGCAAGGCGTGAGCCCACCTTTGTGGCTTTTTTTTTTCTTTTTCTGTTTTTTTTCTTTTCCTAATTAATTTGTATTTATATAAATTAATAATTAATTAAATCAATAAATATTCTTTTAGAAATTAATTAATTAAATCAATTAATATTCTTTTAGAAACAAATTTTAATAGAAGAATTGACTAATAAACTTTTTATTTTATAAATTGAACTAATATTAAAATTGGTTATAGCACAAAATTAAATTTTTTAAACTAATTGATAATTCATTGAATGCAATTAAAAAAAATTAATAGGGAAATTAATTTATGAAAATAAACTACTGAATCAACTATATCAAAATAGCATCCCATCTTCACAACCTAAATTTTTTCTTGTTTAATTTAATTTTTCCAAGTAATATATGGAGGGACGAAAAAGTAATTATAATAAAAAGTTAAGGTTAATTATGACATCTTATCAATTATCACAAGAAGTAATTTAAGAAACCAAACAATAAATTAGATAAAACCTAGGATATCCTTATTTCAAATCTATACAAGCAAACATGCTATGGTATTGGATTGATATCTAATGTAGATAGTAAATCATCTATTTTATGTTTTGAATACTTGATGTTTGCGCCCGCTTACCAATGAGTCACTCATCTAGAAATTTTTTACGTGTCATTAACTAAGGGGTATATTTGTAATTTTGGAAGATAAAGGAAATTTTTGTGTAAACAAGAGAAACCTCAAGAGTATTAGTAGTTAATCTTTTAAATTATTATCTTTCCCCAAAAAATAATGTTCTCATACCTTATTAGATAAGGATAATATAGTATTTTCATCTAACCCTTTGAATGAAAAATTGAAGTAGCATAGGTGCTTTGAGAGTACAATAAATTTTAGCTTAAATTCTCCTTGATGAAAGCTCATGTTATTTTACCAAACTCACCAAGTAATTTTTCAATAGCTAAAAGTTGAAAAGCAAGTAATAAAAGTATCTAACCCTTGATTTTTTTATTTTTTCCTTTTTTCTTTTGTAACTATAGTATGTATATACTATATATGTAAATGCAATTATTAGACGATAAAATATATGTGTATGGGATTCCACTATCAATTTGACAGCAAATCACTTTTGTTAAACTTTCCATAGTTTTTTGTATTATTGGGTATGTAAATATTTTCAATTATTTCAGCACAATATATGTCTTAATATGTAAATTCACCAACTTTTTTGGTAAATATAATTTTTTTAAAATAATTTTAAATTTTTATCATTTAATTAGTATTTTGAGGGGACCTCACTAAATCAAAATGCTGGAGTCGCCACTGCCCCTGTAGACTTACCTCCATTTAGCCACAACACCAGAGGCTTGCCAGAAGGGTCTTCAGCCTCCGTAAGATAATAAAACAGTGCTCGTCCCGCGTCTGGATCAACAGTCACATAACCTGAATACTGATCAAAACTCACATTCGGCTGCGCCGGCAATATTGTGATTTTGTCAGCTTCCTTCAAACCATCCTGAGGTGCTAAGTAGACCGGTGAGTGCTCGGTTGAGACATCCTCAGCAAGACGATGAGCTGATTTTCTTGTTTGTCTCTTCTTTAGTAGTTTCCCGAGAGGATCGTATCCTCTTCCACCGTAACAATGTACGCATGCCACAAGGCACAAAAGGGACAGAAAGATCAGAGAAGCCTTCATCTTTTGTGATGAAACATGCGATTATCTTGCATTATATAGGTTCTGAAGCTATGAAACGACATTCATTGTTGAGACTACTGTGTTATTCTTGTTCTTGTTGGATTCAGACCTCATTGATATGATCACCATGCCAGTTGATTTTATGTACAATTTTCTTGTTTTTGAACTTTGTAGTCATCGTGCCAAATTTACAAGAATTGGCTGACAGATTAGCAGGCTGGATTTTCTTTATAGGGATAATTATCTCTAGACCCCATGAGGTTTGAAATATTCACCGAAACATTCCTTGAGGCTTTGATAATTGCCATCACACTCCCTACTAGTAGTTCAGCTAATGCATAATAATAATTATATTCCCTGAGTTGATGCATAAACTATAAGTACAACCCATTATTTGGGAAGCTACATGTAATGTTTAGAAGATTTCATGGGGTGTGATTGTAATTATACGTTAATTAATTAACAATTAGGGGTCTAAATGATAATTATCCAAACTCAAGATATATTTAAATAATTATGCTAAATCTTAGAGAGTGTCAGGATAATTAATACCTTGTTTATATTCATAGTAATGAACCTTTTGGTCTGACAGGTGTTATAATTGGAAATTTATAAATGAACAATCGGTTTTTATCCCATCGGTAGCACAAGGGTTTTTTTTTTTTTTTCCCTTCGTTTTTCTACTACATAATATTTTAAAAGATTTGTCTACCGAATAGTAGCTTGGAGGATTTGTATTGTATTAATTCATGTACTTGATCTTTGAACGTATTGACATGTCCATTGAATATAATCGTTTCTCTCAAAAAAATAAAAAATAAACTAACAATTGGTTGGATGTAACTTAATTTTTCTACAAGAAAAATACGCGATGAAATACTTCAACTTGGAAGTCCTTGCTATCATTTTTCAATTTTCTAAGTCATTTAGATTTAACCAATTGTCCTAAAATATTCTTTATTGTTTGTATGTTCATGATAACATGAGCTCTGAGGCGTCCTCGAAATATATTTTGAAGTATTGCTATACAATTATTGTCAAAGAAGGGCACTGCTATGCAAGTACAGTGCATCTTTTCTTTAAAAGAAAGAGGGAAAATAAATAAATAAATTGTAGGGGGCAAAAAAAAAAAGCCGGGCGCCAGAGATGAATTTAACTTGAGGATGGTGATTTAATAATAATGAAAACAAAATTTTGGTAATGCTCGAATATGTTTTGGGAGTACAGTTGGGAAATGTGATGAATTTTTATATTTTTAGTAGTAAGTAGAAATTGTTTTGGAGAATGAAGTAATGTTTGCTCATATTTTAGGGTAGATAATTTTTGTTGTAAATGTCAAATTAATTACTTTTACGTCTATATTGAGGAGAATTTTAATTTTAATAATATATTCTATATATAATTATAATTATAAAATTTAAATATAATACATATACATATGTAAAAATAATGACCGGATATGATTGATATACATGTATCTAAATTTACATGCCTGCGTTGAGGAATTGAGTAGGGTATGAAAAATTGATATTAGTAATATGTAACGGTCTTTGGACATTTGCCAAATCCGTTTTGTCTCCAAAACACTATTCCATCTTCGTTTATGGAAGAAAATGATTATGAGAAAACATAAACAAAAAAAAGCCATTGCTTGGTACCTTTTCCATTATGAATTATATGCTTGCATTTAGTATCCATGTCACTGCAGAATGAACTATCTAGAGAGAAGCCAACATACAGCCATATTTCGTTTTTTTTCAAGAAACTGTTTGTTATATCATTAAATTAATTAATTTGAAAATCAATATTAAGTACAAGAACAAACAAATAAGTATATAAGCTAACTTTTCAGTTAAAAATAGCTTACTATTCAACAAAGGAATAAATTTGACCTCTTGGTTAGGGACTTTTACATCGTCACTTGGGTTAAGGCTTCATTGGCTTATGATATATAATTACTTTTGTTTTGTGGAGTAGAAGAAGACGCCTAATAATAGCATCTTATTAAATTATTAGACCTTCTCGGATAACTGAAAATGAAATATCTGCTTTTCGTTCGAGCTTCCTGTAATATTGAACTATTAATAACCATATATTTCAAAGTAGTAGGCGCTCGAGGTGAAGAGAATTACATGCTAACAAATCCGGGTGGTGTAAAACAGTTTAACATTATAAAACCTAAAAAGAATGAATAATTAACAAGACTAGAGCAATTCTAGGAAGCACTTTAAAGTCAAAATTTTTTTGCATGCAATTCAAAAAAATAAATTAAATTTTTTTAAAAAAATGAAGCTACAGGACATTCAGTCCAGCCTAGAGCATCTATCATTGCAGACCTTGAGAGTTTTATGTTGTTGATATTACAATATCAGCGATAAGCTCAACCTGACTACCGTAGGAGATTAGCTTACTGGCTGCTGGTGGTTCTCGTTACCATTTGACGGTGCTCCATGTGCTGCACCACCGTATCCATATCCATATCCGTATCCATTGTATCCTTGCCTTCCATAGTAAGTCCCATTCCAATGATTATTGTGATCCATTCTCGACTGTCATCACAAAGGAAATACGACGTTATATAATCAAACAGAATAGAGTGTATGTTGATAGGGGACCTAAAGAAAGGACAGCACATTCACAGGATTTGTGTTGCTAAGTTTCGATATTCTTGGAAAAGGGATATGGCTACCATAAGTTAGATGGTATTTGCAACTGCTTGATAAAAACACTTATCTGAATATGAACTGCTGGAAGCTATTTTTGAGTGTTTGGAAACTCTACTTATATTATAAGTTCTCTAAAATTAATCAACAATAATTTATAATCTCATAAGTAGCATTTGAACTACTTATGAGATGCTATAAGTTATTAATAATAAAAGTAAGTGATTATAATTCCAAACATCTACACTTTTTGTTGGCTTAGAGTGAATTATTTCATGATTTCCAAACACCAAGTACTTTTGATTATAATCTACTTTTTTAAACTTTCAGCAAAAGTAAGTGATTGTGCTTTTGCATAATCTGTTACAAACATCACTTTAGAAATCCAAAGCAAAATGGTATTGAAAATGGAAGATTTACCTGTTTGTTTCCAGGATTTCGACCCCAGGAAAGACGAACTTTCTGCTTGCCAATAATTGCACCATTTAATCCCTGAATTGCATCCTCTGCATTGCTTCTGTTGAAACCGAAAATTGAAAGTGTCATGAAATAGTTAGTTTAACCATCCACGTTGAACAATGATGCAGCAAATTCCCTTGGAGCAGAAATCCTACAGTAGTCATAGATACTCACGGACAAACCACACAACAGCATTACCTGTTTGAAAATTGTACAAAACCACATCCCTTTCCAGCTGGTATTTTTACAGAGACAATCTCACCATATGGAATAAAAGAATCTCTCAGCTTTTCATCAGTAACAGCAGAGTCAAGTCCTCCCACGAATACCTAAAACAAACATGGGTGGGTTGGTTGATCATATTATAAGTTTCTTATAACTAAGTTCCATATGAGAGTAGGACTCACTGTCGTGTTAGATGAATCGTTCTCTGACTGATCTAAGGACACAGCGCAATTTGATGCATAGCCAGCAGACACAACCACAAGGAAGAAAAGACTAAATTAGGAAAACTTGATGCTATCGGCAATCTTTTCAGTTGAAACAAGTAGATATAAAAGCGTTAGAAGTTGCCTTATCACTACTCTTTCATATGAAAGTATCAAAAACAGAATGACAGAAGAATAGTAATATCCATGTCGTGTTACATAAAGTACTGCAGAACTGTAGGAATGAAATTATACCTTGCAAATTGTATTGCTGCGGTGGCGAGGGTTTCTTGGGGGTTGCAACACCAATTCGCATAGGCCTACTAGAACAATACACACCATTCATCTCATTCATAGCTTTAGACTTCTCATTTTCATCACCAAACCTAACAAAGCCATAACCTTTTGAGCGCCCAGTATTTGGATCGACTACCACTTTTGCACTTTTGACAGATGGATAACTACTGGCAAAGGTATCATGCAACAGAGCATCAGTAACATCAGTAGCCAAATCTCCAACAAAAATAGACGGATCAGAACCAGCTTCAGGGCGCCTATCCCCAGTGCTAAATGTTGCCCAGTTTAAGCGAAAGGGTTGTTCTGCATTGAGCATCATGGTGCCATTGTAGCTTTGCAGAACATTCTCTGCTGCTAAATGGGAATTGAACTCAACGAATCCATATTTCTCGGATTGACCAGTCTGTTTATTGCGGATTATCTTAACAGAAACAACCTGCGTGTTTGAATGACACAATAATCAAATACTCCAGTGATAAATAGGAAATCTTATGCAATAGTTTCCAACAGATTCAAGATGTATCCAGAGCAAAATTATGGTCTTCACCCCACACAATGTCCAATGATGCAGTCAGAGTGCTACATTGAACCAAGCATAAAAATGCAACCATTGAAAGATGACTAAAGTATATCTACAGATGGACGACAACAGGTGCTATATCTTTATCCACATTTGATTCACTAGAGAGTATACTTCTCAGAACTCACATCCAACGCAACAAGTACACATTACTGAATGTCAAATACAGCATTCACATGGGGGGAACATTGCAAGAGAACACCCATGGTTTGCAGGAATGGTCACAAGTAAAAGAACGGAGGCCAGTGTTCTAATTCTATTGCAGTTCATGGAACTATTGCAGCCATCCCACACATTCTTTAGTTTAAAATATTGAATTTCTTTTTTTTTTTTTTAATATAAAGTGTAAAGAATGAAAATATGTATAAATTGCCATTCCTTATCATTCCATATCAATCCTGTCAATATAATTTATCAATTTGGACTATAATTCACACAAAAACTGTCCCATACCAAAACACTGGTATGAAGAATGCCGTTCCTTTTCTGTTCCCACCAATCCACAATTACACAACAAAATCAAGCATTAACTTCAATAAAGTTACTTTCACATCCCATGGATAAAACATGCTACCTATGACAAAAATACAATTCTATCAACTCATTAAGTAATCTTTAATACTAAACACGCATTGCATCGTCCAAACCAATTTAGACATTCAAGTAAGCAAAAAGAGGAAAAACACTTCTTACCTCTCCCGTTTGAGAAAAGCAAGACTGGAGATAACTTTCATCCATCCACTGCTGGAGATCTCCAATCCAGATCGTTCTATTATCTTCACCCGAACTCTGAACCTGATTGTCCTGGTTCTGCAACAGAGGTTGCGTTTGGTGCTGATACTCCTGCTGGTGATGGTAGTACGGCACGTAATGCTGGTTGTACATCATCTGCTGTTGCATTGCCATAGCCGGATGCTGCATCGCCATCCATTGCTGCTGATACTGTTGCATTGCCACCCACTGCTGGTGCTGCATCCGCTGCTGCTCTAAATCTTCGCCGTTCATTCTGCCCTCCCTCCCTCCAAGCTTGAGTTTCACGAGAGTAGGAGAAAGAAACCAGATGTGAGAGAGAGAGAGATTTGTTAAGCCGGCTGAGGAGAAAATAAGGAGTCTGAGGGTGAGGGATCTGGGGTGGATTCAACGTCTGGCATTGTGTAATCAGAACCGTTGATAGATAGAGAGGACTTGATTATTACCGTTGATCTAAGAGAACGGTAACTAGTGGGTCCCACGTATTTCCAAACTTAAGATCTGGCCTCTCTCTGGGATTTGGGAGAAGATAACAGCTAATGATTTCTCCCCACTTGGGATTAATTTAAGAGTGGAGCGAATTGGAAATACAACGTATTTGTCTCCTATGTGCATGTGCATCATTATGATGACATTGCCAACCCATCATTAGTAATAGAATTAGAGTTACCTCAACTTTCTTTAGATTTGATTTGATTACAAAAGCACCCTTGTAGCTTACAAATTACAATAAAACTCCATACAATTTAGTTGATCAAAGTTTTAACAAAATTTCGATAACGCCATAATTAACCCCTCAAAGAATTTAGCACATTACAAGGAAATTCCTTATTGAAGGAGAATAATAAGTGTTATCACAATTTTCCAAACATAAAAGGTATTTATATGATTGGACCAAATACTAAAGGATATTGAGGTAACTATCCCTTATAAAAGTAACCATTTCTTATAAACAAAAACACTATTATCACCACAGAAATAACGTAAAAATATTAATAAAGGTATTTATACGATTGGACCAAATACTAAAGGATCTTGAGGTAATTATCCCTTATAAAAGTAACCATTTCTTACAAACTAAAACACTATTATCACCACAGAAATAACGTAAAAATAATAATAATAATAATAATAATAATAATAATTATAAGAGAGAAAAAATGGCACCTTATCTATGAGTTGCATAATCTTCACTCATTTATGCAGCACATATACAGTTAGAATCCTCCATTTCAAAATGTTGTTTCATTTTTTATTGTTATCTTGAAACTAGCCAAGTATATGAAATCTTTCCTTATAAAAGTACAAGGTCATGAATGTCATACACTTGACAGGCATCTATACAATGAAATAGATTAGATAAAAAACGGATTACAATAGAGGATCCTGAGTGCATATATAGGCATAGCAACATGGAGATTATATAGAAAAATAAACAAAAGAGAAGGTTACATCAAAACTCTTCCCTTGATAATTTTAAACTCTCAAAGGGAGGTTATCAGCTTTTGCATACCTACATGTGAAAGTCTACAAAACAAATTTTCTCAACATACACCTACAAGCAGCAAGCTAAAGCCAAAATTTCGACAGGGAGACGCCCCGTTAGCTTCTACAGTTAAAAGAATCAACGAATAAATAAGGTATAATCTATGCATGTTATATACATACACCGAATGCACGTTACAGCTTATAATCTTCCTGTAGAAAATTTTCATATTGGGTTCCCGTTAGTGTCTTCTTGACGTCTTCCCAGTTCGCAATTTGTGAAGATAAGGCACCTTTATGTATCTTCACTTGTCGACTCTGAAGGTCTCGTTGTGTAACCTTCAAAAATTCTTGAACATCGACCAATTTCTGAAGAAGGTGAAAACAAAGAAACATAAACGTGGAGGTATAGAAAATGATACGGAAAGTTTCTAGGATGTGAAATGTATAATGCCTTACTGTTCTATTCTTTATTATGTCCTCGTAGTAGAGGATGATATGTCGACTGCTCTTGAAGTATTGCAACGATTTGGTTACTAGATCGTCAACTTGCTGAAGATTGGGTAAAAGCAAAGTTGTATTGATGGTTGGTTTGTATCTAGCAAGTATCTCAGCCTGCATCAGATAAATAACTTTAGGACCTGCAAGTGCTCCTCATGTAACAATGTGAAGGGTGGACCTAGGATGCAAACAAACTATGTCGGCTCGCAAGCCTAACCATCGGTTCAAAAAGTGTTTGAGCTCAAGCCGGGCTTCTGTGGGTTTCAAGACAAGGTCGAGCCGAAAAATTCTTGTGCGTAGGCTTGTGAACCAGTTTGCGAGCAAGTTGTTTCCTTTAAATACTTAAATATATAGTTACAAATTATATGCTAGTTTTTCCTTTTCTCTAATTATTTGTAGAACAATTAAGCCTCCCCAGATCGAACTCAAGCCAAACGAGCTCAAGCCCCATTTTCTCATCTCAGCTCAGGCCTGGTTCATTTTTTTAAAGGTCGAACTCAGGAAAAAATAGTCAGGGCTTGGCTTAGCTCTTTTGCAACCCTAGATGCACTCGTGCAATAGCACAAGAAAAGTGGGTAGAAGAGGGGAGGTAGGGGTATGGGAGTGAGAGAGAAAGAGGACCTCATGAGGTGAGTGCACGTGAGATTTGTGAGTCCCATTCAGTGGCTTGGCATTTTGGTCATACGAATTTGCAAGTATTGAAACCATTCGACGCAAAAGATTCCTTCTGAAAAGAAAAATGGCTGAAACGCCTTTTGTCTTGAAGTATTCCAATATTTCTTCATGATGTTGCATTAAGCCCTGAAGCATATCAGAAAATGTAAGAAAATAACTTCCATGTCTCATTCTTCAATGTAAAGCAAGATTATTATCAGAACAGAACTTGAGAATGAATACATTATTTGCCTGACAAATCAGTGAATTAAAAGACAAAGCTTTCATTAACTAAAGCAATCATGAAGTCATGATTCTACATTTTTTTCACTCTTGATTCTTCCTTCCTTACTCTGTTTCAATGCGTATCGGTATTTTGTACTTAGATACCATAATTCTTGCATGTTTACTCCCCAACCCAAAATACACATATATAAACATAACCAAATAAGAAAATGCGAAGAAGGATTTTAAGATTCATATTCTGCTTGGTTATTAATGTGATATCACCCTTAAACGAGAGCAAAACATTACGAAAGCATAGAAATAATCGAACATAGAATTACTCATTTACACAAGCTCCAGAGGTTCCAACAGTTACGTGAGCCATTATCCAACCACATATTATAGACTTGGAAACCAAAGAGATCTATGCCACATCAGAAAGGAAACAAAGACGCACATGAACAAACACAACCTAAATTCTTCAATTAAATGTCTTAAAAACCATAATCCGTAATTTTTTTTTTTTGGGATAATGTACTAAAAGCAACCATCCAAATACAGTAATCTAATGCCAGAATACCAGATGCAAACCTGTGATTACAAGAATATCAAGAACCGTCAAAGTACACATCATCTTGATAATCTTATTTGATTTGGTATTGAAGATATACATCAAGAGGCACGGAAGTAGCATAATTAATGTGGGCCATCATAGTTCCATTTATAGCCTTTAACTGGCAAGTCATCATCAAATTTTCATGAGACTTGAATTACTATAGATAAGAGGAGTTAGAAAACTTCCATCTAGGAAAAATGATTGCTCCAACTAAACAATAAGCCCAATAATCCATAAAAGATCTTGATTGCGCAAACATTACATGTAAATTACATGAATTTGTACGTAACTCGTGAAAAAGTAAGACTTTTACATACTTATGCTACTTGAAAATATAAAGCTCTCACCTGGTTAAGCATCCATTTCAACCCCACTGCAGCCGTGCATTCATTTTTTGAGGCACTCGTAAGCCAGTCTAGGTTATATATTTTATCCAAAGTTTCGACAATCATTGATATGTTACTTCTCCGGACCTTAACCGAGAATATCTCTCCATTGGAGCTTATATTCATATGACTGTTCAACAATGTTTCAAACCATCCACTACCAGACCTCTGCGTCGACAAAATTGCAAAGTATCGTACAGGATTGCATGCACATTCATCCCTATAAGAATACAAGCAAATCAAATAGCAGCTTGAAGATGATTATATGCCCAAAAATATAGTTATATCTTACCGACTAAAAGTCTTTGGCTTAGGGAAATGCACATAAGGTTTTTCGGAAGGCTCAATATCGGCTAGTTCACAAGGCTTCCCGACAACTTGAACACTAAATGAATGGCCAACCGACTGGCTGCCAATTTGCTTAAGACAGACTGCACATATATAAATTCCGCATACCATTGCGAACATTAAAACCAACATTCTCAATACCAATGGACTTTTCTTAGGAGATTTATTGATCAAGCTCTCCTGAAATTCAAGAAAATATCAGAAAATCAATTAAAAAAAACAAAAACAGAGGATACAATCATAAATTAAAATCCCATATATGATCACAACTCTCCAACTCCTGTAGAACTATATAATCAGCTTCATTGAGCTTGAAAATACCCAAGAGTCACAAAGAAGATCTGGGATTTAATCTAATTGGTATAGCTTAAACTTGATATTCAATTCAAATTCAATTAAACCAGATGAAATATAAGCATCTATAAAAGAAATATGAAGAACAAATTGAACCAAAAATAGGAAAGAGCCAATAAAAATTAGATTAAAAACAAAAGCAAGAATAAACAAAAATCAAGTTGCTTCTATTAACAGCAGAAAATCCTCATATGTACGGCCCTACATTATCCAGATACCCAGATCAACAAAGTCACGTTAAGCAAAGCTTATCTAAAATAAATCTACATACAATTAGGGCATTCCAATATTCGCCTATATAACAAAGAAATATTTCAAACCAGCAAACGATAAATTTTTAAAAACGGGGGGGAAGGGAAAACCTACCTTGGAGAAGAAACAGAGATCGTCTGCCATGGATTTTCTGCAAATGCCCAAAAAGGGAAGCTCGGATTCAAGCCTTCTTTACCCTTCTCCTTTTAGCTTTATTCATCCTACGATTTTCTTTTCTCCTTACAGTATTCTACATGCAAGAAAATATGTATATATATAAATGAATGTATCTATAGGTAGAGAGAGAAACACAAAGGTTCGAGCTTTTTCTCGTGAAGAACAATATGATTTTGTGCGTGTAAAGACCGTTGCCACGCTCCCTCTTTCTACGTTACTTTCCAAGATTTTCCCTCAGAGAGAGAGAGAGAGAGGTGTAGAGCTCTAATACGACGTCGTGACATGGACATTGATGCTGTCGATCATCTTCTTGGAAGTTGGGGATGTCATCATTAGATGGAATTAGTATTAATTAATTATAATTAATTGGTTATTATTTTATTATGGAGTGGACCCAATCTAGGGAATGTAATGTTTTTCAATATTATTATTCTTTTTACAAGGAACAAGGGATAATTGCCCCCAACGTAATTGTCAAAGCACCCCTACAATTTAAATAATTATTATTAGATCTTTTATAATTAATAATTGATGTATAATTATAATTATACCCTCTGATCTAATTCATGCTTACAATTACATCCCCTTATTTAAAAAAATCTACCTATAATATTTCAAAATTTTTAGGAAACAATAGTAATTATCCGTCATTTTAATTAATAGTAAGGAGTGTAAAAAGAACTATTCAAATTTTAGAAAATATTTTCATAATTATGCCAAATATGAAGAAGTGGAGATAATTATCCCTAAGAATATTCAATATCACTTTTTTTTTTTTTTTTTGGTAAATGTATTCAATATCACTTGATGGAATACTAATGTAGCATCTAATTGTCCAAATATTTTATGTGATTTGTGTTGCTTTTATCATTAAAAGGGTACCATGTGAATTGACCATTTTGAGTTTATGAGGACAAATTATACTAGTAAGTATATGTATAAATACGTATCTTTTTATTTAGTTTTTAGTTTTTGGAATAAAGAAATGGTTAATTAAATAAATAAAAATACATAGGGCTTTTAAACGCTTTGAGAAACCCAACCATGGTATAATAATTTCATTTTTGAGGAATTTATATTTTAAACTTTATGTGAAATTTCTATCATTAACCAAATGTAAAATATATCACGAAAAGCGATGACCCAATGGTTCTAAGCTTACTCTTAAGTGGTTTGGTGAGTTTCATGTCACGAGTTCAAAATCTTCTCTGTGTAATCTGGACGCACATGTGCCAGTCGCATATTTTTAACATAAGAGGAGGTTTAATTCAAGTTTTTATGAACCGTAATAAGCACTTGATAATACTATATTGACAGAATTAGTGCTTCTAATTGTTGGTTGGCTTAGGAGTCTTATATATTTGCAATTCGAAAATGACCTAGCTGAAAAAAGTTGAAAGTCGCCTGTTACTTTATTTCTTTTAACTATCAAAAAAAATATTAAAATATATAATATGATTTGAACTATTTGTAATCTAGATTTTTATAATTTATGAAGTGATTGTATGACTTTTTCTCATTTTTTTCAAAGAAAGGGATTGCGTGACTCCAAGTACACTAATTTTGATTTAATTCTAACATTACTTTTTAACTTTTTATTACTTGAAAATAAATTATTGATTTACTATTCATAAATGCATTTAGTGACTTATTAGATTTAATATTATTCTAGCGGAAAAATGAGGGAATATTTATTTAATTGTTACAAATTAATATTCTTAAATAAATTACTTATAGACTGATAAGTATAATTTAACAGAATTGTCATTATGCCACACAATATCGGAATTAGGAAAATGATGTTTAACACCAGTTCCAGATGAAGTTTTATTTTATTTTTTACGTTTTTAAATTCTTTTTATTGTTTAAAAAATTAGTTTTTGGCCCATTTTTTATGATTTTTTTTATAAGAATTATTTATAAATGTGTTTATGCTTAAAAAAATGTACTATTTATCAGCAATTTATAATTATACCACGAGTCCAGACGAGTTGTGTTTGTAGAAACGAGACACATTGTCCTGAAGGAAACATAATGTTAATATGGGGCCCAAATCTGACGTGGAAATGTGTCTTGGGCCCGACCATCCAATTTCAATCCCTGCTCCTTTCTCCATAGCCCAGTAATGTTGGGCTTAGGGTTTAGTGTACAACTTAAGAAGGGCAAGAAAGACATTGTACTAAATAAAATCGAT
>JACFYI010000152.1:471653-486754 GCA_014898755.1 Handroanthus guayacan | reverse complement strand
TTCATGTTGGATTAAAATAGGAATATTATAATATTGTGTTCAACTTAAACAATATTCAATTAGATAAGTCTCAGTTTAAACTCAACCTGAAAGTTATTGTATATATCTTGAAGCAGTCGATTCTTTCATGGCGGACGACGAATTTGGACATCATCATATTGGCGCCGTTTGTGTCCTGTGGGAATGAAGGCCACGTGTCTCTTCCCAAATCCCTCGACTGGAAGGCTTATGATAATATCAAGTTTGTTTCACATCGAAAAAGTTGAAAAACTTAAGATAATTTATAAGCTATTCCCTTTTTCTTACCATTCAAGACACCTTTTCGAGACAAATCCCTCACTATGAGTGTTGAAGAATAATACTTCAAAACGATCGACTCTCTCTTGGCGAAAGATGAATTTGAGCATTATCACCCATACTGGCCCAAAAGAAGAAAAGGTCAATCAGCTCATCTATCAAGCAGACATCTGCAATCCGTTACCCAAATTCATTTCAATTTGTCCATCTTAGAAAATATACATAATTTCATTTCTGACTAAAAACTTAAAAAAAGTTTCTAGAGGTATTGTATCATCAACTAGGACTCATGAATTCATTAAAATTTATTGTATGTATTGGGTTTGGGTTAGGTCATATTAGGTTAACAAATTACCCAATAATACTCTTATGTTTACCGAGTTATGTTCCCGAAATCAAATTCCAGTTCACCCATAATTTTTGTATCATTTGTCCGATCAATTCAATATTGACCTAACTTAAAAATATTGTGTCCGTTCATATCGCGCAGTGTCAAAAATTGTGCATGCTGCCTCTGGCTTAGTGTTTTTGATATTTTCTCGCTGTGAGACAAAGCGCACATCTCAGCCCTTCGTTCTAAGCGAGTCCCGCAAAATCCAAAATTATCGTGTGTACTTGCGTGTGGACCATCATCCCTCCGCCTGGGAATCCACTGTTTGTACCACACCCTTCAATTGTTAAATTGTACCCATCACTCTTGCGTTAATTTTAGAATTTTTAATTAATTTATAATTCAAAATATAAAGTAGATGAATTGATTCATTAAAAAAAAAAAAACAAAAAAGATGAACTGGATACAAAATTAAGTAACTTAATCCATTAAAAATTGAATTTGAATTTTAGTAATATTCTCTATTAAAATAAAATTCATATCTAAGTATATGATATTAATAAAATTTGTAAATAAAATGTAATATATGTCACATTATAATTAACAGCGTTGAAATATATATCTTTTGAGGGATTTTATTTAGTAAAATAATTTGTATTATTTTTAATATAGTTATTGTTTACGGTTCTTTGGGTCGGGTTAAAAATCCTCGCAGGATTCGTATTTGATATCGATGGAGTCATATATTATGTGATCTTGAGTCAAATTCGAAGATTATAAGAATGGATAGCTGGATTGGGTTTCAATTGTAGGTTTAACCCAAATATGACATGTTGACAGCCTAGCTATTCAAATAGCAAAATAAACGTATGTGATTCTATGTTCTAAGATTCGGCTCGAAAGATTAAATTATTTAGATGGTGGTTGTTTAAATTTACTTAAAATATTTTGTAAGTTCTATATCTTATCTAATATATCTTTCGAGGTTATAAGATGTTAGATTTTATTTTAAAAATAAGCTCTTCAAATGTTTGAATAAAATAAAATTTTGAAACTTATAAGATGTTAGTAATAATAAATTTTTAATTAAAATGGTTTAAGTTGATAGAAGTTTGACAAAATTTTGACATAAATTAGAAACTCCTTAATTTAAAAAAAAAAAATTATAAAATTCTAACATCTTATCTTGGTCTGTGAACTTACAAGCTATGTTCTCAAGAAAAAAATACTAATACTTTGCAAAATCTCATAACTCTCAAATATCTTATAAAATCACTTAAAATGCTTAAGATCTTTTAAGACACTTATAAGCTGACTCAAACACATCTCACTGCAAATTATTTTATATTTCCTAAGTTATTTTATTTGAAACCCTAGTATTAATTAACTTGCATATCGGAATATTTTCATGGGAAATTACGATGAGTCTTATTTGTGTTAATTATTCTTTCAGGGCTTAGATGAACTTGACTCGATAAGAATCAATTCGGCCATCGCTCAAAACTCAAATCATATTAAATTCATAATTTATAGTCAATTTCATGAACCATCTTTAACTCCAAATTTATGATATATGCCTAACTATCATCAATAGGATACCAGTAAATTCACAATTATATATAAGGGACGCCCATAAATTTACATTCACATCATTAAATTTGGGCCAATACTCAATAAAAGCATAATATATGGTCCTCATGAAATTAATGATCATTTACTCTCTACATATATTGTCAAATATTTACGATCGACAAAGGTTCACATCAAGAAATATTGCTCCTCTTGATTTCTCTTGCCATTTGAGTACCCTAATTAATATAATTGTACCAAAATATTAAATAACATATATGAAATATAATTAATAGTTTAATTTTTTAAAATCAATGCGTGTGTGTATATAAACTAATATAAAAATAAAGTGAAAAAAATAAAAAGACACTTTAGAATCTGGATAATGACTAATTTTACACTTCAGTGGTGCTTGAACTTATTCTCATTAATTACACTTCAACATTCAAAACTTTGTGAAAAAGTTCACTTTCTTGTATACGTTCATTTCTAGCGGAAAACTACAAAAAATTCCATAGAGATACTCCATTAATACTTATTTAAAGAGTATTTCTATATTTTAATATATCTCTTTCAATTTTATGAATTTCCAAAATTGGACCACAGAACATAAAATTGAAAAGACTTCTATTAAATGACATAAATAACAACCTTTTAAATAAGTCTCCACGGAAGCATTAGACGCATTATTTCACAATATTCACCAGAATTAAAAATATATATGGGTAAGTGAAATTTTCACAAAACCTAAATAATAACGGTGACGAGAAAAGTTTAAGTAATTTAATATAAAATCTGTCATAATTCAAATGACAAAGTATTCAATCTTTGTTTGGGCATGAACATAAGCTTCAATGAATGCCATTAAAGGAAGCACCATCCCAGGCAGGGAAAAATAACTGTGGCTAGATAAAGCAATTAACCGCTCATAAATCATTTGCTTCCGGGCATTTAATAATCCTTTTCACTACTTTACTATATATCTTAATTTCTTTTGGTTTTTTAGTTTTGGTAACCTTAAATCAGGTGTACTTGTAGTTGTGCATATTAAATGAAAACAATTTGGAAATTATGTTTCACTCTACTATAAATATTAATATGGTCGGGCCATTCAACCGATATTGTCTGAATTGGTCTATTTTAATTAACCTAAATGAGTTAGTGCAATACTCGATTAGATGCGATATAAGAACGGAACTTAAAATTACTATGTTCGAGCATTAGGGCGCCCAAATGGGTGCTTGGGCACGGGCATCCACAGCCAACTTGTTTTCTTCACCATTTTCCGCGCATGAGCGCACCATCTTGAGAGCATTCGTGCACAATATTAGACTTGGCGGTTTTAGTTTCTCTGATCTTTCATCATTCTTGTGTGAAATTCAAACTAGAGAATTATAAAATGAGATCTAGCTAGATAAGGTGTTTGAGTGTATTGTGAGGATTGTGTGTCTTGAAACTTGTATTTCACCATAAAATATAGTGAAAATCCTTTATCTCTGTCCGTGGACGTAGGCATAACCAAACCACGTTAAATCTTGTTGTGTTCTTGTTGCTTTTCGTTTAATTTTTTGTCTTTTAACATTATTATATTTGATATGATGCTAATAGAAAGTTATTTATTTTTCTCTTGATAATAACATATTTCAATCAAAAACTCTTGAATGTCCTAGCAACTTATTGGTATTGGTATTATATTGTACGTTTCAAAACAATAAAATGAGTGTATGCCTCTTTCTATCCTTTTATTATTATTATTTTTATAATTTTCTTAAAAAGAATTGCTTAAAATAAACACCATTACTTCAACATGCACAAAATGACTTATATAATATAGCAAATCTCTGTCTTTGTGCATATATTATTATGAATGTTTTGAAACCGAATACATTTATAGTAATTAATTGAGTTTTATAATCTAAGTTTACACTGACATCAACTTAAATATTATTGATTTTTTTTAATGCATAGGGTAATTTATATATATATATATATATATTACTTTCTTAATAATGGCAAAACAACATGCACCTCTTATAATTAGCAAAACAGCATGTACCTCTTATATTTTTCTAATTATAAGATACACTCTTATATTTTGTGTATACATAGTCATAAAACCAAAAGCGCCAACTCAAAGATGGATTTTTTGAACTATTAAATTTGTTTAGCATTAATATTCAAGAGTATGTTAGAATTAGAAAAATATCAGTAGGTGTTTTCCCTTTTGCAATATCAGTGGGATAAATATTTTATCCCTTTTTTAATAATTGACAAAATTGTAACTTAATTAAGTTGTGTTTAGCACTTGAGCTTAGCTTATTCAGCTCCTACTACTTAATTATAATTATATGATATTTTTAGAGACTAGAGTCTATAAAATATTATGTCTTATTTCAAATATAAGCACTTGAATAAAATAAGATGTTGGAACTTCTAAAATGTTAGTAATAATAATTTTATAATTAATATAATAAAATTGAGGGAACATGTTAACATATGAAAAAATAAATTAGAACTCCTCACAAGATTCTGACATTTATTTTTCAAGATTTATATGCTATATTCCTTAGAAGAAAATTTTGAAATATTTTATAATATTTTAAAAATTTCGGAGTATCTTATAAGATATCTTAAAAAATTTATAGGCCGAATTAAATAACATACTCAAGGCAACATCCAAGTTAATTTAATTATATGAGGATAAATTATTGGATTAGGAGATTTTAGGGTAACAAAAATCCGAGATTTGATTACAAGATTCCCGGTGGCAGTAGGTCCCCCATTCCCCCACGTGTCATTCACTTATTGGTTTAATCCAATAGTGGACGTTCTCATTCGATCCCCGATCTCTCGTAACGGCACCGCTCTGACCCATGTGCCTGTCACCGTAACGGAGTCAGGACCACATGATACGTTAACCGCTTTATTAACCTCCACCGTCCGATTAAATTCTCCTTGCTAGTTTCCAATTTTGCCCCTACAAATAGATTTCAGCTTTCAGCCTTCGAAGGTAGCTTTTGATCACCAGCACAAACACACACATATACACACATATATATACGCGTGCTTATACACATATAAATATATATGTGTAAAGGTATTCATTGGTTGAGAGAGAAGGGAGATAGAAATGGGAGAGTACCTGAAGAGGGCTGAGAGAATAAGAGCTACGGATGATGATGTTAATGCTGTGGAGTTGAATTTCAGTAAAAAGAGGAAGTTGAACTGTGACCTTGGAAATGAGTACCGAGGCGACTTAGAATTACCCAAGAATGCACTGTCTCCGGCGGCGTCTAGCACCTCCGGTTGCTGTAAGTGTGACGAGTCGATCGAAGTTGGGAGGAGGAGTTTCAGATCACCAGATCTGGAGGTGAGAATTGGAAATTCAGATTGGTATTTGTGAAAATTTGTTTTATCTGAGTTTTTGTTTGTACAAACTTTAATTCAATCTGGTTTTTTATTTCCTTTTGGAATGTTCTTCAGGATGTTGGTTGGCAGTCCGAAGGTTTCGGAATGGGAATTTCGACGTCTAACGGGGTTTTTAGGTGAATGATAATAATAAATTGAGTTATTTTGCATTTATTTTGATTATAAATAATTTCACCGTTCAAGTTTCAATGAATATAGTGAAATTCGGTGTATATACATTGAATTGATATTGCATTTATTCGTTTCCAACTTTCACCGTTTCGTCTGCCGTATTTACGTTTACTTTATAGCCTGTTTCTGTCCGTCATGCAATTAGCTAGGTTTTTAATTGTGTTTTACTGTTTTTGGCAGAGAGGGAACTCCGACAAGCGATCTCTGGGGAGATTCGGAGCAAGTCATTTTAATGGACTCATCATCTGCGTCAACGAGGCAACCAATATCCCCGCCTCCGGCGAGTCCTCACAAGAAAATTTCAGCTTCTGCTGCAAAGTCGACGCCGTCTGCGGTGGAACTGGAGGAGTTTTTCTCGGCGGCCGAAAAGTACGTGCAGAAACGATTCTCTGAAAAGTGAGTCCACATTCATATGCATACAATCATTACGTATGTTTTCGGTGCGCATGGTAAGGCGACCCCCAATCTACTTGTACGCGGCGCACTTTAGCTTTGCCCGATTGAATATTCCGGTAACTGAAAAAGGAGAAACAAGTAATGATTTGATCAAATGGGTTTCTGTTGTTTTCAGGTACAACTATGATATAGTGAAGGACGTTCCATTACAAGGGAGGTACCAGTGGGTTCGTTTACATCCTTAAAAGTGAAATATAAATTTACAACCTAAAAAAGGAGGGAAAAAAGGAAAAAAGGTATACCTCTATACCTTTTTATCCCTTTTCTTTGTTTAGTTACTTAGTTGGGTTTACGTCGAGTTAATCTACATGTTCAAGAAGCTAGAGATAGCTATAATTTGGCCCTATGTGTATAGCAAATTACCGTATTTATGCAAAGAAGCTGAAGTTCCTATTCTTCAACGAAACTTTTGTTGTCATGAAGTCTTTTGTAATTATTGCAAATGCATTGATTTTCAGTTTTCACAGTCCATTTAAGCTTTAACTTGATGGTTCTTATTGTTTTGCTTTTGGAACTGAAAAGGGTATCTTCGTTTGACCCTATGAAGTCTTTGTAATTATTGCAAATGGATTGATTTTCAGTTTTCACAGTCCATTGAAGCTTTAACTTGATGGTTCTTATCGTTTTGCTTTTGGAATTGAAAAGGGTTTCTTCGTTTGAGCCTATTTTGGTTGTTTTCCTGATGGTTGTCAACTATTTTACGAATTTTGTAGCATTCATTTCCGTGATTCCGTGGAGAAAGTATATGCAACGTGAATGAAGATTGAAAAATCTCTTGCTTGCTAGATTGTAAGGAAGAACTCACAGAGAGAGAGAGAGAGATGTGCGCGTGCGAGCGTGTGTATATATACATATATGCATATGCGTGTATCGTGGGCCATGTGGATTGATTTTGATGTTTTGATTGCAAAGTTTGTCGTTTGCAATCGGAATATGAGTAGACGATGGCAGAAAAAATAGTATATAAACCGGCCGCAAACATTCATGTGAGGAGACATTGGATTTTTGTTTTTGTTTAAATATTTCTTCCCTTTAATCTAAGGTGTCATTTTCATCATCAATTTTTTCTTTTATGAATTAATGCTTTTGATCCAGGTTTGGGTACCAGCATTGATATAGTACTCTGGATATCAGAGGTCAAAGAGCATATGCATGTATTATGTTGAATATGTAAAAGCGCAAGATCAACAAAAATAACATGTATACAATCACATTTTCTTTTTCCAAAATTACTACACTAAGGATCTCTTTATTCCCACAAAAAACAAAAAACAAAAAACACAAGAAGCAAGAATTAAGGCAATTGTGTAATTAACAGGAATGGTTAACTCAACATTCCCTGAGATTTGATATAACTAAGGAAATACTCTTCTAATTTAAGGTATAATTATAATAACACATCTTTCCTATAGTGTACTTTATAAAGAGGTTGATGGAGATTATATAATATTATAAACAAAATCTCTAAAAACTTAAATATTTTAAATTAACAAAAGGTTTACTTAGAAATATGCGTTTTAGTTAATATATCACAGTTGGAGGGGATTTAATTATAATGTTAGAAGAATCTTTTAATTAAGGTGTAGTCTATCAGCTAACTATGGTAGAAGTTGTCATTTTACTTTGCTAAATTATATAAAATATTTTTATAATTACGCCAGATGACAACGGATATTGAGATAATCTTTTTATCCTACATATAACAAACCAAATGCCCAAAAAAATGAAGATTATATCCTACATATGAAATTATAATAACACCTCATCCTCATGCCTATAGTTTACTTTATGAACTTAATGGAGATTATATGATACTATAAATAAAATCTATAAAAACTCATTAACAGAAGGTTTATTTGAAATAATTTTTGTTAATACGTTAAATTTGTAGAGGATCTAATTATTATAATGTTAGAAGTTCTTTTAATTAAGTTGTCTATGAACTAATTATATACTAAAAACTAAATTATATAAAAAAAAATTTATAATTAAGGTAGACAATAATGGATATTGAGATAATTTTTATATCCTACACATAACCAAATGCCCAAAAAAATGAAGATGACATGAGAAACCAAATGCCCGAGACAAATGAAGACAATAATAATATCGTCACCAGTGAACCATTTTGTAGCTAAATTAGATATTTTACTTCAAAACCAAAGATACTATACTATTTTGGATTACAGCTAAACTATTTTGGATAACAACTAGATACATTGGATACTGACATTCATTTTTAAGACCACATATAATAAGAGGCAGAAAATTATATATAACAGACATAAAATAGTTATTATATATATATATAACTGTATTTTTTTTATAAATATATATATATATATACCTGTAAGTTTACTTTTTTGGGAGTGTACAAGGAAGATGCATGGCTTGTTGGCATTACAAACAGAATAAGTGTTGCAAGTGTTGCACGTGGCTTGTTGGGGTGTGGTTGTCCACTGACCGCCATGTGCTTTGGATCCGATGCAAAATTATAATTAATTATTGTTTTGTTTCCCATAAAGTTAGTGAAAAAGAATGTTGCTAAAGTAAAGAAGGTTGGTCCTTGATTACAGCACAGTTTCTTTCTTTTTATTTCTTCTTTTTGTACTAACTCACTGATTTTCATGAGAATTTTCAATTCGTTTATCTTCTAGAGTTGTTGATTTCTGTGCTCCTTTTGGCTTTACTTTTCCATAGAAGCTGCTTTTATTTAATCTTTTTATGGGATCAGTCAGTAATTACAAAGTAGACACCCCATTCCTTTTCACTTTTTAGCAATCCCATGATCTATTTCTCGTTGCCCAATGCGGCTCGCTGACCTCTCTCTCTCTCACACACACACACTCGTCCGGTAAAGTCGAATGGGACCCCTTAAATGTTCAAGTCTAATACTACACTACATGTGCGAGAGATTTCATGTTAAAATTATGAAACACGTTAGACTAGTTGGTATTAGTTTCGGAGAGGTTCTTCTATGTACAAATCAATAAGAAGTTGAAAATAGAATTGAAAAATATAATATACTTGAGAATAGATTGAATGAATTTAGAGTTACATGAGTTGACATTATAGTATTTGTCTAGCATGTTTTAAAATTGTTTATGAAAAGCCTTGATATCCGTATTAGTAAACTATCTTTGTTTAACGGTGGGGGTTGGATTGATTCAAGTCATACCCGATCCACAAACCTCCTTTGAGCCCATGATTCTAACGTTCCAATGTCCTATTTATACCAAGCACAGAACAATAATAAAAAATAACACCATCTTGATCACTCCTTAATACTTGTAACAAGCATCCGAAGACCATCGAAGTGCAAGTATGATCTCACCATGATCGTTCAACATGCATTCATGTGACAACATTTCCTCCTTCTCGGGATGTCCATGTGACCACCTGTACGATCTCCTCGTCCCATAAAGAACGCTTGCGAAACCTCATTCAGACCTACAACACTACATGACAAATGCCACCTTAGCAATACTTCCCCTAATGAGTTAGTATATACATAGCAATAATATCCATAGATTTTGAGTTACATAATCTCAGTATTCTCTTATACTCAGTTATTTAGAACATTCATATTCAATATTTTCTTATACTCAGTTATTTAGAACATTCATATTCAACCAGCTCTTATATTCATATTTGACCCTGTTAACCAATTTTTCGAGTAGAAATCTTATAAATAGACCATTATTGGGTTATCTCGATATTTAATCCACATCACCAGATCCATATATCAATGGCGCATATCAAGCAGGTTATTCCTGAGCACTCAAGTAAAATGCCCCATACCATATCACATATTTTTCTCGTTTCCTTTCTTCTTGTTTCTGTTTTCTCCACTTGGGATATTGGATTAATTATGCATTATCCATACTTGTTATGTTTTCTTCATCTACTTAAGTTTTAGTCTTTTAGGTTTATGGTCATATACACATTCATAGTGTTACGATTTAAACAAAATCAATTTTTTGCATCAATCCGTACTTTGAAAATTGGTATTTGAAAAAAAAAATTATAATATCTTGAAATGTCATGATTACAAATTTAACTTCCAGTTCTTTATTAGGTGAACTAATATAATTAGCTAGCTCATCATATACTTGAGTTTCTTTCTATACTTAATCACAGTTTAAGATAATAACATATAATTCCAATCATCTAAACTCCACTTACTGGCACCTTATTCCAATTTTCATACTAATTTTTATTAAACTTATGAACGTTTAAAAGAGATTTTTTTGTAGCTTTTTGAATATTGGGCTCATAAAATTAAAAGAAATGGGCTCACAATTTTTGGCCCAATGAGGTACAAGGGAAATCTCTGAGACCAACCCACAACGCAGCCCAAAACCAACTCTAAGTATATACCCACACGCCAGATGCGGCGCAGGATAGTCGAGTGAATTTCCCTATCATGCGCTAGGGTGCACATCTTCTGAGCTGGCACATATGCAATCCTACTCGGCGATCCACCACCAAGAATTCAATCACAACATTTTCTCTCTCCTTCACGCCTTTCACTCCAACGGTCCAAAAACAAAACCCTCATATTACCGAATATAATTTCGAGAATTCCGATAAATTAACCTCGTACTCTTGCGACGATGAGTGGAGGCGGGAGGTTCTATTGGGTGCGGAATAGCGGAGGGGAGCTTAGAGCCAAGGGGATAATCGTGGTTTTCGTGTGGGTTTCGATCAGCGAAGCTCAGTTGAAGGATTTCATCGGCCTCTACTCTTCTCTCGGATGGAACTCTCTTGTTTGCCACTCTGATTATCTCAATCCGTACGCTCTTAGTACTACCGTGTGATCATTGTGGTTGTATTCGAAGCTCTGAGGTTTAACATTTTGAGCTAGTTGTTGTTTTAGGTGAAGTTCAGTTGAGAATTATAGCTCATTGAAGTCATTTCCGGATTTGTAACTAGAAATCCTTGTTTATTTCTCCTTGACGAGTAACTAGAAGGGTTTACTGTAAAAGGAACGAACGTTTGGGAAACTATCTGGATAGATTGAACATATGTGGTTACCGTTGATATACTGTCCAAAGTGATTCATCAAAGTTTGGTGTTGTCAGTTAGCCATATTTCTGAATTGCAAGTTCCTTATTATGAGTGACTTTTTTTATTAGTACCAATGCGTGTTTAAATCATATTTACTAGTGAAACTTATCAAATTATATGAAATTGAGCTTCTAATTGAGACGATGTCTCATAATGTAAGTGGTACCAGCAGTACAATGGATAAATACTGTGTACTTTGTCTTATTTTAGTCAATTTTCTGTGCATACGGGTGAGGATTGATAATCCATAATAATCTGCATTTTTACCCTTGAACCTGTTTCTTTAAGCCAGTATAACAGTTGGTGAGCTTCTTTCTGCAGATTTTTTCCGGAGAGGGCCACATCGCTTGCGTTTGCTGTCCTTGAAGAACTTGTCGAGGTCAGTTTTCTTGTCATATGAGTGCAAAAAAATGGCGAATTGAATGAGAAACATATTTTTAAAATATTGGCCTTAAATCAAGTATTGATGATGCTATTTTAATTATGAGATTAATTGGAAACATATGACTTATCCAAAAAAAAGCATTCTTATCCCCAATTTTTTGTGTTTTGTGACCCGATTGCTTCCCCTGTACGATTTGGCTGGTAGTGACCTGCTACATTACCATCACTTACAGAGCTTGTAATTTAGGTTCATTTGGCTTATGATAATTCTTGTATGTTTTGTTGCTTATTCTGTGTGTTTTTGTATGCATAGGAGCTTAGAGGCAGATTATGTCCCATAGTCCTTGCAACCTTTTCTGGTGGTTCCAAAGCTTGCATGTATAAGGTCTTACAGGTAATGTCAATGCATTTGCAATGCCGTGACTGATGCACATGAAGATACCTAGTTCATACATTGCTACTTATTTATAAAGTTGTGTTCCTTGGATGATTTCTTTGAGGAATTTGCCATGCATTTGTTTCGATTAAGCCTGAAGACTGGTCTGTTTGAGTTTGTTCTATATATTCATAAACAACTGAAACCAAATCCACCACATCTTTTACATGAAGCAAATATGTGGAGCAACTTCCTATATAGCAGCTTGTTGAAATTTGCTCTTATTTCTTACTCTGGCCGCTCGTTAATAATTCCTTTATAATTCATGCAGATTATTGATGGAAGTTCTGAGCTGGAGCTCAATATGGTAGATTTTTTACTGGGACTTTTCATAAATGAATTGTTGGTGGTGGATCAGTAGACATTTTTCTAATTATGCATTTGTTGTTGCATGAAGGAGGAGAGTAGATTGGTTGCAAGCTGCATATCAGGCCAGATCTATGATTCAGATCCTATAGAATTTACGGCTGACTTGGTTGCCCGATTTGCCTTGCACCGATCCATCATCAAAATGCCTGGTGCATCAAAGCTAGTATCATTTCTTGCGAAAGGTGTTACTTCAAGCTTGGATGCTTTATTTCTCACTAGGTTTGGGTCGCAACGTGCTGAATACTGGCACACCCTTTATTCCTCAGTGGTTAGTTTCCAACTGGCCTGTGGTTTTTCGAATTATATATTTACTATTTTTTGTTCTGACCTCTATGCCTTTGTTGTATTTCCTGTAGGGTTTTGGGGCCCCCTTTCTCATTTTATGCTCAGAAAACGATGATGTGGCTCCTTTTACAGCTCCATGTAACTTTGCTCAGCATTTACAGGATATGGGGGGTAATGTAAAAGTTGTGAAGAGGAGTAACTCTGCCCATCAAGGTTAGTGTTCATATGCACTCCACATTCTCCTCATTATATTGAATACATTTTGCTCTATGTAGCTTATGGCAAGTTATTTTCAAGACAACATTTGATTTGCTGCATGTTTAATGGATTCTAATATAAAATCCTACAAGTTGACACCCACCCCACCCCAACCCGGGGTCACGGCCCTTGACACCCAATCCAACCCATGGCCAACCTGTTACTTAGGGGAAAGGACATCCCTCTATCTAATTTGCTCTAAGAATTCCTCCAACTGATGTGAGAGTAGGATTCGTTACATTCTCTTCCACCCAATCCTCACATGCCACGCTACTACAGTGTGGGCCCCTTCTGCCCAGGTATATCCTGGCACTCATGCACGGGTCCTATTTTGAGCAGTGATAGGGTCTTGCTCTAATGCCAATATCCTAAGGACATGTTTACTTCGAGAGTCAAGGTTATTGTGGGGTTTGGGTTATGGATGTTTTGAATGATAGTTTAGGGAGGAAAGTTTGAATTTTGTGGGATGCTTACTTTGATGATTTATAGTTGTTTGATTGATCTAAATTGTATTGGGTGTTTACTTGCCGTCATTATTAAATACACTCATTGCACAGTTTTGGCTAGGTTTTCAATGGTGGACAGTGTAAATTTTAAATCAACTCATGCATATATGTAAAAAGCCAACTAAGGTTTATTTCAACCCCTTTTTGACGGGTCTAATTTTATGGCTTTCATCAACCCCCCCTCAACCACCTTATACTTGGGCTTGAGTGTTAATAAACCTCCTTGGTAAACCAGTGTTCAGGGAGGTTTACCTTGCCAAAACTTCCATCACCCACCATGGTGAACATAACCTGAGTTAGCTCAGGAACCATTTCATAAGCGGCGTGGGATGGGGATTTGTTACGTTGTTGGGTATTCCAGTTTACTCATTGTTTTCCTTTTGCAGGTAATTACAAGCATCAATCAATAGAGTACACAACTGCCATAACTGAATTGCTTGAGCAGGCAGTTTCAATTTTCTCCAGAAAAATTCAAAAATTCGGAGAAAGATCTCACACAGACAATATGCACAATGAAATGTCCGACTTAATTTGTCACCTCCAGAATGCAGCAGTTGACTCAAATCAAAGTTTCAGAAGAGTGGCAGTCAGTCCAAATGACCACTTCTTCCTACCAAGTTCATCGGAGCATCAAAACAGCAAAGAATCTGGATCCTTAAATAAGGAGCAGAAAGAGAGATCGCCACACCGTTCAAGCCCTACTATGAGCACAAACACTGCTCTCGGCCAAATACTCTTCGACGTATGTGTTCCAAAGAATGTTGAAGGATGGGACATTAAGTTCTCAGGCTCCTTGAACGGAGAACCATTTGCTTCTGTTCGTAGAAGGTCTCCCTTCAGTGGCTTTAAACATAAATCAAGATTATGAAAGCTTTTGAGGTAAACCACGCAAGTTGTTCACTTGCCGATTCTGGGATATAAAGAGTGTAAATAGAGCGTAATACCAAGATGGAAATTTGACTGCGAGAAAAATTCAGGTATGATGGCTGTTATATGTGCGTCGTTGTTTTGGTGGACTTGCAGCTGACCGTTGTTTATGCCGAAGATTGTGCTCATGGCATAGAATGTATGGTAGTTTGAGTACATGAAAATCTCTTCATTGCAGCAATACTTGTGTTGCTCTTCTTTTTGTTTGTGCTGATAAGGTGATGGAGTTTCCTCTACTACTGTTGTAACATATTGGAAGTTACTCCGTTGGGTCAGAATACAATCTTGTACCATGATTCTGGCAGATTTACATATTGATGTCTGTATAATCTGGTGCCTCTAGAGAACTCAAAAGGGATCACAACTGTGAGAGTTTGCATGTGCTGGCTCCCTCTATTGTGTAAAGGTAGTCATATAGAAGGTAGTACGCTAGTAGCACCTCTCTCTCTCTCTCAAAATATTTGGTTGTAATGAGTTTTAGAAATACTTTTGGGGTACCACAAATTCAATCCATTTGTCGAAAATTTTTGATGAAGTGATATTGCCCTTTCCTATAAATTTCACTTCAAGAAAGGTTAGGAGTAAAATCTCCGCCTGGCCGGGGGGGGGGGGG
>JACFYI010000152.1:457559-471624 GCA_014898755.1 Handroanthus guayacan | reverse complement strand
GAGAAGAAGTTTCCAAAACCCGGAGAGTGTTCGTTTATTTGGTTTTTAGACTGCATTTTCTCCCTCGAAAATATTTTCAAATACAAGCTTGTTTCCAAGGGAGAATGGTTTGCAAAATTCTAAAATGCCCCGATTACTTATAAATTTTTAGTAATTTGTTAAATCACATGCAATCATCATTCAATACAGACTATGTGTGTGCTTAAAATATTTAGTATATAACTTATAAATTGAACGTATAATGCACACTTGACCTCTGTGTATCTATTAATTAATATGAGTAATATATATTCAATAAAATTACATATACAATTTAATATAAAGAGATAGTTAATGGATGGTAAATTTTACTAGATTGTGAGTAGTAATTACAGTAAATTATTAAAAGGTTTGAATACACAAGAAGACGTCGGTATTTTTATATATAATACAGATAATCATTACTTTACAAATTACAATTTACATACATATAAATTATATATAAATTTGACACATAGCAATAACATTATACACAAAAAAATGATTTACTTAAAATTTTTTCTCTAACCAGGCAAAAAATAATGAGCTTCACCTTCACGGTAAAAATCATCTCTCTCAAATATATATATTCAAACATTATTTCAATCACTGAAAACAAAATAATTTTTATGTACCACTCCAAAACATAAAATATATATCAATCACATTCTCCAATCCCACTATCATATTTCAAAATAACTTGAATAGACATTGCAAATAGCCATAATTAATTATTGGAAAATGTGCTAAAAATTCAAATTGAATAGACATATTTAGTAGCACTACCCCTATAAATAATCATAACTATTGAAAATTTACTAAAAAAAGTGAGTGTTAGCAATTATCTTTTCATCTTCCTATTTCTTCTTCTTCTCTCTCTCTCTCTCTCTCTCTCTTTTTTTTCCCTGATCAGAATCATCTTCCTATTTCTTCATTAACAGATCATATTAACTTTTTAATAATTGGTTCTTAATCAAATAACTATTTCAAAAACCAAAATTTTCTAGAATTATTAATGAATTTATTCAAAACAATAGTTAAGAAAGAAAATTCAAATCAATTTTAACAGCAATCACCCTCCTCCACAAATCAGTACAAATTCAAAATGATGGGCGCAGCTTTATGTTAGCAACCCCAAGAAACAAAGAACAATGCTCTGACTAATTTGTCAAATCGCATTTGAGTCTAACCATCCAATCCCAGCAATTTTTTGAATTTAACTCTAAGGTACTCTAATGGAAATGAGATTCTCACCTCTTTTCTGAAGCAAAAAAGATTATAAAGAAGCAAAAGCCAAAACAATGGTTATCTCTCAAACGAAGAATAGTTCTAAACGAAGCCCTCTTTCTTCTTCTTACAAGTCCAAGGTTGGCTTCTATTTATGAAGTTCATATTATATTGTCCCATGAAAAATGGGTTCTCATCGAGCTTCGTTTGTTTGTCTTTATATTTATATATATATATATGTGTGTGTGTGTGTGTATATATATATAATTTTTCCTGTTATTTTTCACACTCTATATGTTTATATGAATAGCTGAAGCAGGGAATTGCATGGGAACTGAAGAAAAAGCTGGCTCAGGAGAGGCTATTGGCTCTTGACATTAAGCTAAAACATGTGAGAATATTCAGTACTAAATGCTTCACTTCATTGCTTCTTGTTGTTAGAATATTGTTTGGTGCAATCCCTTGTATTTTATTTACTTCTAGTTTATAAGGATTGAACTATTGAGTTTCAGGGGTTGATGTTATTGTATCATACTTGATTATCTCTGTGTTTTGAGGTTTTTCTGAAGAATGATTTTGCTTGATTCAACTCCATGTTGTTTTAACTAGACATTGTGAAACCAGTAAGTTTCTGTGTGAAGATATTTTGCAACTTCATCAGTGGGGTGGTGCTAAATGAAGTTCTTGGCAAGTCACATTTTGCAAAACTATTTTAAGTAGGTGATTAGTAAGCTTATTTAAGAGATTCTGATCTTGTAAGATGAGTTTGGAGTTTAAAAGATCAGAGATCTTATTTTAAAAGCTTAAAATGACTCTTTAAGGTGTTTAGGTCCGATAAAATTTCAGAGCTTACAGGATTGTAGTGATGTTAATGGTTAAAATTAAGAGATAATTACCTCTACACCCCCTAAGGTTTATCATAATCACCAAAACAACCCCTGAGGTTTGAATAATTACTATTATACCCCCTATTGTACAGCTCAGCTAATGCATAGTTACAATTACACTCCCTGAATATATACGTGTATTTCAATTACACCCCTTTAACTTATGCATATATTATAATTACGCCCCTTATCTAGGGGGTTTACTTGTAATGTTTAGGATTTTTAGGAAGTGTAATGGTAACTATCCAAACCTCAAGGGGTGTTGAGGTAATTATCCCTAAAATAAAAAAAGCATACTAAAACTTATTCGGAGACGTTACAAGCTTTTTTCTTTTCTTTTCTTTTCCTTTCTTTTTTTTTTTGTTGAAAATAAAAATTACTGAACAGACAACTTAGTAATCATTAAAACATATTATAAGATGATTTGAAAAGCTTATAATCTCACCCAGACACCCTCTATATTGGCTGCTTTAATCTAAGATAAGGTTGCTATTTTACTCAATTTCGTGTAGTTTTAGAATGAGTAAATGATGTTACACAGTCTTTAGATGATAACAGCAGTCTTACAAATTGGAAATTGTTTGTTCTCTTCATTTTCTTTCTATTCTATTCAAATAAGGTCTAATTTGGTTTTAAGTGTGATAATTTCATCTATGCTATTCTGCCGCTGTATTACACTTTAATTAATACAGTTGATCAATTTATTTCGTTCCATTACTTATAATTCAAGAGTCAGCTTATGAGAAACTACTTTTTCATATACTTCTAGCAGGGAGTGTCTGTAACTATGGCTACGCCTATCAGAAGGTAACTTATGCGCAACGCTGTAAATTCTTGTAAAGATCATCAATAAGTGCCTTTTATAAATGCATTTGTTATCGTGTACTATTTTTCTCTTTTCAGTCATTGCCCGCCAGAGGCAAAAACAAACAGTGAACTTCATGGCTGTGCTGATGTCTCAACCTCCGCTATGGAACGAGCAAAAGAGGTTCAAAGAAATCTGTCACCACATTTCCCAAGTTTTGTGAAGCTTATGCTCAGATCGCACGTCTCCCGTGGATTTTGGTTGGTAAGTTGAAGTTGTATACATGCTCTAGGAAAGAGGAGAAAATTCAAGTGGATAAATAAAACCATACGAGTTTCTTTTTAATTTCAGTGTCTACCGAGTTGGTTTTGTCGTGCACATCTACCAGAACATGATGCTACGGTAGTTTTGGTGGATGACAACGAACAAGAATATGATACGAGGTACTTGGCAGATAAACATGGACTTAGTGCTGGGTGGAGAGGTTTCTCGTTGGCACACAAATTACTCGAAGGAGATGTCTTAGTTTTTCAGCTTATTGAACCATGCAAGTTTAAGGTAATTTCATTGAGAATTGATCTTAACACGCATTTTTGCTCTCTGTTTTACATTTTTCGGTTGTAAAGTTTTCACTTGAAAATCTTTCTGGTGTAATTTCGTGTTGAAATTATTGTATCTAATTATGAACTTGGTACTGAATATAAGGGAAGATTGTGCAACTTAACGGGATGTTTGATTCATGGTATCGAAGTGACGGGCTGGCCCAAAATTACTGATGAGCCCGCACCAGAACATATGTTACGTGCTATTCAATTCCGGGCGGGCGGGTGCAATTAAATAATTACAACCCCATTATCAGACTTGGAACAATCATAAATTACTATTCTCTCCTCTTGCTTGAGAAAAAACTTACCGATGTTGTGGTAGATGGTTATACTAAAATTTATCCAAATCTTTCATAACATGTCATGTTTGAGAGATAATGGTCGATGGCTATACTTCTTCCCATCTCTAACACTAATTAGTCGTTTTCCCTTAATCGTGATCGGGCTTTTAATCACCACTCTCACTAATGTATGGTATCGAACGCTGCATTTCGTATTGTGAGAAGTTTTCTCTGACCTTTTGCTTTTTGGTTTTCTCAAGCTATACATGGTAAGAGCAAGGAGATTAACAGAAGTTGACGGGGCTGTGAGCCTTCTAAATCTCGATATTCCTGATCAGCCTGATGAGGCAGGTATGTGACTCGATATCTATATATTACTAGAACGTGTCACATGCAGAAACATGTGTTCCAGAGCTATATGCACAATGATATGCCTGTAGCTATGATGCAGTTACACTCCAACATATTGCTGCATGCAGTGTTGGACATCCGACATGGCTCTGACTTGGTCCCGACCTGTGTTCCTGATACGGCAATACAGTGTCCAAAAATTTTAAAAAATTAAATAAAATCTGAGGTGTCAGATGCAGCTACATGCAGGTCCGACATGCACAGGGCACGACGGGTTTTTTTTATTCTACCTCCATGAATGAAGTTGGAAAAGTCATAATAATCATGATATATTAATAATTTGGATGAAGCCTAACACTTATTTCATTTGGGAATTCGGCTAATGATGATATTTCCTATCTTTTATTTAGTACTTTCATTTAATGAACGAGTAATTATTTACGTATAATTATAATTATAAGATATGATAATTGTGCCAGCGCAATGTCCTAAAATTTTTTAAGATTTTGTGCGTCAACATATCAGTGTCATGTAGTGTCGCTGCCTCCTCGTATGCATGCGACTTAAAATTATGTCTAAATTGTTTTAGAGGATTTAGGAATCTAACTATTTTCTTCTCTCAATGTTTATGATAATAGAAGACCACCACAAAGAACAAGCAGAAATCAGCGAAACACCGAGGCCAGAGCATCGGGAGCCCTTCTCAGCGAATAATCAAGAAAAGAAAAGTATGGGATTTATTCTCATTAACGAGCCTGCTGCAGATCAATCTTGTGAAAGTTTTTGTTCAGAAAATGTCGATGGCGCTAGATTCTCCAAATCTCATCCTAGTTTTAAAGATGTGAAAAGCTTCAAAGATTTCCACATCCAAGTCGATGGCCTAGTTCTTGACTCCCAGTTACCATTGCATTTTAGGACAAAGTACTATGAGCTCTGCCGAAGTCAAATGATGTTTTTACATGACCATCTTATCCCAGGCCTTAACCATAACCTAGTGGCTGGAATGATTTCCGAAACGATCACCATATCCGATGCTATAAGAGCCGCCAACCCTAGCATGGATCCTAATCGCCTGGAAAGTTTGGATAAAACTTTAAAAGCATTCGAGGATTTAGGAATGGTGGTGGGATTTCTACGTGCTCGGATACGTAAGCTTCTAAGCATTTCTCGTGAACCCGAAGCTATTATTGAATTGAAGAGTTTTCAAAAAGCTGAAGCGGAAGATGAGATGAGAACGCTTAAGGAGAAACTTTCGAATGTCAAAGCATTGATCGCAAAGCTAGACTCCGAGATTGTCGATGCTCTTAAAGTGAGAAATGAGGAGATGGGCTTAATGTTTAAGAAAGTGGCTCGTGCTCCATGGTGAAAGATCTCTTGTTTATTGGTTAGTATGTATAGTTTTTGTTATGATATATGGAAAGTTTTTTGATGTTGTAATGTTTTTTGGTTCATCCTAAAGATCAGGTAAACATTAGATATGCAGAAGCATCATTTTGGCTCTATGTTTTGTGATTTGTTGTTGTATTTGGACAACATTCACATGTTTTTCTATAAATAAAAAGGCATGATATGCATTCTATTATCCCAAGCTTGTTTGAGAATGAGTTTTATTTCCTAGGCAATAGTTATTGATACTAACTTGAGCATCGAATGATATGTTTTAAAATTTTTCGATGGTGGCCTATATCTTTGGTTTTATGTTGGATGAAGTGTGTTTGTTCTAAATATGTTGAAGACATCTAACAAGGCCTTATATCTTATAGTATGTTTTCGAAGTTTATAAAATTTTAGATCTTATTTTAAAAATAAGTAGTTGAAATATTTTAATTTTGAAACTTATATGACGTTAACAATGTTAAGTTTGTAATTAGTAAGATTAAAATTAAAAAGGTGTGTTAAAATTTTAAAAATAAGTTAAGAACTTATTTACTTCTTTTTTGAAATAAGTTTATAAGATCTTAATTTTATTTTGAGAGCTTATATATATATATATATATTTTCCAATAAAATCACCAAACAATTCATGACATCTTAAAGATGTTTAAAAAGCTCCTAAGTTGATGCAAGCATTATCTAAATCGTGCAATTTTAGTGGCTTGAATTCTTCCTGTTTTATTGAAGAAGAAAAGTGGACACACCATTCACTAAAAGTGTGCTTCAACACTTGAATTTCTTCTAATATCAAACGCTAGAATACCCAAAAAAGATCATTGCTGATGCAGATTACGGGTAGATGATGAGGGATCAAAACCAATGAATCTTCATTACTCACCTACACTTTTCCAACACAAAAAATCAACTAATTTTGCAAAATATCTCGTGCTAATGCATTAGTTCTCTTCAAAATGCAATCTCCTCATCTTTTTGAAAAAGTTTCACCTCATTTCATCAATTCTTTCTAAAGCTCCATTGATATTCTTATCACCTTTCTTAGGTACAATTTTGTGTGATCTCTTTAGCCCTAACCTCTCCTTCCACCGGCTCGTAGCTTTCAGCAACTTAAGTGATCCAGTGTCCTCAAAATCATCATCATTAGCAAGAAGCTCATCTCTAAGAGTGGTGATTCTAGGGGAAGTACCCCTCAAGGGTACCATTTTTCCCTTGGAAAAAAGTTCCTCGGCAGAGGCCGTACTGTAATTAGGGACCAGAAACTCGAAATCCAAGGAAGCTGGAGCTTCTTTATAGCTTTTGTCGAGCTTAATGGGTTGTTGAGAATCAGCAAAATCATTTGAGAACGAGACTCTTGGGCTTAAACATGCCATCGGGGACTAGAAGCACAAGCTCACTTGAAGAAAGTGCTTGTGATACCTTCTTTTTGTTTTGGTATGCTTAGTGCAACGGAAAGAAACACTTTATATAGATGTAAGAATTTTCGAGTTTTGAATGTAGAAAAATTATTAAAGAACATGGGATGTGGCCTTTAAGTAGATTGTGAAGACAAGTACTTTGTTCAAAGACAAGATGACCTCAATTATTGTTTTTTTGTAAGAGATAGAGAAGTGGATGATAATATAATAATCTTCATTAGATCTATAGTTCATTGAACTATATCCTATATCAAGTTTTAACAATTATGCCATTACTGTGGATTACTTCCAAATCACTTGTATAGCGTGAGTTTTGCTATCTAAGAAGTAGTTTAGCAACTCATTTTCTCGAGCTTCAGAGATTGTAATGAGATATATTGTAATTTTGCTGCTATTATCATTGATTATCATTTTATTTTGATCGGTCCTCATTAAATATCAATGTTACTGTGTCTTAAAAGCATCACATTAAGTTAGATGTGTGTATTTTACTCCAAAAAAAAAAAAAAAAGAAAGAAAGAAAGAAAGAAAGAAAGAAGTTTGGGTTGTGAGTGTATCTGTGTGTGTGATGAAACAGTCCGGCTTATTTTAAGTATTTGGCAAAGATAGTTGTCGAGTGACATACTACTAATTATATGATACCGCTTTTCCTACATATTTAATAATGCATGCTCCAACATACATATATATGTTTCTTCAAACATACAAATTAACCCTTTTCCCTTTCTCATACTACCAATTTTTCCATGCAGCACTCTGAACTTAGTTTTCCAAGATTTATGACTCACACGATCACTCTGTGGCATTAGAGTTGAGTACAATCAAAATGGTGCATGAATTGTCTCTAGGACAACAACACTACCATGGCACATGGGACTTGATAAAACAAACAATGATTTTAGCTATTGAATTTTGACTAGCAATAAAATATAAACCTTTTCTATAAAAAGATGGTGAAAAAAGATTCCCACTTTCATGGATGGCCACAAGTGAACCTCACATGGTTAGTCTTCCTCTACTCTGGATTAGTCAAATGTGTTTAAACATATGGATGATTCCCTGAAAGAGAAATGTAATATTAGTAACAAAATATCAAATAATAACGTTAAAATAATCACTAATGCTATACATTCCTTATTAATATAATGGTGTTTAAATTATCATTGTCGCAATATGTGTACATATTATGCTTACAATTTAGTGATAATATAAATATCATCACTAATTATTATGAAAATTTTTGTTATTACTATACGCATTACATTAATTGTAGATAATAATAATAGTACCAATTCTTATACATTTTCTTCATTCACCCTTTCAATAATGACAATTCATACACAATACACACACATATATATATATATGTATTATACAGACTATTAAAATTAGGATTGTGTTTGTTTTGGTCTCCCATATAGTGAACAACCTTTGTTTTTTCATTTTCATTTCCTGTTTTCATCTTTTCTCTGATATTTGTTCTCTTGCACGCGTTCTCCAACGTTACATTCAAGGGGTTTTTTATAAGGTGGTACCTTGTAATTGTATGGTGCCCACGTTCCCCCTAAGGCTTCTCCACTATAGCACCCAGAAATAATACTTTGTGGATGTGTTTCTTTCCTGCTCTTATTATAGTCTCCTCTTATTTTATTTGTTTGAGTATAGAGAGGCTATTTATTTCCAGACATTCTAATAATCCGGAATTTCTTTTTATAGCAAGAAGACATTTCTCCAAATTTTACCTGTTTCCTTTTTATTTTTCTTTTTTTTTTTTAATGCAAAACAAATCTAAATTTAAAGATTTAGTCACACCACCACAAATACCTAAATAAATTATAAATCATTAATTCATATATAGTATCACCAACATTAATTTTATAATATTATTATATTCTAACCCAAACATATCCAATTGTACATGTATCCGAGTAAATTACAAAGTATTAAATTATTTATAATAATGTCAAATTTCAATTATATTACTTTACTGTAATTTGACGGGTCACAAGACACTTGAACACATACTCCAGTTGGGCGGCTTAAAATCTCCGAAAATGATTATACTGAAAATAGTGTTTGAGAATTAGTAAATCCCATTATTTTTGCGAGCACCTCATAACAAATAATTAGGACTCTAAATGAGCCGCATGTGGACCAAATCAAGATCATATAAACGTAAATCTGACTAGCAATTTTCATATTCGGATCCTATTGAATATTTTAGTGGGTTAAAAATTCTAAAATTTAGATCGGACTCAAAATAAAATCCGCCCCATTGACAGCCCTTCAAAGTTCAAATAACAGAATCAAGATTCTTGAATTGGCATCTTGCAAAGGTAAAAGGAATAAAGAGAAGAAGGTAATTTCGAAAAATCAAATAAGCACAGGAGAAATAATACAGTTATCTCCATTTTCATAGACAAAGTTACAGGACAGTATTTACTTCTTGTTATCCAACTTCATTGTGAATAAACTTATCTTTCTCAGCAACGCTATTTTATCCAACTTTCCTACTGAGGTTGTAACAAAAAATGGCTGAATAGAATAAGTTACAAAGACTGGAAAAGTAAAAACAATTCTATGCTCATAACAATGTACCTTAGAAATATTCCTGGGGTCAAACAATGGTATAATCTGCATTAGCATCATGGTGGTTTTCCGTTATCCAAGTCCTCCATCACATCAATATCATTGCGTGCCGTTATTTTCTGCACATATCCTGTGACAACGAATATGTTGTGTGTCTATGACTGAGGTATACAATCAGATAAGTAAAATAAGAAAAATTCGATGGGATTGATAAGCACAATTGCTAAAATGTTTCCTGGAGGTTGTTATGACACGTCGAGATTGTACAGCAAGCATGTTTGGTACGATTTTTTTCTGAATTTTGTGAATTCTTTATGAATACTGGAGGAAGTTGTGGTCTAACATGCATGTCATGCATACGTTTCAGATTCAATAATTCGAGCTTGCACCTAGAACCAGAACTAATCCAATTGTAGAACTAGAATGAGAATACGAAAAGCAGGCAAATTAAGTAAAAATGTAGGAGGGAAACCTCATGTTATCCACTTGGTATGCACCCTTGTGGATGGCGACTTGTCGGACAAAAACATAATGATGTCTTACAGTGAAATATTGATGTTATCATGTCAGATCTGATAATCCATTTTAAAAAATGTGTCCTACAAAAGGAAACCACTATATTGGAGATCCACAACAACACGGTTCTTGTGTATATTCACAAGCCACTGATTTGAAGTAAATTTCTCAGACATTAATTAATTCTCAAAAGCTCCTGCATATGAGATGCCATTTCAAAGAGCTTGGTGTTTAAGAATAGTGAAAATGTTCTTCAGGACAATCAAAGCAATCATATTCACTGGAAACCCGCGTAATACTTAGATAGTAACCAGCATTTCTGACAAAACTTGACAATTGGAACCAATCTGTACTTCTCAAAAGTACTTGAGTAAAAAAAGAATTAGCCACCAGGAGTGGCTTGAAGAAAACTTGCAGTTTCTGCTAGTGCTAAGTTGGTGATAAAATCTAAAATGTTGTCTGATAAGAGACAGTAGACACAATTGAATGAACCGAGGTGATCTGAGGGATCTGTCAAGTGCATGCAACATTACAACATTCGAACAATATGTCAAAGGAAAGTGAAGAAATGTACATTACATAGCTGTGTTTAGAGGTCTTCAGTATATTACATGCCAGGAAGCCTATGCATTTCAGAGGTTGGTTTTTAACAAGGTTTTGACACTTGTTAACCTCCCTGCTGGATACGATTCATATAACATGAGGTTTCTATATGCAACTGCCTTCACAATGTAAATCTAGATAATTTAGCATGGCCGCACTTGTACGTCCACATGGAGGACAAAATTATGCAAAGTTGAAAGTTCAAAATCACTGTGATAAATTCCAATTTTTGCCCAGTTAGTAAAGAAATGAGCAGCAAATTACGCATAATTGGGAATTTTATGTTCACCATGCCATTAGAAAATTAGTTAACACTAGAGATTTCCACCCCAAGATAGAAAATAAAACATGTCCAGGCAAACATGATGAAAGAGAATGATACCAATGCCAAGGCAAGGAATGCATTTGCATATGGTCTCTTTTCCTCTTTTGTTATAGTAGCTGACAAGTCCTGTTCCTTGGCAACTACGACATTTGCCAGTCCATTCATAAACCATTGGCTTGCAATCCTGCAATTACATGTAAAGATAGGACAATAGAACTTTCGAACATGATGCCTAATAAAGTAGAAATTGGAACACTTAAAATATTATACCAGCATGTGCTTTTACCAATGAGAAATAACAACTTTCCTCGTGGTGTCTACAGAAAATGATGAGACTGAAAGAGGTATTTTACTAAAGATTCATTAGAAAAAGAGCAATGCAAAAATTCCTAGATAAAGCCATTAAACCAACAAGATTCAATTACAATGCCAGCAATTCACGCTTATCTTCTGGGGTATACATTCTTCTATTCTAACTCCCGGGAACATCAACCTGTTTGTTCAAATAATTAATATCCAACCCTGCAACTCAAACTCTACACAAGAAGAGAGAACATATATTGATTATAATCAGCCAATATCATAAATTTCTACAGTCACCTTTAATTTTGCAACTGTTTGTTAACTAACAATTAGTTGAAATTGACGTGTTACTTTCTCTATTATCAATTGATGATTCATACAATACGTTCAAGAGAATCAGTTTCCACGTCAGCAAGTCGCCAACATTTCCCCCAACAAAAAGAAATACTCTACACACCCGAAAACATCAGACTCTCCAGTCACATTTACAATAGAAAAACTAAAGACTCAAACATCTGCAAATAATTCCAAAGAATAAAGAAATAAGTCATAATCAGCCCAAACTACAATATCCAATGCAGTCACCTTTGAGGTTCGCACCCAATGATTAGCTAAACTAAACTTCTTTACCAATTAAGAAAAGAAAAAAAAAATACCGTTGTTTCAGGATCGCAGTTCAGCCTCTCGTCAATTTCCTCCGGTGAAACCGGAGAAGAATTCGGATACGTCATAGGAAGCGGCAAAGCATCGTCGTCGTCGTTCAGGTAACTCTCCCTATCCCTCGACCACTTCTCTTTCGCATTGACTTTTTTATTCTTATTACTATTACTAGTACCGGCAGCTATAGAGCCAATGTTATTATCCGCAGAACCATTCCCAATTCTACCGGCAGCAGCGTCGGAAGCTGTCGGAAAGTTGAACCACGAGCGCGGAAACGTGTTATCGGCGGCGGCACGGAAGCGGAAGGAGCACGGCGGAGCGAGAAGTGACGGTGGGGGCTTCGAAAGGGGGAGGATTAAGCTAGGGTTTATGGGCAACATTCCATAAAAATTTTGAAGTGGAGATTTTAGAGAAACAGAGAGTACGGCAGAGCTGCTAAGCGCTGCAAGAGAAAAAGATTGAATTGGTGGGCTGCAACTTATAGGATTTTTTGTGAGCATTTTACAGTTTAGACTTCCTAGCTTTTTTGACTTTTATATTTTTGGCATGTTTTTCTCCTTCTCTATTAAATATCTTAATTTATCTTTTTTTTTATTATTATTATTATTTTTTTTCTAAGAATGACAAGTTTGAGGAGATTCAAGGTTCGTTTGGATGCGTTTTTATTTTTAGTTTCCATCTTTTATTAGTTTTTATGTGAAATAAAAATATATCTGGATGATTTATTTGGTAATACTGAGTTTTTAATTTTATTTTTTCGAGATTACAATAATGAGAAAATAAGGAAATGATGTTTCAAGTGAGATTTGAACTCAAATCGTTGATCTGATAAATCATCTTCCTTATCACTTAAGTAAGTGATTGATCCCTCTAAAAATATTGAGTTAAGATAAGTATAGATGTGAAAATTTGTTAAATTTATAATTTTTTAAATTTTAGAAGATGTGTTTTTTTTAAAAAAAAAATATATTAATTGTTTTGAATTTTGATTGAAGTAATAATAGGGTAGTAGAAGAGGCATTGTAAGAAATGAATAAAAACAAATTGTATTTTAAATTAAAAAAATAGATAAATAAATAATTTTCAATTATTAAATAGTAAAAGACATAAATATGACCCTTAAAAAACTCAAACACACGGGCCCTTGGTCGGTAGCTGCTACATGAGAAAAGGAAATGGAAATATTAAATGTGCCTAATAAAGGCGAGGGACGGATAACAAATGCAATGACTTCAGCATCTTCTAGAACAATATTCAAATGTACACTATAATATTAGGACCACAAATGCACATGGTATATAAATCTCTATTATAAAAAAAAAATGGTATATAAATCTCATTTGGTAGGTTAAAGAAAGGAAAAACAAAATTTATGATGGTGATTTAATATCACAGGGTCGTTGTTTGAAACTGATTATTTAATACTAGTAAGATAAGTCCTGTTCAAGTCAATAATAAGTTTAACTCCCGCAAAAAGTAGCTCATTGGGTTGCTAGAAAAAATTTTAGCAAAAAACTACAATACTTAAGTCAGTGGAGATTAAATAAAAGGTTTGTTCCTAAAGTAAGTTGAGAAGGTGAATTTTTCAAATCTTATTGTGGATATTGATAGTGTTTATCTGATATAAACTATATGATCGTGCATAGACGACTGCATAAAATAATACCACGTGTTTACATTGAATGGTTAATTCTAATGATAGAAAGTCAAACTTGAATAAGTTAAACTCCACTCACTAAAAAAGAGGCGAAGCTCGAAACTTGGGTGATTTCCTTTCAATTGTAGAAGCAATTTTGTCATTTGCCACGTTAGGTCACATTATACATGATTTTTATTTTTTTTTTATTTGAAACAAATTAATAATTATTTATAGTAAACTTCATAGCTTTGCACAATAAAAAATTTCAAAAATGTTCAAAAAAACACAAAATTAATCATTTAATTAGTCTATCGAGTGATATAAGTAGATATTCCCTTTTAAACCTTTTGAGGATTCAACCGTTATCAGATTTTGTATCCATTGCTTTTCCACCAAAAGGAAAAATATTCTCAAAGATACATATATAATTTATAATAATAATAAAAAAA
>JACFYI010000152.1:423469-454753 GCA_014898755.1 Handroanthus guayacan | reverse complement strand
ACACAAATTTGAGCCGAAGTTATTGAGTTGAGATGAGCTCAATCCCTATTTTTCTCTGCTCGTCAAGCAGAAACACAAATTGAGCCAGATTGACCTCGATTGGCTCAAGCTCCACTTTCCTCAGCTCGTCGAGCTTGAGCATTGAAAAATGATCAAAACTGAGCTCGACTCGTTTGCTTCCCTACTTTAGACATTCTACTTGAGTTGCAGCTTCATTACTGTTTGTACCAGATATCAGAATCCTTGAAAAGGTGCGGTATATCTGACACCACAAGTTACATCCTCATAGCTCGTTTTGGTCCTACTGCTGATGAGGTGAGACCATTTGACTCCCAATTGATGCATCGCCATCCTCTGATCACTTTTGGATTGCTTTACATATAGAATGGCAGCAAAATAATTTCACAGTTTTGCCAGATGACGACCCTAAAGGCACTTATCAAAGGAGTCGAAATTGGCTTGGAGGAATTGGAAGCGCGAGCCAACCAAGCCCAGATACAGAAGGTTCATTCTTCCTCTGCTCTCCCCACCCCCCCACCCCCTGCACGTGTGTGTGTGTGTGTGTGGAAATACGAGGGTTCGTTATATCGTGCTCTATGGTGTCATTGGTGGTTGATTTCGGTATTGATGTTCGTTCCTGCTTCGACCAGCACTACAAAATTTCAGCACCAGAGATGGGGATATCTTCATTATCAGATGCTATAACATGCAGGATTGCTGCAAGAGATGCATTGTAAGGAGAAAAGTTCGCAATTACATATCTGCTCTGTAATTTTGTACCATCATTTTCCCATTATTCGGTGACAAACTATGAAATCAAGATGGATCTGTGGACAATTTTGCCCTAGAATAGGGCTGATTAGCAGAGAAATATACCCTATTTGATAGTTTCTTTAGAGCACGTTTGATATGGAATTTGGATAATCTCCTTTAGTTTGGCTTGACCTATATTTGGGTGAATCACGTAATGTCATCCAATGGTTAATAGATAAGATTGTTGTTGGCATTTCAATATTTTGTAATTTCATCGAATACATGCAAGATTATTATTGTTATTATGGTATTTCTGTATTTACATGGGAAAGTCAGAAGAGTAAAATGGTAATTTAAACATTAGCCTTCTCTTAATCTTGGATACAAGATTGATAATCACACCTTTGAAGTCGCGATTTGGGTTTGCCTTAATAGTATAAATAGGATTCGCGTTAAGTGCACGTAGACTTGTCACTGTAGTCTCTACTATCAAATGTGAGGTTAGGCTCTTTTAAATGTCATCATCTAGTTTTATCTATACTATTATAAAAAGAAATAATTCTTGTAATAATTGAGATACAAAATTTTGTAAATTCAAATTTACCCTTGACATGTATATTGTTGTACAAATTAATTTTATAATGATAAAATTGTATTTTTTCAATTAAACTTTCACGATTCTCTCTACATAAGTTTTGTTTTAAGCTATTTTTTTTTGCTTAAGTTTAGTAGTTTTAGAAGCAAAAATGTTATCACCAAAATTTGGATGTAATGGCACCGCCTTCACCATTTCATAGTGGAGGTGTATGGTTCGAATCCCTCTAATAGCATGTGGGTGTTTGTCCACCGTATGATAGTTATTTGTCTATCGGTTGTTATTTAGTTCATATATTTGTTCTTTAAAATATATTCACATTATAAATTACTGTATAATTAAATGTAATATCTTCTCTTAAAAAAAAAAAAAAAAAAAGAAGCAAAAAATTTTCATCCCAAATACTTCAATTCTGTTGTTCTCATGCTAAAAGTTGATAATCACTTTTTCGAAATTTTTCCAAACACCCCCTTAGTCTTACCTTTTTATACCTGTAACCTTAATGTTTCGATTACCTGTGTTTTTTATGTCAATTCTTGTAAATCATACATTGATCTAATATGATTTGTAATATTGACCAGTTATAATTCTTCTAAATTAAAATTAATTAATCATATTCAATAATATTCTAAATTTTTTTTTTCAATTGATATTTCACTTTATAAATACATATTTAATATATGTGATTTACATTAAAAAAAAATTCATTTAGGGTAAAATGGTAGAGTAAGATGAGAGAGAGAAGCACATGTTGAATAAGGCTCAAACTTGAAAGCACCTTTGACCTTTCCAACAAAATGGCACCCTTTTCCTGATGTACTGCCAAATTATACGGTCGTGAGTTTTAAGCATCCTTGTCATGTTCGGCTTTGTGTTTTAATTAACTGGGCCGCTGAATGACGGACGGCTTTATATCTCAAGGTACATATCTATCAGAAAATTTAGAACATGTTGACTATTTCAAATCATTACACGAATGATATAAATATATAAATATATATATATATATTATTTTTGATTAATATCCAAAAATATATATATTTCAATTATTATACTACTACAATAATATAATATTATTATTTTTTTTAGAGAAATAATTGTATTTAATCATACATTAATATCATAATATTTATACAGTTTAAATATCAAATATCTGAATTAAATACAATTAAAATACTCTAAACTATTATGTCGGTACACAAAAATTCACACACTATGAGTGGAATTCGAACCTTGAACTTCCATCATCAAAAGGTGGAGGTGATACCACTTCGTCCAACACACGAATCTAATAAAATTAGAGTAGAAAACAACTTCCAGTTATAAAATCAAATGCATCCTTCACCAAAGATTTTTCAAATATATATTTTCTAAAAACCATTGGCCCAAAATGAGCGCGAACAGAATCAATATCTATTTATTTTTGTCATAATTGAGATATAATATATATTTACATAGCAAAAAGGTTAATCAATCATTGAAAGATATGTCCGTGCCATATACAAAGTGTGAAGCCCTTAAAATAATTATTTTAATGGTGTATTTTCATATATTATGCCTAATATATCCTTTAATACTAACTCACTCTAATAACTACTCAGTACCCACAATCCAATACAAAAATAATTTATTTATTTATAATAACTTATGTATATATTTATATTAATATATTAATTATATTCTAATTACAAATACATCATTGAGGTTAAATACACACAACCAAGTCACTTAGCTTAGTATAAATAATAGGAAAAGTTACCTGTATACTCCTTTGAAGTTTACCATAATTACAAAGCACATCCTGATATTTAATAATTATCATTACATCATATACTATATACTTCAACTAATTTATATTACAATTATATTTGCTAAACATATGAATAATTATAATTATATTCCTTGAACTAACGCATAATTACAATTACACTCTCTTATTCAGGGTGTCTCTTTATAATATTTAAGATTTTTAGGGACAGTAATGATAATTATCCAAATTTCATGAAGCGTAATAATAATTATACGTAATATTGGGGAGTGTTTGAGGTAATTACCCCTAAATAACATGGAGGAGGGCCTTGGGGGGGAATATCTGGATGAGGTCCCACAAGACAACAATAATCCAGTTCAGCCCCAAAACTATCCACGTGCCAACAAAAACCCCTTGACCGTTTTCCCGTGTAAAACAAGTGTTTCATTCTGTCGTCCAGCTGGCAGTTGTTGGTCCGCCATATTTAAATACCTCCCCCACCAAAATTCAAAATCCGCGAACCAACAATTTTTCAATTTTCTTCACTGTCAGCTCAGTACCAAACCAAATTCCAAATTATCATGCAGAGATCAAGTAAAAGAATCCAACAGGAGGAAATTAGGAGTACCGGCATCACCTCAACGGACCACCGTCTTCTTCTTCCGCCGCCGCCGCCGCCGCCGCAGCCGCCGCCTCACTTAACCAGTGAGCAGGAAGATTCTGTTATGGTGACAGCTTTGAGAAATGTAATCACGGGGAACGAGGATCAAGACTTCAATATTTTTTCACATTTAGGTGGCCACGGTGATTCGTCAGGGATTTTATCTCTTTCAGAGGATATGGAGACCTGCGGATTTTGCAAAATACAGGGGTGTTTGGGATGTAATTTTTTTGAGGAGAAGGAGATTAATAATGGAATTAAAGCCACGCCGGTGAAAAAGAGAAAAAAGAAGAATTTCAGAGGTGTACGGCAGCGGCCGTGGGGAAAATGGGCGGCGGAAATTAGGGATCCGCGCAGGGCGGCTCGTGTGTGGCTCGGGACATTCGAGACTGCAGAAGATGCGGCGCGTGCTTATGATAGAGCAGCGATTGAGTTCCGCGGCGCCAGAGCGAAGATCAATTTTCCTTTTTCCGACTACACGACAGCTCCGCAGCCGCCGCCGCCGCCCCCGAGTTCGTCTCTTTGGCGTCGGGAAAATGTGAGCGCGAACTCGAAGGAACCGCAGACGAAGAAAAAGAAGGGAAATGAGGGAATATTTGAAATTGGATCTAAGAGTAACGCTAATAATGAGAAAGATCTCTGGGAAATGATTATCGGAGGAGATGAAATTGAAGAGTGGATTAGCACGATGGACTTCAATGGGGAACCACCGGACTCTGCCAATGGCGGGAATTTTCAGATAATTTAATAGGGATAATTACCTTAACACTCCTAAAGTTTAGCATAATTATCAAAATACATCTAAAATTTGAACAATTATCATTACACTCCCCACTGTCACTTCAGCTGACAAATAATTATAATTACATTTCCCGAATATCATGAAACATTACAAATAAATCTTCTAGACAAGGAGGTATAATTGTAATTATTCATCAATTCAGGAGCGTAATTACAATAATCCATGGTAAATGGTAATTGTTTAAATGGACCAAACCTCATGAAGTGTTTTGCTAATTATGTTAAATCCAGAGGTGCAAAAACCATCCCTTAAATAATAATGTGATTTTGCAGAGGGCTGCTCTTTTTGAAATGTTTTTAATTCAAAAAGGGGCAGCTGTTTTATGTTAGGCGAAATCTTGGTAGAAGACACTTAGTGTGGGAAATCGGGATCTTATCCAAAAAAAAAAAAAAAAAAAGGAGAAAAGCTTAGAAAATCAGGAAGGTTAGTTTTTTGAATTTTATAGAAGAAATTCAATATTGTATTCATTTTATTAATAGATAAAGTGATTTGGGAATATGTTTACGTGTTTGTTACTTTTTCAACTAACTTTTAACTAACTGAATATTCAGCTTTGAGCAGTCAACAAAGTTGAGTCTCTGAGATGGTCTCTTCATAATCTTGTCTAGGGAGTGAGGCCACGTGGGGCTTATTATTTTAGAATTATATTTAATTTCCTTTTTTATATCTTAAATGTATGTCAATTGTTTTAAATATTTTTCTTTTATAAAAATATTGAGATGTGAATTTGATATATTAGATATGTATTCGAGTAATAAAATAGGAAATAAAACACGAATTAAAATAAAAGATTCAAAGTGTTAAGAAAACGGTTAGAATCTTTTATTCAAATACATATTTTATTTTCTATTTTATTGCATAGATGTATACACTACAAATTTATTGACTTTTCGCAACTAAAAAATTAATAGCCATGGTTAAAGCAGTGACCAATAATGCAAAATTAATAGCCGCGATAGATGTGGTAGCCAATGATTCAAAAATCGTGTGGAAATGTCATTTGTTAGGACTGTACTGAGGTGAAAAAATCCACCACGACTATATGCTGTGGTGGATTTTTTGCTACCCTCACAGAAATCACGAATTATTACCAAGATGATTATTGCCACGGATTAATAGGAATAATTACCTTAACACCCTCAAAATTTAGCATAATTATCAAAATACATCTAAAATTTGGACAATTATCATTACAGTACCTACTGCTAGTTCAGCTGACAGATAATTATAATTACATTCCTTGAATATCTTGAAACATCACAAGTAGATCTCCTAAACAAGGAGGTGTAATTGTAATTATTCATCTCAGGAGTGTAATTACAATAATCTATTAATTTAACTAATCATAGGAAGTGTAATGATAAATGATAATTATTCAAACGGACCAAGTCTCATGAAGTATTTTGCTAATTATATCAAATCCAGAGGTGCAGAGACTATCCCTTAAATAATAATGTGATTTCTCAGAGGGGCTGCTCTTTTTGAAATGTTTTTAATTCAAAAAGGGCCTGCTGTTATGTTTTGCGAAATGTTGGTAGAAGATATTTAGTGTAGGAAAATTAGGAAAGTTTATTTTTTGAATTTTATAGAAGAAATTCAATGTTGTATTCATTTATTTAATGGATGAAGTGACTTGGGAAGATGTTTACGGGTTTGACCCTTTGTCAACTAACTGAATGTTCAGCTCTGAACAGTCAACAAATTGAGTCTCTGGGATGGTGTTTTCATAATCTTGTTTAGGGAGTGAGGCCACGTGGGGCCCTTATTTAGAGTACTAAACTTTGCGGGCCCTTACAAAATTAGAATTTGTTATTTTAAAATGATGTTTTATTTCTTATTTTATACTTGAATATATGTAAGTGTATTACATATTTTCTTATAAAAATGTTGGGATGTGAATTTGATACATTTGGTATGCATTTATGTAATAAAATATGAAATTACACACGAATTAAAATAAAGAATTCAAAGTGTTACGAAAGTGGTTAGAATCCTCTATTCGAATACATATTTTATTTTCTATTTTATTGCACAAATTCACATCAAATGTATTACATATATTCTTATAAAAATACAATGTTGTAAATGTCATATACCTAACATGGATCCATGCAATGAAATAAAAAATGGACAAGAATTGGAATAGAAGATTCAACGTGCACATAAAATTTAAAAACCATATAATGTTGCATTCACTTATAATACTTCCCAATTTTATATTCTCTTTTAAAATCAAAATATTTCCTGCCTTTTTCGATTTGTTCTATAGATGGCAGAGGATATTGGAAATTATTTGTTTTCCTTCCAACTATGGTTTATCTATCCTTAAAAAACACAAAAAACAAAAAAAAACAAAACAAAACAAAAAAAGATGAGATCTTTTATTTCAAATGGTGTTTCGTTTCCTATTCCATGTATTTGAATTCATGCCACGTGTATTAAATATTTCCTTATAAAAATATTTAGTAATAAAACGCAATACACATGACATGTATTCAAAGGCGTGTAATATGAGATGAAATACTATTTGGAATAGGGGATCTAGGCTGGTTAAAAAAAAAAAAAAGATTTATATCCATCTTTGGCCTCCTTGATTGGGACTTTTCTTAAAGGTGTTTACAGCTACAATTCACAATAAAGTGTTTACACCTGGAAGAAAATTTTACTCGCAGCCACAAATTGCATTTCAACATGGGAAGACAACTGGAGACATAAAGGGTCGCTTAACGGGTTAACATCATACACAGTAGAACCGCATGCCTATTGACTGGTCACTTATCCATTACGGTTAAGTTAATGCGCTAAGCTATGGGGGGAACCCAATCCGATTACCATGGAGACATAGACAATTATTTATTAACGTTGAACGCATATTCGACGCGTATACATTTAATAATTCAAACTAACAATTTAGACATAGACAATTATTTATTAGCGTTGAATGCATATTCGGCGCGTATACATTTAATAATCAGAACTAGCAATTTACACATACTTGATGTGTATGCTACAAAATATGGTTTGGAGTTTGGACATGTTTGATGAGTTGATGTGTGTGCTTAAAATTTTATAGGATAAAATAAGTTAAATATTATTTTATATCTTATAATATTTGAATTTTTTTTAATAACTTTAAGTATTTATTTATTTTTTGAAATATGTAAAATTAAACAAAATTACAATAGATTGAGAGTCACTCAATGGGAGTTAATTTTTGCGTAAGAGTTATAGAATTTGAAGATATTTTAGAAATATGATTTCTTTAGAAAACATCAAAAGAGGACTAACGGTTTATATAATATAGATTATAATTACGGATCTGATAATGAAAATTATAATTAATGTATGTAATGCATATACATTAATAAATATGGGACAATAAAATAGTGGTTAGTGGATTATGGCTTGAGCAGATTATGGGTAAATGTTAATATTGAATTGTGAACTAGAGTAATTTCCTATATAGATTAGCAGTAACTAGAATTAAATAAGGAGATTTAGGGAGCGTCATATAAAAACTAGAAGATAAGGTGCTTTGTTAATAGTATAGATAATATCCGTTGTATTATAAATATCTCAATCCGATGGGTATTCTTTCTGGCAGAGAAGAAACCAAAGATTCAAGAGGGCGAACACCTGAAGTCTGAAGAGTGGCATGGTCCATTCAACGGCTGGCATTATACATCACTCATATGAATATCTATACCTTTTTAGTAAAAATGTGAATCCCTATTTAGTGTATTTCCATGTATAGTTTTTAAAATATTCTTAATCCAACTTACTTTAATGGTCACTCACAATCCACTAACTTTTTATGTGCATTAGATTATATATGCAGTTATATTAAATATATTAATTACTTATTCTAATTACTAAATATACACAATGCAAATGACTTAACATATATATATATATATATTATTCTGCTTATATACACACATAGAGTATACACTGAATGTTAGTATCGTATAACATCATAGTTAACAATTGAATAAAAATATGGAGACCCCCCTTGGCATTTCATTTTTCTTGGGGGGTGGGGGGTGGCCGGTGGGGCAGATGATGTTAAAACTTTCTATTCATTTCCATGGAAAAATTATACAAGCACCTACGACTTTTACACGGAAAATTTTCTCGGTTATGAGATGCTAGAGCTTCCTACGTTTCTCCTATTACAATCACGGAAAAATAGAAAAAAACAAATCTGCATAATTAATACTATTCATGCTTGAGTAAGCCAACAATTACCAGAACCAACCCTATAAGTTATCGGAATGAATTTTCCTGCGCAAACATACTTCTGAAAAGAGCATGCATCTTTTCCAGCTAGTCCTCATCTTCGGAATCTGTGAATGGATTGAGAAGTGTTGAGTATACACGGATGAAAGATCTTCTTCTTCTTCTTCTCTCTCTCTCTCTCTCTTTTTAGTAAGTACGAAAAAACTTTCAAAGGAGGTTCAAAATGCAAAATTGTTTATGCAAGAACGGAGTTTGAAGATATGGGTCCCACCAGGACACCAACTGTCAAACAAGACTGGTTGAACAGGAACCGTAGATGGGGCATGTGGTTCCATTATGGAGGATCTTCTATACATGATTGTACGGAGAATAAAAGTCAAATACCATAAATATGGCCTCATAAAACCCGAAGCATGCTAATATCACTCTATCTATTCTCATGCAACTGAATACCCAACCTCTTACTAATTCAAATATCGGAAGGTCTTTGCCAAGACAACTCCAGCAAGCCTGACATGTTCTCTGTTTTCAAGGTCATATGCCCCTTACAAGCTCTTGAACTCACCCATTTAGACTTGACAAATAGACTTACCCAGATAGGATATGTGGTCCAACCAGATCAAGACAAAAACAAACTTGCAAACAAAATGCACTTTCTTTGAGGACAACATTAATAGCAAGTACACATATTCTCAAAATAACTAGATGCCTACCTGATCGTACATCTTCCCCAACTTTTCCTCTATTTTTCAGCTGTCTTCTGATCATTGAGCATATGAGAATCCACCAGTAAACATGAAAAAAAAGCAAGGTCAATAACATTGTATTGAAGAGATAGTATAATGCTGCATGGTATGACTCTGACAGGATCAAGACTGCAGGCGTGTGATAGCTGAGGAATAGCAACCAGCAACGTGATTAGAGGGAAGATAATGGTGTAAAATCTGGAAATATTTGAGGAAAATTTTTTTGAAAACCAACCTTGATGACCTTATGACCCAAAAGGGAAAGAATATAAGCCTTAATACAAGCCATGATACGGCAAATAAACCAAAGCATACACTAGCTCCAAGCTCACTCCCCGAGTATTTAAAAACTTTAGCCGCTTCAAGGAATACATCGCTTGCATCATGCAGTGCAAGAATGACTGCACCTATCCGAAAGAACCTACACAACATCCATCCAAACAATCCATTAAATTAACTTATACAGACACATATCTTTTTGAAGAAGTTTATCAATATATATAATATAACTTATCAGTTAGGCCGGGTGAGGAGGTTTCTGGCTACCAGTAGACTAATCAAATTCCACGTTTCAATTTTAACAAGGGAATCCAAAACAAGGTAATGAACCAGAAAGCTCATTTGATACCAGTTTATCATTTTTTCACAAATTAGTATTTGACCAGCTAAGTTACGAAACTGGCTTGCTAAAGGGGAAGGTCTGATTGATTCTGAGTTCATTCTAGCTCTCTCCGAATCAGTCTCCAACATTCCAGAACAGGGTTAAAAACTTTTTTCTCCCTCATAAATCAGGTTCTTATAAGACAAAACAGAAGAAGTTTTGACCAAAGTAACCAACCATCAAGTCCACTTCCTCATTAACATTTTAACAACTAATGGAGCTGAAAACACTGAAAGAATTGTACTTAAATTAAAAAGGTTTTCAAGGCTTGTCTGTGGAAAGTAATACCAGTTTACTCAAAGGTTTCTTATTTATGAAGCGCAGAGAAACATAAATTTGCTTCATTGCCCGAGAACTTGAGGCCTAAATGCAAGGTGATTGCATGTTATCAGGCATTAAACACAACCGCTATTCTCCTGCACATTCTTCAATAATTGACCAAAGTCTTGTGTGCAACCATTAGCATTAGATGAAGCAAAAGAATACCTTGTCACATATGAGTAAGAAATTAGGATCACAGTGACAACATGATGAGACATCATGACAGAGAAATCCTTCCGGCGTGTTTCCCAGGTAAGGAGGGCAGCAATGCTATAGGTGTAAAACCCACATTGGCACATGTAGATAAGTTTTAAGGGAAGCCTGAAACAATCAATCAAGTGCCAATTCAGTTACAACACAACACATAAGCAAGTAGAAAAATGAAAACATAGAAAAATAATCCCGAAAAATAACATAACAAAGGATTAAAAAAGCTTTTGAAATCAGAGGCCAGCATGCTCATCAGTAACCTCTCGAAATAACTAAAGTAAAGAGATTGACTATGTTAGGTTAGAACTTTTCTATCTCATACATGGCAAGAAACTTCTTGAATAAAATGAGAAAACCAAGTTTAGTACTTCAAACTGTTCCATGAGCAACCAATGTTCAGTGCCTAACAGTCTTCATGCAAGAGGCCGCCATATGAAAAGCAACAGATTATGCTGCATCGGCAGGGTTAAAAATTTTGGTGACCCCCAGGAACAATTTTTGGCACAATTAGAATCAAGATTAGTCATCAAGGCATTCAGCGCCTAACCCACCACTAAACCAAAGGAAATCTACTGATGCAGCCAACATGGTCATAATACCAAGGACCACAGCTGTTCATATGCATATCTTTGCAAATAATTGTAATGAGCACAACAGAGAAAACATTGTTATTTTGTGGCACACATCCAAAATATATTAAGATATTACATGAAGAAAGAGCATGTATTTGATTCACATCATAAGAACTACAATTAACAAAAGTGTATGTCATTTTTGGTGCTTCTCTAAGACAACATATCCAATATAATAAAGTCATCCATCGAACGGCAATGCAGAAAAGCCTATTGCACATTTTGATGACAATTTAAAACCACGGAATATCATTGTCATCACATATATAAGAGCAAAATAAACAAAATAGATGAAGGTTCACGCTGGACACTAGATATTGTGTCCTCACTCAAGAAAATCAACAAGAAAATAGATGTGCTTATTGCTAGAGAATGTAGTAAGAGTATAAATCTTACTTCAACTCTTGATTGGGCCAGCCGGTAAAGTACGCCTTTATATCTCTAAACCATGGTTCCCGGTAGATAGTTGTCAAAATGCAAAACTCAAGAGTACCGTAGTATGTAAGCTTCCACATGGATTCTGAACATTTTGCGATCTTTGCCCTTGTCTCCTCATTAAGTTTCAGGTGAGTGGTCCTTCTGCTCAGCAACCATATTGCCAGCCTCTGGAATAGATGAGATCAATTGTGAGAAAGAACGATCTTGTCAATGGCACTATGAGGATAATTTTGTATCTCTGGGATAGATGGTCCTTCCCATTTTTAGTAGGTTCTTCTACCACACCAACTCTTTATCTGGTATTAGTGGCGTATAGTTTCAGAATACCTAATCCCAGCAACGGGCCTAATGGCACTACCACCCCCTAAAGCAATATTGTTGTTGGGGTCAAAGGCCATTTATATAGTGTTCAAGTAAAAACATGGCAGGATACATTCACCATCAAAATTTTCTTTGGGCCCAAGAATACACTGTATAAACTATCCATTACAAGCACCGGAAAAGTATCTCGAAAGTAATTTCAGGACACCCGTTCACTTCAAACCAAATTTTATTACCACAAAAAGGCCTCATCTGTTGATCCGGAATGCAGCTAAGTATGCTGAGTTTGTTCTTCAAAATTAATAATATCATTATTTCAGGCAACACAAATAGCAATAAGCATACTTGTCCAAATAATAGTTGAAAAGTATTTGCAACCATACAGCTAGATGTGGAATAAATATGATCAAATATAGCTCCTAATATTCAACAAACAGAATCACTTTTTCAAACAAAACTGACAGTCTGACTCTCAAAAAATCAAAAGAATTGATAATGGAATGTTGGTCTTATTGCCATCCGTGAACAACTGAAGTTGTAACCCCTTCTACATGCTTGATCAATAAGAGAAATTCCGTGACACGGCCAATCTGAATTTGGCTATTAAAAAAGTGGTCCAGCCAGATGTCAAAAAATATATGTTTCTGACAGTCAAAACATAAATATTTTATGGGCACTCAATAAAGGCAGGAACCAAACTTTCAAGCAATTTATTGAATTACCAAATCAAGCCACGTTACAAACAATGCCCCAGCTTGGGCTCAAGCAATTACTTATCTAAATAAATTATGGAACTTTAGCTAGTGGCTACTTCCAATTGTTTGTTAATCAAAAGCCATAGAAAGTGCCATAACCCAATGCACATTACAACTATGCACAAGGCAAAACCCACATTCAACTATCATGAGATAGCCTCACCTGCCTAGATCCCCTGAAAAATGTGATTTATCATATCTAAGTGTGTGTGTGTGTGTGTGTGAGGGAAAAAGGAAAAAAGAAAAATTGCATAAGCCATATCAATTTCTTAACTTGCCTGGATAAATGTTAATTAAATCATAGACCGTGAATAAGCACCGATCCAAGGCCGATGAATATGGCATAAACATACAACTCAAGCAGAATCACTATGATCAACTACCTCACTTTTTTCATTCATTTATTCATACAGGCAATATTTTTGTGTATTTTAAAAAATTTCACAAGCTCCCTATCATTGCTTATCTTAGATCGAGAGATACTCAATAAAGAACAGTTAATTATTGCTCAACGTGGAAAAAGCAGCAATAAATCAAATAATGGCCAATTATCGCTCAACTTCTTATTCTTCTCGTATTACTATGTATAATGACTGACCTCTTGACTTATCAATGTAGACGTGTATTTCAAAGAAGCAAAAGCTCACCGATCTCTCTGCTATATCTCAAAATGAATCCGAAAACGTTCAATTAAGCAACAGCCATTTTCCACCACCAAAATGCATTTCTCACATCACCACGCATTCAGCCACAAGTTAACATTCTCGGAAACAGACAAAAAATACGCGTCTAAATGAAGAAAAAAAGCTTACACGAAATATGAATCTGTCAAGAATGAACCTCGCGGCAACGAACGCGAAAGTAAAGTAGATAGCAATGCTGAAATGCCAAATGCTGGGGACGCCACTCTGCGTCCAGATCGATTCCATCAGAAGATTCGTAATCAACTGCGCATCAATCAACAAAAGTGATTAAAGTCTTCACTATCGACAATCAATCGACCAACTCAAGCAAATTCTACACGCATTTAGTGTGTAGAAATGGAAGCAATTCGCAATAAGCTCAAAAGAAAAAACAAAAATTCTTCGAAACTTAAAAGCACGAAGCAGGTGAGAAAGAAGAGAAAAAAAGGAAAGAGAATTTAGGGAGTAGAGTGGATTAAGGGAAAAAGGGAAGGCGGAGGAGATCTTGTTAATCTATTTATACCCGCAAGCCTTGCCGGTCAACTCAGTCTCGCTGGCCCCCACGTTGCTGTTTATCCTTTTAGCATATTTGCTTTTTCAATATAATATTTTGGGATAATTTTATTTTTTTTAAGACAAAAAAAAAAATTATATTTTGAGATAATTTGATATGTATTGGTTGGACTTGGCATCCATGGATATCCCTTGAAATAGGGGAAAGAAAGGAAAAAATAAAGTATCTTTTAATTTTTAATTTTGCCAAGCTAGAAAATAGTAATTTTTTTAATTTTTTATTGGATAATCAAGTTATGTTAATACATTATATAGAGGGGATTTGACATTGTTCTAATAAGAGCTATTTAATTATTAACTATCGAGATATGATTTAGAGAATGCTTAGTAGGTAAATTTTATTTTTATTATGACACATTTAAGTTAACATCAATTAAAGTTTAAAATCACCTCTTGGCACATCATAAAGTGCTTTTCTTTAGATTCTGCTCCAACTATTTCCTTGGAGGACATCCGATAATTTCGTCAAAAAGGTTTGATGAAAATATTGTATTATCCAAAATTATGAGAATATTATATTTGAGGATAGTATAGTTATTGAAAACAATATAGACGTGATCAATCACACTTCAGTATCAATTTTTTTACTCATTTTTAACTTTCCCCATCTAGAAATCCTTATAAAGAAAGGAATTATTCAAATTTAAGAATGAAAAGTGTAAGTATCATAAATGAAAATATAAGAAAATATTTTTATGTTGTAAATTGGTCAACCACAGGTTATAATTCAAGAAAATAGTAAAGCTCAGCATTTAGAAGGATGTTGATCGAGAAAGGAACTCCTTTCCTAGTACCCCTGCAAACTTGCAAACTGAAAAGAACAAACAGCCCTAAGCATGTAAGTTCCCTACATAATTAAACTAGGGGAAGCCATTACAAATAGAGCTACTGTATAAACTTAACAGAACCCACGCAATCAAAACCTAAAAGTGTACCGTGTGTATTTACAAAACGTACGGTGCCTCAAGATCTCGAGAATGACAGACATATATTGCAAAAACTAATCAGAGAGAGCTAAGACAAACAGGGAATAGTCAGCTTCAGCATCCATCTTCAACGACATTTCTTGCTTTAGCTCAAACGATTATCGTATTGTGCTCATGCGCATATATCACCATAGATAACCTTTTCTATAAATACATCTCTGATCCGAGAAAATTTTCTGGATAAGGAGAGGGTCGAGTGATGCTCTGAGATCACCCCTGGAAGTACACATGTCGTGAAGCTAATGAATGCTGAACTGAATCTATACGAATACGACTTCAAACTTGGCACAAGGGTGGCTCTCTATGTGATTCTTGAAATGGGAATCTCCTTTGAAACTGAAGGCATAGAGTGCTTGCCTCTGTGTCATTCCGACTGGATATATTTTGTAGACTTTGAGCTTGTCGCCTCCCCTTAAGCTTTCGGGCCTGTCGGGTTTCCAGATCGGCATGTGCTTCAGAGACTTGAACTTCATTAAAACGGCAGATGACAAGGCCTCTAAAGTCAAGTTGTCCGACCTGCATGAATACGTCTGATGTAAGTTGCACATCAACCTCAAAAAATGATTACCGTATAATAATCAAACAAGTCATCTCTCTATGTAAGTTGAGTTCAGTGCTTAGTGATGACTGCATTGCCCCACCGTTGAACACTTACGATGCAGATTTTGTCTTAAAAAGGTAACTCGAGGAGCAAGAGGGGAAGCCAGTATATCAACCGACTCAAGACCTTCGATTCCTTCGATGTGAGACAAAGCCAAGTACATCTTAGCTCATGAGTCAAGGAGCTATGAAAGAGTCGCATGGTTCTTGTTCCCACACAGAACTTAGAAACATAAATATACTATATGATTCGGTGAATCTTATTCTTATCATTAGGTTCTAGTATAAAAATGACAACATGTACAAAATAATATGAACAGTGTCCCATGAAAAATACCTTAAGAAAATGGACTCCATCTCAAATCTCCCTCTTTCTCTTACGTATATGTGATACAAAGTATTTAAACCACGGGTACACTTGCAGGGGCGTTTTTGAAATTCTGGAGTCTTTTCATCATTATCTTGGATCTTGGTGGCTAAGTGTATACATAAACGACACGATGAATGAACTGCAGCCATATCAACAAGGGCCTTGAAAGAATCTGATGGTCCCTCAAACTTCCACCTAAACACACAAAAAAAAAGGTACTGAAACAAGAGGGCCATCAACATGTTTAATATCATCAATTCTTTTCAGCTAATTTGCTGATATATAATACACAAGAGAAGTGTATCAAAATAGAAGTATGGGGGCCAAAAACAAAAAAAAACAAAAACAAAAAAACAAAAAAACAAGCAAACAAACAAACAAGTAAAAGTAAACTTATTTAGTGCCATCAACCAATAGCAAACCTCAATGACTCGTTGTATGCACTGATATTTTCAGCAAGATATTTCAGCTTCTTGGCAACAAAATCAACATCTTTTAATTCACCGATATGCAACAGTGAACCAGGAGAAGGAGCAAAATCTTCGATATTAGGGGCGCCAATGACCACAGGGACAGAACCTAAAATATAGACGAGCAAGGCCCCCGGTCAGTGCAATAATCCCATAAAGTTCCAGATCTATTTCATTACTCCCAAACTTTGGAATTCTTCCAGAAAGAGTCTCAAGAAAGTTATCTAACAATCCTTTCATAAATTAGAAAAATTTTCACAAACTGCAAGGACTAACTGAGAAGAAAAGTAGGATATTCCTAGAGATTATTCGACAAAAAACTCAATTATTTCAACATCATTAAGCAGTCAGTATCAAGTGATGTACTCGTTGGCTTTACCAAAAATATGCCATCCCTGCTCAACTTTCTAATTTCTCAGAAATATTCAGTGATTTCATTTCTACAACTCACGGATTGAAGTTCTCTCAACTTACACAGAGTGGTTTCCAAACAAATTGAACTAAAAAGATCTCAAAAAGATTTCAAACTAGATACTACCTGTCTCTAAACCAGGAAAATTTAACAGAACAAACCACTCCAGACTTGATTAATTCAAAAACAAAGCAAGGAGTGAGCTGAAGTATAATAAGTTACCAGCAACAAGAGACTGGAAAAACTTTTCAGTAACATAATCCTCCTCAATGGAATTCTCGAAAGCCAAGCTAAATTTGTAACGCTTCAAGGTTTCCACTTTGTCCACTGCCAATGTAACAAAAGAAGGAATTTCATATACGTTAAACTTAGCCATGTCTGGAAACAAGTGAAAACTTGTACTCTAAACATGCAATGGTTTGCGCAACTTAATCAAATAATAGAATATTTAAATTGATATAAGAAGTTACTTAAGTTCCCCAATCCCAAGAAAAAACCAAAAGACTCAATTCACCTCTTCCATCACGGTTTCGGTGGCAACCACCATAGGAATCAATTTTGATGTTTGCATTTTCAAGTGCAACCAGAGCTTGCAAACGGAAGTTCTGAGAACCACAATTGGAAATGAAAGCCGCAGCCAGAGCTTGTTCAGTTTTTGGTTGAACTGGAGCCATTATGTCATATTCAGCCCACGAAAAATATCCCACAGGCACATCTGATGAAAGGCTGGTCGTCATTACAACATCATATCCTCTTCTATTACATAAGAAAGAATATTGGAACTAAGTTAATATGATGATGAATGGCAGAATGAAAGGTAGACCGACCAATTGAAGCTAGCGAGAAATCATAGAATACGAGCTCATATCAAAGTCCCCTCTAGGCGATAAATAAAAGACTCCTAATCTAGATTTACATCTTAGTTAACTAGAGCATAACCATTAATGATTTAGTGGATCTCAAATTGTTGCTCGCAAGATAAGAAATACATAGTATGAAATAAATAAATACGGACATAGATAGGACCAGAGTGGAAGGAAACACAAAAGTCCACTACAACGAGTGCTTACCCACCGTCGTGCCGTATCAATATTATTGTCAGCATAATATTTAGCTGACTCCATTGACCGAAGCACGCTTGCGGTACCAGGTGGTTGAAGGATCCCAAATGCAGCATCGGGCTTCTTACCAGATTCAGACCCAAACTTACATCCAACAGCACACGTCTTCCACTCCTACAATTGCACAATATAAGTTATAAAATGCAAATTTTGGACAACAAAATCAAAAAAAGAAACACCATCTAGGGCCAGAAAGAACAACTGGATGAAGAAGATAACCTCTTTTATGAGCATAAAGTCGAAAAATCCCTTCATGATTTCCCTTTCAAATGCTTTATAGCCATTTGCATTGTTGTCACAGTTCAATGATTCCTCCACAGATTTTGGTAACCACATAAATTGAGAAATATCCACACTTTCAACATTAATGAACCTTATATCCTTTCGTTTTTCTAGAAAAATGCAATTAAAAAGGTCCACAAATATCTGCCATCCAATTCTGCTTGTTACAATAAATGATAAAATGAAAGTAGCTTATCCTTAAGCATAAGGGTCATTAAAACACAACAGCATGCTGTAAAAATAACAATTCTACATACTAATAAACCACATTCGAAATTTTCAAACAACAAATAACAAGTCCCATGAAAGGAAAAACACGTAATAATCAAAGTAAGAAACACCTCATCAGGCCCGTCCACAAGAATGGGGTCTTTCTTGAAATCCCTTGAAGAAGGCACAGAGTCCTCCTTCTCCAACCATGACTGGCAGCTATCATCAGCTTCGGAGCCCCGGTCTTGACCCGACTCCGCATATTCGGTTGACCAAGAAGGCGTCGTCGTTTGAGTGAAGTGCTTGAAGGAGTCCGCCCATGAGTTGAATAGGTCTGAATTCTTGGCCATGTCGAGACGGCCCAAAAACGCGATCTCTCCTATCACTACCAAGCCCACCAAAATCGCCAGAAAATTCGACCATTTTTTGTTGTTTGAATTTGAAGACGATGAAGATGATGATGGCGATGAATAAGATGTCGATGGGAGATTAGTATAAGGCAATTCTTCGGATTTTAGAAACTGTCTATGCTTAGCAGAAGTAGCCATGAATCGGGGTTCCGCGATTTCTTGACGAGTTTCTGCAGAATCTTTGCGAGCGTGCGCGCATTAGGATTTGGGAGTGGGAGTGTCGGACACGGATGAAAGAGTAAATGGCTTGTCAATTCAAATAAAAAATAATTAAATGGATAAAGGTTTGAATTTAAATTTTTTTGGGATAATTACCTCAACACCCCCTGAGGTTTGGTAAAATTACCAAAATATCCCCTGAGGTTTGATTAATTATCATTACACCCCCTGAGGTTTGAATGGTTACTATTACACTCCCTGAAAATCTTAAATATTACAAGTAGAACTCCTAGATAAAAGAGTGTAATTGTAATATATACATAAATTAAGAGAGTGTAATTGTAATACATACATATGTTCAGGGAATGTAATTGTAACTATGCATTAGCTGAACTGTACAATAGGGGCTGTATAGTAATTATTCAAACCTCGGGGAGTGTTTTGGTAATTATACCAAACCTCAGGGGGTGTAGAGGTAATTATCCCAATTTTTTTTCTTTTTTTTTTTTGGAAGTTCGAATTTAATTTAATTCAATAATATGTAATTTAATATCATGGATAAAGAGGAGTGATATGGACCACCAAATGAAATCAAAGGTGAAATATATTTAGAATAGAGGACTCACTCAAATATTTTTTGTAGTGTTTACTTATAAGACACACTATTTTTGTTTACGATTGAATATGAAAGAGCATTTATATAATTATGTTGTTTAAATAAATAAAACTCATCTTGAATGTTCAATAGTTATGTTTATGTGGTAAGATCTCTAAAAATAATTAATAATAATTTATAATCTCATAAAGTCTCATGACTTCTTATAAGGTCCCAATAAAAACACCTATGATTGTGATCTTTTTCAGTATTTGAAAACTATGCTTACAATGAGTTATTTAATAATTTTCAGATATCAAGTACTTTTAATTATAATTTTCTTTTTGACAATTTCTGTAAAAATATGTGATCATGTGCAAACATAACTCTACTGAAAGTATTCTGCTTACACTTAGCTACATTCCCATTACGAACTTTTGTATTTCTTCCTCTTCTTCTTCTTCATATATTGTTGAACTTCTTCTTCCTCATATATTGTTGAACACGGAAATGGCATTTAACAATTAAAATATAAATATATAATCAACATATGATTTTAATACTACAGCATTATATTATAAAATAATAATAGTGGGTTGTGAATGAAATAATAAAAATTATTCCACATAAGTTGTGATTAACATAAAATAATGAGAATATCTTTTTAGAAAAATAATATTAAAACAACCAAATGAGTTAATAATTAATTAAAAAATATATAGATAATATCTTTGAATGCCTTAATCAACCATGAACAAAATGAATCGATTACCAGTGACACGACTTTGATCGCAAGAATGCCACACCAACATATAGAATACATTAATCATCTCTCACCGAAAAATCGTAGACAAAACATATACGTACGAACCATTTACATCACATCCAAAATGCCTCATCCAAGAGGAAGCAACCTCCTCCTCTTTACATAGGTATGTGTATATATATATATATATGTATGTATTCATGTTTATATGTGAACATATCTTTCTTTTACACCTATATCTACATCTCTTCTACAAATCAAACAAATGAATTCGCGTAAACGTGAATATTTTTGCAATAATAAGACTGAAAACCACATTGCCCATGATTTCATCCTATGCAAAAACTTTGCTGGATAGGATTCTTCCAATTCGCCTGGATCTGGCTTGCAGTTCTTCCTTCTATTAGAAACTGATGGAAGAATGTAGTTGGCAATCATTCTTCTCTAGTTGTAGTTGTCTTTCAAACCCTGTCGAAAAGAATTTCAAGTTGGAGGATAAACAGGGCTGTCAGAGGCTTTAGACACGCATTCACGATGTGCTAGTTCACCTCCAAGAGTACAGCTATCAATTGCTTGCTGATATGTTTCAGGCGTTATCTGATCCTGACTTGAACAATCAGCTAAAGATCTTTTCAATCTTTTTGCCCGAGACGTGGTATTTGATTGGTTTTCCATGTCTTCATCCACAAAATTCTGACCTGTACCCTCTGCGAGAAATACAGTAATTACAAAATAGTTAGAAATAATATTCAAGCAATGCTGTGCCATTTCTGAAACATAGCAAAGTAGTCGCTAGTGAAAGTATGACTGGATATTTCAGCTGCTTATTCCTAAAAGGTAATGCAGAAGTGGATGGGACAGGATATATCCTAGCGTGTTTACAGTGGACTCGCAAGTAGTTAGAATAGGAAGTCACTCTAATGCATGAGTACGTGTTGTTCTACCCTTGCATATAAGGGAAATGGCAATATCTTCATGTACTCAACATAATTAAGATAAACAAATACCTTATGACAGAAGATTCATATTAGTAACTAAGGAAACTCTTCGAAATTTAAGAAACTTCCTCTTTCCTTAAAAGAGTGAAGAAAGAGAGAATAGGACCTCGTTGTCCACAAGGACACAAATCAACTCTTATTTAAGTATATAAAAATGTTTCTAATCCATGAGATATAATACCTTTCCCATGGTTCTCTGCACCAGATAGCATAAAATTTTCTGACATATCAGCTGATGCTGGAGGATAGTGTATCCCCAAGCATTTGGAATGATATACCCATGGAGCCTCGCGAGGATTATGGGAATCAGCTGAAACACCGGAATGGAAGTCCCCCTTTTCACGGTTAATCTTTTGCCAACACCCACACTGCACAACAGTTTACTGGTAAAGAAACATATAGATGTTCTCGAAGTGTAAAATTGCACATGTAATGTAGAAAGAGAATATAACAGAGTATCAAACTGAGTATAGCTTCAAATGGGTTCAGAACCTGCTCAGTAGTATAATTAACATCGACGGGCCAATTTTCAGATATATTTTTGTCTCTCTTGTTCTGCTCTGTGTGCTGTGCAAACAAACCCATGGACTGATGCAACTGCTTAACAAATGAAACTTCTAAAAGTTCAAGATATAAACTGTGCTTCTCATCTGTCCACATTGTGCTGTCATCCTGCAGAAAGAAGGAATGTGAAGATACTCTTTATACACAAAAGATGATGAAAGTCATCAGCTGTCACAATAATCATATACATTTTTTTAGAAGCTTTTAACCCTTTAATATGCCTTCATGTATGTTCATATTCCTCTGCCTCCATCCGGCTTCTCCTTAAGTGAGTTCATCTTTACTATGATCTAAAAACTGAAAAACTACCAGAAATATTTAGGATCACTCTAAACTTTCAGTTCTTTCTGATCCTGCCAGTCATTAGGTATCGCTATCAGTAATGCACACAAACAAATTTAACAAATCCATACAACTCCAACAGAAGGGTAGATTTATTTCCAAATACAAAACAAGTTCAAAAAACACCACGTCAATTAGTTTGAATCCCCAACTTAGACTGAAAATCAGATCATTTCTTTTCATTCCATCACAACAAATTTTAACTGTAGAACCTATCCTGCTATTACAATTACAATACACATGTAAAGCCAACAACAGCCAAAAGATATCAATAAAACGCGGGAAATTCACAGAATATCTCCTCTAAAATGCAATTATAATTTAGCTATATAAACTTCACAATAAAATCTCTAAACACAAGATCTCATTCTTTTACAATTACTGCATCAAGCCTCAAAAATAACAAAAACAACTGAAAGAAAGCGGGCAAAAAATAAAATAAAAAGTAAAATAGAAACAAACAAAAAACAAAAAATGTATCCCATCGTAGAGTAACCGAAATCAAGACCAGGCGAACACAATACCGGCTTCAAATCCGCCGAAAAATGCACAACGTCTTCGCAATTCTCAGCAGTCAAAGTTGAAGCGTCCGAGTTGGACCGATTCAACTCATTGCCGCAACCAATGTCCGCCGACGGAGGCAGATTCTCCGACCGCCAATTCCCTTCCATATGTATAATCAAACCAAACAAAAATTGAATGAACAATAAAACTAAAAATAAAAAACAAAACCTTCTGCAAAATATCTCGAGAGAGAGAGAGAGATCGAGAGAGGGGAGGCGGTGAGAGAGAAAGTGCAGTTAAGGAAGAGGCTCCACATATAGGCGCTTTTACACTTGTCAGTAATATTATAATAGTGCCACGTCAGACGGGGGCTGATATTTATCTTCCGATGCCGGCCAGATATTTTATTCACAGGTCTTATTGTCACGCGCCACGTTTTTGTTTTAAGGCGCGTGTCTTGTCGCGATGGGATGACTTGATAAGCTGTGGGCCCAAGTTCGAACCTTTTCCCCGCTTTTTGATTGCACACGTAATGAATTCTCGTACTACGCTGTTCTTGATTTTTCTTTTTTCTGTTTATTTCTTTCGAAGATTTTTTTATCTGTCAAAGAAGATTCTAAACTTGGATTGGAAGGGACATAAAGTGAAACTTTTTATATTTATTCTTTTTTCTTCACATATTTCTCGAATTATAATTTTTAGATGTTTTTGTAATTGAAAAATTAAAAATTTATACGTATAAAAAAAAAGAAAAATTAAAAATTTATATATTTAAGTTTATTTCCTCGAAGCATTTTATTTGTTGAGTTACTAGAATCCAGCCGGTGTTAAGAAAGTAAATTATACTTTGTCCTCCACTTAATACTTATTCTCAACCTTTGCGAATGTGCAATTTGTTCCCTGAAAAATGTGCATCTTTACCCATTTTAATAAAAATTGACTGGAATATTCTGATTCGTCATCACTAGATAGAGATTTTGGAGAGTAGTTCTATCCTTTAATTTGTAAATGAGGGTTTTTTGGTAATCTTATATAAACATAAAAAAAAAAGTGCATCACTAGAACCTTCTTCTTAACCCTTATCTGAATCAATTGAAAAATAAGAAATTAAGGGAAATTAGGGCAAAAGTAGGATTCGAAAATTAGGAAAAAGTTAGGGCTTGCAAATTAATTCTTTGCCATCGTTGATCCTATTTCAAAATTGAGTTTATCACCGCGATGGTCGGAAAAAGAAGATGAGGATAGAGTAGTCATTTACTTGATTTCGTCGCCAGAGCGGAAGACTTAGATATACCACCACCGCAGCCACCACGAGCTCGATTTCACCATCCTTTGTCGTCGTTTTCCATTTCGTTTATATAGGTTTGTCCGCTTTGATGCGAGGAACACGGATATGACATCAATTTTGAGATTAATTTAAGGATTGAGGAGAATTTGTTGCTAAAAAATTTGAAGATGGAGGACGTGTTGCATGTTGAAGAAAGAAGATGGTGGGGTTTACATGTTTCATTCTTTTTGTTTTTACACCTAGACCCCAAACTTCTCTAGTGCCTTACATCTGCTCCATAATTTTTTTGTAACTTTAAATTAAACCATAAATTTTTTTATGAAAAATAACATAACTGTCCTATTTATTTACACGTTGCACACATGTAACTCAGTAGAACATATTATTATACAAATATTCCATCCAAAATGGTAAAAAATGCGCATTTTTTAACAATTGGAAGGCAAATCGCATATTCGCAAAGGTTAAGGAACAAAATGCAAAACACCCTATAGGTTAGAGGGCAAAATGCACTTTATTCGTGTTAAAAAGTATGAGAGTCCGTATGTTTTCATTCGAGTATTAAGCTTCCATTGTAGTTGGGCGTTGTTAAATTTAAAGAAGGCAAGGAGGTTTTCTCACTTGGTAAAATAATGAGCAAAAATTGTTCTTTTCTATTTATTGTTGAATATAAGAATTCAATCATGTGTAAATACCGTCCCATTGAAACATTAATTGAAAGTTTCGTGCTGAAAAGACACATTGACAAGTGAGAACAAAATCTTGATATATAAACTATCTTAAATTATCGATTCTAGTAATATATGATGATACTGTGTATCATCAACTATTATGAGCTTCCAATTCAATTTTAATATTTTTATAGCATTAATGATAATGTTTTTTTAGAGAAACGATTTTATTTAATCAATGCATCAATATAAACACTTCAATACACACACACACACACACACATATATATAAATATAAATGTCAAATAAATTAACAAGTACAAATAAACTACTATACAATTGAATTAAAGTTATCGTGCAATAAAAGAAAACTTATACGTTACTGATAGAAATCAAACTGATGACCTGCATAGATTATGATAATATAAGTGATCTTTCTTTACAAAATCTAATAGTTAAGAAAAAGAAAATGTCAACCCACCACAATCTGACACATCCAAAACTAATATAACAAGTTCCTTGCACTCAAGTGAAGATTCTCTAGAAATCTCTAATTCTTCCTCTCTTTATTTTATTTTATTTTATTTTTCTTCTTCTTCTTTTTTCCCCTTTTTGTCCCTTGTCTCATAGGTATCAATTCTCGACCAAGAAAGCAAGTTGCATTATTATTATTTTTATTCTTTTCTTGATAAATAGCCATTGCATTATTATGTTGGGTAAGAAAATGCAATCCCAATAAATAAGCAACCACATTTTTATTTTTATTTTTTGTTCCAAAGAATTGGTCCACAAGCCACATACATTGATAAGTCAGTTTCAAATTATATATCCCTCGCCCAAGCAGCCATTACAAGTTTTTTTATTGCCTATAGTGAATAATTATATTGTCCACTCAATTATTTATTTGTCACTTGTAACATTCTTATTTTTATATTTTATATTATATAATATAAATGAATGATGAAAATAAAATATAGGCAAGTTGTGTGGCAGCTTCCTCAGTGGAACAAATTAATATTGTAATAATAAAATAGTAAAACCGTAACGTAGTTCTTATCATTAATACCTTCTAAACTTAATGTTCATAATTCTTTTTCAAATTTCAAAACAAGAAGAACATATTTACAATTTATAGGAAATGATCAGCAACGAAAATTATTTTCCTAATGTTAGACAATAATTAAGTTCAGTAAGTCGAAAATATAATGAAGATATTACAAATGTGTAAATCAACAGCCCCTCATCAATTCTCAGCATTCCATTTTTTGTCCTTATTTTGTAAAAATAATGACATGCTAAATTTCAAAATTCCGAAAGTTGACAGTGCAATATTAGCCCATGTTTTAAAAATTGGCTCTTACCGGTCGACTCAATTGGGAACCAATAGACTATTTGGGTCGATTGAATCAATAGATCAATGGATGAAAGGCCAAGTCATACCGGTATGAACTAGTCAAAATCAGGGAAAATCGATTTTTGGTCGAACCAATTCTTTTTATTTTTTTTCAATTTTTTACTTTAATTTAATTATTTTAATCAATATTTGAATATTTAGAAATACACCTCGTTCAAAGTGTTGTAGGTTAAAATATTTGATTTTTATTATTTTGAAATTTTTATATAATGTTTATAAGTACATATATAATATTTATATTAAATATATTTACTATGTTATGCAACTAAACCAATGATTAAATCGATTGAATTGATCAAACTTGTAACCAATAAGATTACGAGTTCTGCTATCATTTCAATTTTAAAACATTCATGTCAGTAAAAATAGAGATTTGCAAAAGCAAATAGGGGGGAAAATTGTAATTACAAAGCCCAAAAATTTGGGCAAAAACTTCGACAACCACTGAAGCCAGCAGGAAAAATCCCAGAAGTTCCATTGCATCAAGAAAAACAACGAGAAAATAGAGTATTCTACATCTTCAAAATTGGATTTACGTTTTATTTTTGAGCTCTTTTTTTGGCCCAAGAAATAAAACGAATCACAATAAATTTGGTGAAGATTGGCGCACCGAACACGCCACTACCTTAGCCCAACGCTTCAATCTCGTCTTCACAATCGCCGGATCACCACCTTTTATAATTCCAAAACAACACATCAGAAGTAAAATCAGTTTTTTTAAAAAAATAAAATAAAATGAATATCGATGTCGATTTAAATTCGAAGATTTTTAAAATTTTTTCCAATAATCGGGTATCTTTTTGCGGAAAAACTGCTAAACGCAACCAATTAGGGAAAAATCTTTTGGAAACAGCAATAAAATCGTGATTTACCTGGATCAATAATAGACCTAGGACTTTCGACCGAAAACGACGCCGAATCGGTATCAGAAAACGACGCCGACGAAGATCTGGAGGAGCAATTATAGTACTGCCGGTTCACGGCATGATATAACTCGAGCGCAGGGAAAGTAGATGAGAGTTTCGGATCTAAATCCGGGGAATCGAAATTGAATCCTAAATCGAAGCAGGCTCTGAGTTCTTCAAGATCATCATCGGTGACGCTACGGCTGCGTCGCAGGCGATTATTTTTCCGGCGATTCGTCCACGCCTCGTCACGAAGGATGTCCGGCGACCATGAATTCTGCTTGTACAACGGCAGGGTAGCTCCACGGCGGAGCCGTAGGCGAGGTTCTGCTTCCGACATGGAGAATACAGCGCCGTCGGGGGAATTATATTTGTAGCGGGATTAGCGGGATAGAGAAAATGGCGTTTATTTGAAGCGGGTGCTGAGCTGGGCTGAGTTGTGGTGTGTTTAAGTCTTACAAGGAATGTGGGCCCCTGTAATCCTACGTGACGCCGTTTCTACCGTGCGCCGCCTTATTCAAAGGTCCTGAGAATATTCTCACATTGTTGTTTGAATTTATTTTATCATAACTACTGGATACAGTTTTCGCAAGTATAGATATATTTTTTATACCAAGTACTAAAATATAAAATACGTGTAAAAAATAATAATAAAATTCCTGTAAGTGAAATACTTCTCATAAATTTCAAGAAATATTAGGGACACATCCGACTGAGCTTTCTACCGTAATTTTTTTCTCCTATTAAAAGTTTCTCTCATTTTCTTGAGTTAAAAGTACGCAACGAGGACTAGACATAGGGTTTTGTTTTAGTCGCCATAATTATAAAAACGGTGAAAATTTTAAAAAGTGAAGAAGAAACGTGGAAAAGTTTTCTACCTGGTATAATACACAAATTATTCAATTATCATCATTTTACGTGTTAAAAAAAAAAAGAAAAGAAAAGAAAACTCTACTAAAACATTGTTGCAATATCCAATGGGAGTCAACAAAATTACATGTATGCAGGCATTAGTAAGCCTTAAGTCTTAATTAATTGCATTAAGATTGACACTAAGTCATCTTAATTTATCAATATATAGACTATGGTAGGTCTTTTTGAATAGTAAACCTTTAAGTTGAACTTAATTATTGATGTTTAAGCAAATTAGGTCAACCTTGGTTGGTTGATATAGATTTGAGGGATAAGCATGGATTGTGCCATGATTTTAGGTCAAATAAGGGAAGAAAGATTTCATACTTATAGTATGAAATACCAAAAGATATCTTTATCGGAAATAAATCTTATTATTTGAACAATCAATGTTAGTAAATATATATCTTGATCAACGAATTCACAACAGATAAATCAATGGGAAAAAAAAAAAAAATTCCTACCTTTGAATGTGTTCTTCATTGTAGAACTTAGATGCACTAAACTTCAAATATATATCACCATATATAATTCATAGTGCATAGACTGACGAAACCAAAACAAAATAATCTCCAACGTGAATTTTAGAAGATAGATATACTTTAGTTGATTAATTTTTCCTCAGTAGATTTTATTCTCTTTTGCCTTTCTTTTTATTAGAGGACATTGAGCAATTGTGTAGGATTTTCCCTTTAAAAAAATATATATATATTTGCAATATGAGGAAAAGAAATGGTCTCCTATGTCCTATCCCCACGCCCACTCTTGGACTAGAATAAAGAAGGTGTTTACAAGATCTTTAATTTTTGAAAAATTGTAATCTTGTAAAGAAAGTTACAGTAAAAGTTGTGAATGTTTAAAAATATAAATTAAAAGTACTAAAAAGCTATAAATAATTTTTATGAGTAAGATATACTTTTGGTTTCATTACTTTCATTTTGCTAATTAGTTTTGGAGGAAGTGTGGGATATATTTTTTTATTTAAGTAATAAAGTTGAATTTCGGTCAAGCGAAGCGCCCGTGGCCTAATGGATAAGGCGTCTGACTTCTAATCAGGCGATTGTGGGTTCGAGTCCCACCGGGCGTGGAATAGTATTTCTCCCTCTTTTGAATTTATTTTATTCTCTTTCTTCAACGTTAAATGTTACACACTTATTTTATCCTATTCTCTTTCTTCAACGTTAAGTGTTACCACGCACTAGTGTTTTCAAATTTTTCAAGGACAAAGTTTGAATTTTTTTTTACATTTATTCGTTATTAAATTTTCAACTATTAAGATATTTTTTTAATTTTTTTTTTAACTTCTAATCATTCCTAGTGAAATTAAGATATTTGAAAATTTTTAAAATGATATATAAGAATCAAAATATAAATTGCATAAAAAAATAAAACAAATTAAAATTTCAATGAATTAATAATATTATATGTTAAAATTTTATATCACAAGATTAGATTACATTATTGTTGCCATTTTTTCAAGAATCCATTATACATTTGGAAACATTTTTAAACATAAATTATATGTGTCCCTCTATTTATACATAGCACAGCTAGGGCATGAGCAAGCGTATTACCCCATCTCAACAAAAGTTGAAGAATCAAAACGATAGCGCAACAATCCATGTTCATCAACAACGCCCCTAATAGTCGACAATGAAGATAAAGCATGAAAAATTTGCAAACAATCCCCTTCAAGAATGATATTCTTCCAAATTCCTGTGCAAGCAATCTAGAAAGCGCAAAATACAGCTTTTATTTCCACTTAAACAAAAAAAAAGAATCTCCAAAAATATTTTAGCATGTCATCAAATATGTCGCCCATCGGCATCCCGTACCATCGTAGCAATACGATGTGAATTTGTACAATTATCTATAGCACCGTCAAAGTTGGTTTTTAAACAATAAATGGGAGGACATTAATTGCATGTAAAGTTATAGTTTGGTGGCTCAATTAATTGCACTTGAGAAAATATAAAATTAAAATTGATTGTTAGAAACTAAAAGGTTGTGAAATTATAAATATATTTGTATTTATCATTTAAGGATTTGAGTTAAAAATATAATGATATAAATAAAATACTATTGAAATGGGAAAAAGGTGGAACGTCAATGGAAATATTGAGAATTATAACTAAAATAAATTAGGGTAATTAAGTCTTTTGCAGTGAAATGAAATGGAGGATGGAGTGTAAAATTAGTACTGAGAAACAAATAGGATAAATTGCAATTCATCCCCTGTGAAATAGGAAACGTGTAAAAAACTCTCTGTAAAAAAAGAATAGGCATTGATACCTATTTGTAATTTTAAAAATTATGCATTATATTTCTCTTCATTGGATAATGTGGCTTACTTGAATGTTTTAAAATTAATTTTGTTATTTTAACCTTTGTAATGTCATTTTTGCCCTTTGTTAGTAAGAGGGTGTTTAGCTGGCTTATTTAAAACATCTTATAAGTTTCTACATTTTATAAGATATTTTTGAAACTTATAAGATGTTATATCTTATTTTAAAAATAAGTTTCTAAATTGTTCAGGTAAAATAAGATCTTTTAGTTTATAAGATGTTAGTAATGATAATTTTGTATATAGTTAAAAATTTAATGTATATGTGAAAATCTTAAAAATAAGTTATGATTTTCTTATTTTTCTGAAAAGAACTTATAAATTCCTAACACTATATTTTGGGAGCTAATAAGAATTTTTTTGAATAATTTTGCCAAATACTTTATAACATTTTATAAATTGTTTTGAAGAGCCTATAAACTCACCCAAACACCGTCTAAGTGTATAATAATATAATGCTCATAATCATTAGAACTTAATAACAATTATTTTTTTTCTTTTTCCTATTAAAAATTTTTTTGCTCTTCATTATTCCTCCTTTAACCAAAGGAGTTTTAAGCAATAAATCAAATATTTTTAGACATTACAAATGGCAAAAATGATATTATAAAGGGACAAAATCAGCTCTAAAATACGCGAGTGAACTATATTGCCTAATAAAGGAGAGTATAATATATTTTTTTAAAATTACAAAAGGTATTAATACCCATTAATTTTTTGCAGAATATTTTGCATATTTCACATTTGACCCGTAACAAATATATGCCGTCACTCTTATATGTAAGTCTGCAATTTTATTTCCTGAAATATCAAAAATATAT
>JACFYI010000152.1:392139-402457 GCA_014898755.1 Handroanthus guayacan | reverse complement strand
ATCCTACATCAATACATCAAATTAATGACATTCTAAAATCAATAACTAACAAGAAAATCTCTAACAAAATTACTATCTATTAATTCAGTAGAATGAAAGTCCACATACACTGGGGAAAAACAAATCATGATCATTAGACCTTTTCCTAATGAATTAGGTTAGAACTGTAAATATGAAATATCCATTTAAAAAAATAAGAAATCAGACATGAATTGAAACAGAGGATAAAAATGTTTGTTGTGTTTGGAGTGACGTACAACGATAGGGATGTCGATTGTTTGGCAAAATCTGAAAAGTTGTTTGGTGGTTGTTGATTTTTCAGCATCTTATGGCTAATTCTTGCGTTTTGGTAATCATGAAAATTTGTCCATTTTTTTCCCTTTTCTTTTTTGGCTCTTCTCCAAGCCCACAAACACGCCCCCATTTCCTCATTACGTGGCATATATGCACCCACCCTTGGGCCCACTCTTTTATTCCCACCAAAAATAGAAAAATTTCCGGAAAAAATCGATGTACTATTTCTTTTTTCTTTTTCTTTTTCTTTTTTAAAGCGATGAGATATGAAAGAAGGGGTTTCAAGTAAGATTCGTATTGACTGGCAAATTACGTTTCTAACTACTTAGGCTGGCGATTGATCCCGATTCACTATTAATTCTAAAAATCCATATATAGTATATAGGAATAATTGCGAAGTGATTTGTTTATTCTTAGTAAATAAAATAACTAAGTATCTTTATTATTCTTTTTTTTTTTAATAAAATTGAATTGGACTGATTAATTAGCTACTAATCCTAACTATTAAGAGACATCTTTTTCCTATTAAGAGATTGACATAACTTGAAGATTTTGATTAATTGCCAACCTACTAATGAGGCCTTGTTCTAGTTATATATTAGAGTGAAAGTCTCATGACCTCAGATATTATCAATTTTATTCCTTTAACATGTGGACTATTTTTCTACCAAATAATCTTTAATGGTTATAATATATGATAATATATTAATTGAATGTAATAAATTTTTTCTCTATTCAAAAATAAATTAATAAATAAATAAAATCAACCTAGCTGGAGAGGAAAAACCCCTTTTATCACTTGATAACATGTAGATTGGCAATCAATTCAAATTTATATAAATCCTCCAAACTAAGAACTCCCCAGATCAATACAGCCATTACTCTCTACCATAGTTAAAAAGATTTATAATCTCTACATCTCCATTATTAAGTCAAAGACCCATTTATTCACACTCTCAAGTTTCCAAGGCCATCATTTTACATGTAGGACACATATTCTTCAGCTTCAACCACTGTTCTATGCATTTTGAGTGAAACTCATGCCCACAATAATCCAATGTCCCGATGTCGTCTCCAGAAACGTAATCCTCCTGATCAACGAAGAAAACAAATTATCATACATAAACTTATATGTACATGCATCGAGAAGGCACTAAAGAAAAATATAAATATTGGCAAATCAAAACTTGAGTGACTGTGAAAATATTATCAAGAATAAGTAACTTTTGTTTCATGGTAATAGCTTATAATGATGAAACTAGTGTTTTAAGATGTCACTAGTAGAAATTAGTGATACACGTACACTAAGAACAAAAATTGTTAGCGATGGTTTGTAATAAGATCCTCATGTCCCTAGCTAGGTTGCAGCTACCCATGTGTCACTAACTGTCAATAATGACAACATATATAGTAACTAAATCTTTATTTTTTTTTATATATTAACAAGCTTCATGTTATCAATTAATATATTGTCATTAATTTTCTTTTTTATTATAGTCGAACTAAGAATATGAATATAGGACCGTTCGCCAGATGAAGGAGGGAGGAGCCTAAGGCTACTTTGAGAGAAGAGATACAGATCTAACCTGGCATATACAGCATGGCTCCAAGTTTGGCACCATCTTGACTGCTGCTTCATACTTTCGTTGTTTCACGGAGCCTCTAATCTTTTCCTCGCTCAGTCCAGTGCTCACGTTTCCCATTCTTTCTTCCAATGCCAGCAATTCCTGTTACACGACGTGGAGTTTGGCGATGGTTACACATTAAACTTTATTTCGTTCGTCTAGAACTAAGAATGTGAAGTTCTTGGATAGTTAAATGGAGTAAAGTACCTCATAAGACATATTATCAACATCGAGCCTCAAGTCTCTGTGTTGGTCCTGCAACTCGGAAAATGCATCTACCAGAGGATCGATAAGCACATAGTCCTGCAAAGAAAAGCATAGCATTTTTTGTACCACTGGTTTTCTCCTCAGAAATGAAAATTTGAAAATCGAACGATTATGTGCATTCGAGCTGTTTAATACTAAAAACTGCCAAAGATACTTGCATGTTCTTTTAGGTACATATCCGCAAATCTGGGAATCCCAAAAACCCTGAACATGATAAGGATCCGCGTTTTTGCAATCCAAAATCATACTGACCCGACATGACACAGAAAGTATCCCAGTTGCTGGACCGTATATCTTGCACCTTAATGTTATGTTTGGATCAAGGATTTTGGTTAGGACAATGGAAAGGAAAATCCAAATGTACAAAAATTAATAAGGCGTAAAGTTACATCATTTGAATTGTAAAGAAAATTTTCTCTAACATTTTTCACCATAAAGTCCAGGAACCAAACATAGGTAAAGGTCCTAAAATGTTGCACCGCAGCTACATACGATTTAGTACATTAGAACCAATATAAATTGCCCTCTCAACCACAATTGAAGGCAGCTCACTATTTGTGAGGTTTGTTCTCTAAATTGATTATGCTTAAATATTTCTGTTTTTCTTTCTAACACATTAGAATTACTCAAGTATTGCAGGATTAATATAACTGAGAACCGCTTCAACAAGCCTAGCAATTATTACTATGACAATGTTTCCAACCCTTGAGTCGAGGTCGAGGTCAAGTTCCCAGAAGACAGAAGTGAACCCGAAAAGATCAACCAATCAGTAGTAGATCCCGAGGTGACAGTACTAATGCGACTTCCCACAAAGCTCGATTCACATCATACTTAGAAATAATTTCTCAATCCGAGTTACAAGTGGTCATTAAATTATAACTCTATGTACTTTCAATGTAGATGGTAGACCTAACGGGAGGAAAACGAGACCATGAAGCCAAAACTTACAATCATAAAAAGCTCCATTAGATGTTTGATAATATCAAATTATAGCATGATTATGAATTCAATTATGATAAAACGTATTTTTTGAGTGAAAGGAAAAGATTAATTTTACTGACCTCGACTCGTAAATGGTCACCCCTCCCGGCCCTCCGGACAGCATTCAAGACCTGACGGATCTGTTTACAAAAGTCGAGAAAAGTATCAAAAGATAGTTAAGCAAAGCATCAAACTATAATTTCTCCATACAACACATTACATAAAATATCAAAAGGTGTAATAAGAAATTTAATGGAGATCGAATACGAGTCTATGTCTGCCCTTGACAGCTGCTAAACCATTCCAACCATGAATGTCATCGCCCGTCATATCCATCAAGAATGCTGCTGATCTTTGATCCAAATGATGTCGTCCATGACTAGCAGCCGCTGTCTCATCCAATGAAGTCAAAGCCATAGGAAAAAGGACAAAGGGACTCCTCCGGATTTGCGCCTCAGATTCCATCTGGGGGGGACAAATCCAAGGAGCAGCTTCTGATGATCTTTGATGATTTCGTGATGCCTGGTTTCGACGAGGCAGCCATGTTGGAGAAGAAGGCTGCCCACGAGAACTTGAACCAATCTCAGAGCTGGAATAGTAGTTTCTAGAAGATGTGGGAGCTGGAGGAGTAAAACTTCTCTTGGTTTGTTCTTGAAGGACATTTCTCGTCTCGGGGGCAGTAATGGGATACTCCGGATTATTTTGAAAAGAGCTTCTAGTGTTAGCTTCTTCTTGTGCTTCAGAACCTCTTGCACTACCTGATACTACAAGAAAAGGGAAAATTAGTGAAAATAACATGAAAATTTCGTCAAAGTAATGATTTAAACAAACTTAATCATGATATAAATTGTCACTATCGACAATTCGTAACAATTGCAACAATGCACTGACAAGAAAAATCTTGTTAAGAATTGCAGTGACAATTTTTTACGTCATTTGTCACTGTACATCTGTCACTAGCTCTATTTAAATCATTAGTTTCTGTCACTATTAAGCTGTAGCATTATAGAACAAAAAAAATATTGCCACCTCGCGAACTGAAAGATCCATTCCAAGGGTACGCATGTGTTTCTCTAGCCTCAGGAATTGAAGGTCGGTTCAAGGTATTTTCCGGATTCATCGACATTGCCATTGGTGACATCAACTCCGAGGCATAACTGTCTGAGACAACATTAACACTAGACTGTCTGACAGAAGTGGCTCTGGGCATATCTAACGGAACTGATTCATGTTGTCCAAGATTTGATCTTAAAGCCGCAATTCCAAGAACACTCGAAGAGGCAAAAAAAAAACAGGGGCTCACCCTGCTAGTACCAAATCCATTTCTTGGATTCAGCTGTTCCAAGGGATTAGTATAAGCCAAGTTCAACGAGCCAGATGATGTACTTGTATTTATGTTCTCCATTGGCTGGTTTAAGATTGAAATTCCACTGTGGTTCAAGTCTCCAGAAGTCCCTTCAAGGGGCTTTCTCTTGCAAGATGGACCGGAAGAAGTTCCCACATTAGTCGAAGAAACATGAAAAGTCGGAATATGTTCCTTCCCAGAACGACTGGGCTTGCACAGAGCATGAGGCGGACCAACTGCTTTCACATGCCCGTAGTTTGAACTCAAATTCATTGAACCATGATTCAAGCTGTAATTTTGCATATCAGATGGTCCGAAAGACCAATCTTGTGACATCGAATCATTCAACGATGAAAGCCTCAATTTTAAATCGTGGTTGCATATTCGTTCTTGCAGATTATGTCCGCTCGAGCTGGGTTCACCTTGATCGCTAGCAGCACTCCTGCAACTAATATTCCCATCACAAGGTGCACGAATGTAATTTGACAATCCGTTTTCAACTGGATCAAGCCTGTTATCCCAAGAATCCGAATGATCCATAGAAATGTTATTCTGAAAAGATCCTCGGACAAAAATCTTTGTCCGTATAGGATTAAGACCTGTAATGAAATCATCCAAGCACAATACAAACCTATCAAAATTAATGCATAAGAAATTGGATTTCCATCATCAGTAACACTCAAATGCCACAAACTCTTGTATTTGAGCAGAATGTGCAAATATGAAACATCAATGCATGTGATGACTTATTATCTTTAGACAATAAGGAAATATATTGACAGATTCATTTCATTTAAACAAAACAACATAAACAATGAAACTAAGGGAAAGAACAAAAACTATTTAACTACTAGATATGTACAAGAACAAGAAAAAAGATTGCAGCTTTGTGAATATCACCAGAGTTAACTACATTGTCCAAACACCAGCGAGTTCGTCATAAACAACACAATTAGATGTCTAAACCTTGGACATTATCGAAAATCAAGAATTAAGATTAAGTACAAGTACAACCCATGTTGTAATAAAATTTCAAAATTCACTAAGCAAATAAATAAATATGTAAAGGACTAAAGGCAGATTCCTCTTTCAAGATTTTGGATCTCAATCTCATGTTGTTCCAAAGGAAAGCAACGAAACTCATAACATTAATCCAAGGAAAAAGGACCAAAAAAAATTAGAAATTAGAAAAATAAAGTATATGTCACAACAAGAAATTAGCAAAAAAAATATTAAATGGGCAACAATATAACCTTGCGATTAAAGTATATGATGGGTGGAAGTGGGGATTCCTTTGTATTTCTTGCGGGAATTTGATTAAAAAAAAAAAAAACTGTTTTCTTTCTTTCCTTTTTCTTTTCTTTTTTTCCCCCTCTTTCCTTTTTTGCTTTTGTACCCAATAAATAAAAGTTGGCAGAGAGTAAGAGGCGCTTTGCAAGAAAGGATGCAAATTTTATTTCTCTTAGGTTTACAACAAAGACGATTTTTCTTTGTTTGCTGTCTTATGATGAGACCACGGTTTCATGTGTTGGAGGTATTTTAATGCCCATTGCCCATAAGAAGATATATAAAAGCAAAATGGTTTAAATAGATTTATTAATGAAAAATTTTATATTTGGTAAATATACTTAATATATAAAATAGGAAATAAAATACTATTTTAAAATAAAAAATCTTAATAGAAGGGGGTGGGATGGGGGTAGGGGTGATACTTTAGTATTAGATCAAGGGTGTTAATTAATTTTTCGACATGGTAATTAAATCCTTCTAAGGTCATAATGTGAGGAATGATTTGCGTAATTTAATAAACTTATATGGAAGTTATTGATAATTTTAAATCATGAAGGGATGGACCAATAAAAGCATATCTCAACATGAAGGTAATTGTAATTAATTCAAAAGTATATAAATTTTGTTTCAATTAAAATATTTTTTGTATTTTTTTCATTCGAATAAATATTGTTGTGTTATATCATGTTAAATTATCCGAGACGTCAAAAAAAAAAAAAGAAAAGAAAAGAAAAAGACAACATTTTAATTTCATATTAAAGTATAGCTGGGCTTGTTCAAATGCAAAATATAGTTTTTTCAATCATGAAATATAGTTGGGCTTCATCCATGCAAAAAGCTTAGCGTTCCGCTGTGTTGTCGCATTTCTTGCAAAAGCTATGGCCCATAAATGTTTGGGTTAGTAAATTAAATTTGATCCAATGTTTTTATTTGGAAATGGGCTTTGTTTATTCGCAATAAACACTTTCACAATACATCAATATCAATACTGTAACATGTTGAAAGTTAATTTATCATAAGAGAAATCCTTAAATTTGGTGTACACTAGAAACAATTCTCTAAGTTCTCATATCTTAGAAAATAACCCACACATCATTGCCCATTGTTAGGAATAGAACTCATGGCTTCTTTAAAATCAGAAGATTATTATTAGGGTCTCCTATTCTAATCTATATTTCATTTTATATTTTATTATATGAATTAATATTAAATGTATGATATTTATAATTCTTTATTTTATAAAAGAATATTTAATATACTTGATAAGTATTTGTAATACGAAATAGAAAATAAAACACTGTTTTGAATTAAAAAAAAAAAATCTTAATTGAGAGAGCACTAAGCATTCACAAATTTAATTAAGGTTCTGAAAGCTAGGTCCATGTCACTCACTCCGCCAACTTTTGACAAAGTCTCCCCAGCTACAAATTCCACGTGGGCTTCTCCCATTCGCTACTTCACCAGAGCTCGACCAATCACTTGCACGAAAGGGTGGACCCACACCATGCACCGCTAACAGCATGACGCCAAAGTGGTGTAATGATGACGCATAAGAATCTGATTAGCCAATATTTATATAACTACACTACGTGGACCCCACTCAACAACCAATTTGGCCATACCTCCGTCCACCATATGGAGACCTCGTCTTCACCAACCCCCGACCGGGTTGGCGCCCGGTCCACTACCCCCAACCACCACGAAATGGAAATATTCCACCGGCTTCCAACCTCTATATATCATCGCCCGTCTTTGCCTTCATTCCTACAAACTACATTTTTCAAAGTACCAATAAAAAGAAAAAGAGTAATTAAAATCAGAAAAAAAGAAAATGGCAGAAAATGTTGAAACAAAGGAAAATCAAGCGGGAAGGCATCAGGAAGTTGGGCATAAGAGTCTTTTGCAAAGCGACGCACTCTACCAGGTAAGTGAAATTAATTTTTTTTATTTTTTTATTTTCTTTTTTGTAAATTTTATTTAATTATTTTTTGAAAAAATACAGTATATTCTGGAAACAAGTGTGTATCCAAAAGAACCAAAGGCGATGAAAGAGCTCAGAGAAATAACCGCGAAACATCCATGGTTAGTTTAATCAATCTATTTTTTTAAAAAAAAAAAAATGAAAATTAATTTTTTTCCTTTTTTTTTTAATCGTGCGTGATTATTGGAATAGGAATATTATGACGACGTCAGCGGATGAGGGGCAGTTTCTGAACATGCTTTTGAAGCTGATCAACGCGAAGAATACAATGGAGATTGGTGTATACACCGGTTACTCTCTATTGGCTACTGCTCTTGCGCTTCCGGATGATGGAAAGGTACTTAATTATAATTATTCAATAAAATAGTGTTTGGGTAAGGATGGCAACAGCACTGGACAGGAACGTGAAATGCATTTTCGATCTCTATTCCCGCTCTCAATTAATTTCTTATTTCTGTTCCGTCCTTATTTTGGAGATAATTTTCTTTCCCATATCTAACCATGCCTGAGACCGCTATATCCTGTTGAATTTTCCTTCCTTGCTAAGCCCCATTCCCGAATCTTGTTTTGGATATTGTTTAATTATTGAGTAGGGTTAACTAAAAATTTGACTCGGTATTTGCTATAAAATTAACATAAAAAAGTTAAAAGTGATGTATTAAAATCCCTTTCCAAAAAAAGATTCATTATATCATTAAACCGTGACAAAAATAGTATACAAAGTCAATATCAAATTCAGTAACTAACAAACTCATATTTAAACCATTATTTCAATAGAAAAACAGCCTACTTTTCAATAGAAAAACAAATTCGAACCCTTTATGTTGTGGTTATGAGTACCTTCACCTTATCATTGGGTTAAAACTTCGTTGACAGATTAAAATTGTCATCTTATTTTTTGGAATTACTAATTATGCAGATATTGGCATTGGACATCAACAGAGAGAACTATGAGTTGGGCTTGCCTGTAATTCAAAAGGCTGGCGTTGCCCACAAAATTGACTTTAGAGAAGGTCCTGCTTTGCCTGTTCTTGATCAAATGATTGAAGATGTAAGGCTCGAGTCTCCACTAGTCCTGTATTTACTATAAAACCTATTTAATTTTTTTATTCATGATATTTCAACTAGTGAGGTTTAAAAATGTTGAAGATTAATCAATTCACCCCAAAATAGACAAGTTTTTCTTCGTCGAATATTTCAAATAAAAATTATTTTTCATTCTTTTTTTTCTTTGGAAGAAAACATATATTTTAAAATTATAAGGTGAAATTAATTTTTTCTTTTGGAGTACAACGTAAACATATATTAAGAATTTGTGTGTTATGTAAAATTTTGTATTGGATGGAATAAGAGTTTAAAAATAATATAGATCTATAGAGTTGACCTTTTTTTTATGCTCACCAAGTCCTTCAACGAAAAATTTTAGTTTCTTTGAAAATTATGTGCTTCTTTCTTTTAATATTTGAAAAGTATCTAGAAAGATATTTTGAATTTAGATATCATCAAAAGAAAATGGTCATGGAAAACAACAGTTTCTCTTTTCAATTTTTTTTATTATTATTTTTTATTTGATGTTTTCTAACAAGATCAAATTTGATATTATATCGAAAGAATTCAAGATTTCAAAATAATTTATAAGTTATTTCTCGCCTTTTAGAGATGAAATTTTGCATCACATACATCAAAACAAATTTAGATACTCCTTTTTTTTTTTTAATACCAAATATGTTATTATAGCTCTTTTCTTATTCCTTTTTGGTTTTTTAGATAATAATTATTGTGCAGAAATAATTCATGTTGAGGTATGACATTTTTCTTGCTAAATTAACTAACTATACATATTTTATTGTAGGGAAAGTATCATGGAACATTTGATTTCATATTTGTTGATGCTGATAAGGACAATTACCTTAATTATCACAAGAGGCTCATTGATTTGGTAAAGATTGGTGGTGTGATCGGCTACGACAACACCCTATGGAATGGCTCTGTGGTGGCCCCACCAGATGCACCAATGAGGAAGTACGTTAGGTACTACAGGGACTTTGTTCTGGAGCTTAACAAGGCCCTGGCTGCTGATCCAAGGATTGAGATCTGTCAGCTTCCGGTGGGTGATGGGATTACTTTGTGCCGCCGTATCAATTGATCAGTCCACTAAAACTTTCTTTTTATATGCTCTCCAATTCCCATTTTAAATTTTATTTTGTGACTCCTATAATTACAATTATAATTTGGTTGAGTAAATACCAAATCCAATTTGTTTCTACCCTTGATCTATTGTCATTTTTTTTTTTTTTTAATGCCAAACATTTCGTTAATTAAGAACCAAATTTTAGTGAAAAAATGTGAATGCAAAACCACCATCATTGAAACAAAGACAGGCAAGTCGTCTAAATAAAAAATAGACAAAGTTAATGGATTCAGCCCATTTGAAGAGATAACGGTTTGTAAAATTCGAGACACTGAATTTGAAACGATACTTTCACTTAGGCTAACAATCTCGATAGCCCCTGATTTGCTGAGTAAGAGGCTTTG
>JACFYI010000152.1:346746-377670 GCA_014898755.1 Handroanthus guayacan | reverse complement strand
TGCTTCAATGTACAAACCAAATCGAGAAATTTGTTGTGCACAATTATTTGAAAATTCTCCAACCATAGTCAAGGAATAATTGCCTCAACACCCTTGAAATTTGATATTAACTACTAAAATATTCCTAATATTTGAATAATTATTATTATATCCCTCGTTAGTTTAACTTATGAATAATTACAATTACGCCCCTTGAGAATTATTGAACATTACAAGTAATTTCCTTGCATAAAGAAGTGTAATTGTAATTATACATCAATTCAGGAGATACACTTATAATTATATGTTAGTTGAGCTTAACATAGCTAATCAAAGATAAGGGAAAACATTATAATATTCTAACTTTGGACAGTAGTTCTATGGTGAAATGGCACTGATCTTTCTTTTAAATCTCCCTTAAGAAGAGTAGGAGTTTAATCTCCTTTGAAAAAGAAAAAGCAGAAAAAATATCTAATTTTAGGGAAAGTTTTGATAATTACATCAATCAAGAGTATAGAGGTATTATTCATTGCCATGTGGCCAGATAAAAATTAAAATATTACCTTATTCTTAATAATTAATTATACTTTTCATTTGGGCCATTCGATTTTTATCAATATCCAAGGAAGGCCTTCTAGCTTGATGATATTAAAACTTCTAACTAGCTGGAGGCATAGCATGTCTGCATCTTGAAAGAGACTCAAGAAATAACTATTATGCGTGGTTACCTATTATTTTTAGAAGTAATGATTTCCAAAAAAGTATTTTTCCATTTAAGTTGACAAACCATCTATAAATAAATAGTTCTTTTAATTTTCAAATAATAAAAAATGTAAAAACGGCTCCTAGAAAGACAAACAAATTGGATCATTATTTCTTATAACGATCGGGTTCTCTCTCTCTCTCTCTCTCTCACTCCTCTTTATATATATATATATATATATATATTTTAAGTTTAAGAGATTGTGATGGTTTGTTTTGCAAATTACTCAATTGCCCTCAATTCTCCAAGACTTAGAGAGTGTTTGGCTAAGCTTATTTAAAACATCTTATAACCTCTTACATCTTATAAGATGTTTTTGGAGCTTATAAGATGTTAGATCTTATTTTAAAAATAAGTTGTTAAAGTGTTTGGATAAAATAAAACCTTTTAGCTTACAAGATGCTAGTAGTGGCAATTTTCTAATTAATATAGTTAAAAATGAAGGTGCAAGTGAAGATCTTAAAAATAAGTTAGGATCTCCTTATTTTTCTAAAAAGAGTTTATAAATTCCTAACATTTTATTTTTAAAGCTAATAAGATATTTTTTAAAAAAATTTACCAAACATGTTGTAGCATCTTATAAGTTTCTAAACATCTTATAAGATGTTTTGAAGAGCTTATAAGCTCACCCAAACACCCTCTTAGTCCTTGATGAGTGCTTGTTGATAAAGAAAGAGATGAAAGTCCACCTAATTCAAGGTGCAAATTTCACCTCGCTGCATGATATTTGAGCAAGCGGTAATCAGTAATAAATTCGGTACTAATGGCGGACAATTAGTGTAAAAAAACATAAAATTTAAGTGAAATTAGCACTCGATAGTCAATAACAAAATCTTCAAAACCAAACGCGGCCTTGATTTACAAAACCATATCCAATTCTTACATTCAAAACAAAGGAATTGATACTAATACATGTTCCTCATCCAAATCTTCAGACCATTAATGATGTTCTTTTCGGAATAATCTCATGTGGGCTCTCAAGATACCTTGACATCAAGTCACCCAAAGGTAAATATCACAATAATTTTCATTACTATCACTTTACAAATCAATATCATTTTTATTTGTTTGTTATTATTATTATTATTATTTTGGTAATTACCTCTAGACTTCATAAATTTAGATAATTACCTTTACATTTCGAACTTGACGCATAATTACAATTATACCCATGAACATATGTATAATTACGATTACACCCCCTTTTACTTGTAATGTTTTAAGATTTTCAATGATTGTAATTGTAATTGAACTAATAATGGAAAGTGTCACGATAATTACTCGAATCTTAGGAATGTTTGGTAATTATGTCAAACCTCAGGGAGGTATTGAGATAATTATCCCTTTCTTTTTTAACCAAATTAATTTCTTCCATTGAACTAAATAACTTGCTTCACCCAGCTTTACCTGAGGGGCTTCGGATAACAGGTGTTGCAATGGTGAATCTAAGACCACAGACAGGATTACAGGTTTTTTCAAATGTTATTCTCATCTACAATTGAAACTTTCTTTGTCCTAAACTGAAACCATTACTTCAAAAATTCCTTTCAGGACATATCGAAGTTGATGAACGATAATTCTGGTACACGATGGGGCAACAAATTTGGTATGCTTCTTTTACCCGTTTACTACCACAGAGGTGGGTCGGATCCTATCCGGTTCTTGAAGAGATCCAAATCAATGATCGACAAGAAAAAGCTGTCCTTAGAGGGCCCTTTCTCTTACAACATTGGATACTTGGTCATGTCTCTTTTTGGGGCAAAGGTGAATTCCACTTAACCTTCAAGGATAATTACCTCAACAGTGCCCTTTGAATTTCGGTCTCATTATAGAAAAATTTATGTAATTTGAGAAATTACGATAATATTCTCTGCTATTATTTTAGCTGAGGAAAATTTAACAAAGCTTGCGTAATATTACAATAGACCCTTAAATGTTTTAGTTAATGTATTCAAATTTTCACGGTTAGAATTCTTTATTGCAAAATGGTATTTCATCTCATATTCCATCGTATAGATGAAAGCGGAGAGTAATTAAATTTCCTTTATAATAGTAGAAAGTTATGGATGCAATACGTGCATCTATACAATGGAATAAGAAATGAAATACGAATTAGAATAGATGATTCAAAGTGGATTTTTCAGAGGTCTAATTGTAATGCACACAATCTTCATCAACTATTTCGTAAAACTAACGACATAAGGTGTTATTATGATTTCATAAAATCAGAAAGAAATTTTTTGTAATTAAGGCAAACTTCATAGGTGTTGGGCAATAATTATCCTTGGATTCAGATGTAGATTGAAAAGAAAAACAAATTAACACAATTTTTGTTCTGTAGTTTGCTAGCATTCTCAATTATCGGATTGTGTGCAACACAACCTTCACAATATCGAACGTCATTGGCCCTCAGGAGAAGATCACAGCGGCTGGCAACCCTGTGAAGTACTTGAGGGTGACCTCAAGCAGCCTACCGCATGTAAAGTTCCTGATTTCTGCACTTATGCGTTTTAGTTTGATTTGGTAAAATATCAAGGAAGGGATTGGTACGAGAATTCGAGTTATAGTGATGATCGAGTGTGTAGTTGAACATAGATGCCTGATTGAATTGAGATATCCTCCTGTTATTACGTATTCAATGGGGGATTTTAGTGGACTGGGCCGTAACAAAATGGAATTAGAATAAGACCTTTTTGATTTTAGGAGGTGGAAGCCATGGGTGATTGCTGAGATATGATTGGCCAAGTGGGGCCCAATTTCACACGAGGGAGTGCTTTGAGGAATTGTAATGAATCCCGTCACACGCCCATTAGGATATGATTCTTGAACAACTTATATAGTGGGATATCTTTCACTCTAGTAAAATGGTTTGCTAGAGGTGGATTAAGTTGGCGTGCTTGAAGGGTGAGACAACGAGAAAGTCAAGTATCAGCTATTTCAAATTCCTCATCTCTTTGATGCGTAACCACATTAGATTACATAGAGCCCTCCATACAAGGGTTCCCAAAAGAGGGACATGATCTTCGTTCTCACATATAACATCAATGATTATGCTAATCGGATGTATCACTGAACATGAAAAGTCAGACTATATCAGTATATTATTCTACTGTCACGTATTTGGTTTAAAATTTTGCATCCTGAAAATATGCTCGAAAAGTGAGAGACAGGATGCCCATTTCTCATTCTATTTGGAGTCTTGACTAAAATGCTCGAATCAATCCCTTCTTTTTGGAGTATTCGACTGGAATTCTCGAATCAATCCCTTCTTTAATTTCTCATTCTATTTGGAGTATTTGACTAAAATGCTTGAATCAATCCCTTCTTTTCGGAGCATTCGACTGGAATTCTCGAATCATCCCTTCTTTAATGTTTAATCACGTCACATTTCATCGTAATTTATGCATATAACTATGTAATTTTAGATTGTGCTCATTAATTTGTTGGGTATGCAGGCAATCACAATGCATATGGTGAGCTACGCAGGAATGGCTGACCTGCAAATCCTTGTTGCCAAAGAAATAATTCCAGACCCCAAAATTCTAGCAAAGTGCTTTGAAGATGCCTTACAAGAAATGAAGGAAGCTGCAGAAACCACTATCACATCTTGAGAGGAAGTATTTTTTACAAGGGATAATTACCTCAACGCCCCCTAAGGTATATCATAATTATCAAAACACTCCGTGATGTTTGAATAATTACCATTACACCCCTTGAGGTTTGGATAATCACCATAACATTTCCCAAAAATTCTAAGCATTGTAAGTACACCCTTTGAATAAAGGGGTGTAATTGTAATATTATACGTCAGCCTAGAGATCTACTGTAATGATGCATATGTTCGAGGAATGTAATTGTAATTATGCATTAATTGTACTGTACACTAGAGGGTGTAATGGTAATTATGTAAACATTAAGAGGTATTTTGGTAATTATGGGATGTAGAGGTAATTCTCCCATTTTATAATACCACAAGAATCTGCATATAGATTGTATATGTGCTTGTATTTATTATAAAGAATTTGTATAAGTTAGCAGAATTTAATTTTATTTTTCAAGATTAATTACAATGTAATTACAACTGAAAAGTCAATAAAAATTGTTGGATTAATAAGTCTGGACTGTAGTCTACAATATTCTTTCGATGACTATGTTTTGTCCTTGAAAATGATCAAAATTTATTACTCGAAGTTGTGTGGTTAAAAAACTTACACAGATTTGACCAAATGACAAAGTGCCATCACTTAAATCATGAAAAAGATAGAAGGAAAAAAGGAAAAAAAAAAAAACAATTCGAAATTACTTAAGCTCAAAATCAAGTATTTTTACAAGAAAATATTTAATATAATTGATATGTTCATGATTTGAAAAGAAGAATATTAAAATAAAATAAAATAAAAAATAAAAACACACTCTTGATGATGTGACAATTATAATACTAATGTTTAAAAATCAAATAATTAAAGAGTCCATATAAGTTGATTTATTTAAAATCATTCACACTCTTCTATTCAATAAGTGGGTACAAACCCGATATCTATACTATATATAAAGCATGAGCACCCTGATAGTTATTTTGGTATGTTTTTTAGTCGATGGACAACTATAATCCTATATTTGAAGATAATTACAAAGTAGTTGTAAAAAATAATGAAAATACTTCTTTTAACCTTTTTTTTTGTATTTTCTTTTTCCATTTTTTGCAATTATAATTTTTTCTTTCCAACATCATTTTCACCGAATTTATCTTTCGATTCATTATTCTACATAATATATTTAAGAAAAATATTATTATTATAAATAAGTTTTTTTTTTTCATTTTATAGATAGAAAATTTAGGCACACACATCGAGTGTGCCCAATTGCTAGTCTATATACAATAAAACACAAACCTTGTCCTTTTGAAATGTTGTTAATCTATTAAGAAAGTATTAGATGTATCTGAAAATGAAACAAAGTTTCTAGAAAATTATCTTAGGAAATATCTTTTGGATAATGTCTAATATTTTATTTTATTTTATTTTATTTTATTTTTTTGGAGAGATTTAAAGAATTTATATTTACCATTAAACATAGTTAATCTTCATGGTCCACTTTTAGACACGAAAAGTATAAATACGAGGAGGATCTCATACTTGAAGCTAAGAGTTTTTAGTTGTAGCTCTTCATGACCATGCATTCTAACTACTTTATACACTTTCATCATACACAAATGGTCAGATAAAGAATGATTTAACTAAAAGTTTTGAAAATATCATTATATGGGAAATAAGCAAATGACTAAAATCGTGACTTGTATTATGTTTTCGAGAATAAAAGCTTAATCAAATTTAGGAAAAACTATTATTACTATTGTAGATCCACAAAAATATAATAAATATCGAACAAATAATACGAGTGTTGACAAATAATACGAGTGTTGACCATGCATTCTAAACTACTTTATACACTTTCATCATACACAAATAGTCAGATGAAGAATGATTTAGCTAAAAGTTCTGAAAATATCATTATATAGGAAATAAGCAAATGACTAAAATCGTGACTTGTATTATGTTTTCAAGAATAAAAGCTTAATCAAATTTAGGAAAAACTATTATTGTTATTGTAGATCCACAAAAATGATAATAAATATAATAGTGGTTCAGAATCAAACAAATAATACGAGTGTTGACATAAATTTATTTATTTAAATGTGTGGGAAACAAGAATATGCAAAATCACTGTTTCAAGATATATGAATTGTCAATTCCTCAATGCGGTTATTGGTCTAATGCTGAGGTGAACTTAGGAGGTCTTTCATAGAAATTTACAGAACAAATTAAATTGTATTCTAATGAGCAATATTTCAATGAGAAACCTATATTTTTTATTTTTTATTTTTTACTTAATTTCATTTTGCCCCCTTCTATCCTGGGGGTATAATCAAAGATCCCCTTGTACTATATAAACCTTTAAACACCCCCCTAAACTTCTCCTAAGAAATTAATTATGACCATTTTGTCCTTGTTGATATATGCATATTGTGTACTTGTATTTTATTGCACAAAAAGATAATGCAAAAAACAAAACTAAAAAAAAGAAAGAAAGAAAAAGCAAATGGTGCTATTTGAATCTATCCTAGTTTTTTGATTTAGCAATAAATAATAATTTCACTTTTTTTCCTTTTTTTTTTTTTTGGAGTGATGTGGGCATAAAATATTCAAATAATAATTTTTTGTCCTGTGTTTCCATGTTTGTTATCATTCTTCAAAATTTTCTATATAAGCTTAGATTAATCCCCCAAAAAAAAAAATCCCATTGTCTAGGTTATAAATGTTAAATTTACTAATTGATTGTACTAATATAGCCTTCATGAAATTAATTTTCTTATTTTCAAATTACTTTTATAAATCGTATTATGATTTATCAATTTTAGAATCCTTTTCTTTTCCAAGTCGTTGAGAGAATTTTTAGAGTTTTAAACTCATGTGGACTCTTATTCCTAGGCCAAATTTCAAATATAATAGTTTTTAATGTTGATTTATGAAATTCATCTACCAAGAATTTCAACTAATTGTGATTTATAAAACTGCTTTCAAAGAAAATCAATTGTGTGAGACCTATTTACTTCAACATAGTATGCCTACATTTCACACCTTAGAATAGATCAAAATATTTCCATTTGCTAAATTTTTTGTTCATATGTCATCATTTTGTGCAAAAAAATAAAACTATAAAAATATCAATAAGGGCAAAATGGGCATAATGAATTTTTTAGGAGTATAGAGGGGTGTTTGAAGGTTTATATATAGTATAGAGGGGCTTTTGATTGTATCCCCATAGTACAAGAGGGGAAATGAATCTAACGCTTTTTTTGTTCAAATATAGTATTTAAATTGCTTTCATTTATTTATATGTATAAATTCTCTCATATTCCAAAAAAAGATTACTCTGAAAAACGTGTTTTTAGACCGCAAAAGATAAAAAGAATTTGAACATAGGTGGCGTCAAAGCGGCTATAAGACCAATCCAAATAAAAAAGGAAATGATATACGTTTGATTATATTATCATGTGGATCAACATAGTCAGTAACGCTATTGCTATTACATTCATATATATATATATATATATATATGTATGTATGTTATATACATGATTTTTTTTTCCCTCATTAATCTTAGATTTTTTTTGTGCTCACGGACTCCATTACATATGATTATCTTTAAGTTCTCTCGTATTTTGGAAAAAAGCAGATGTATGTTTTTGGACCATAGAAGATAAAATAAAATAAACTCAAATGTAGGTGCCTCAAGAAGTAGCCATAGCCATCAGAGCAATCTTAACTGAAAAGGGAAAAAAATTAAAAAAAAAAAAAAAGGCTGGAAAATACTTTTCACTATATTTTTATGGAGCAATGTAGTCAACCACGCTATTACGATGAAATTAAAATATACATTTGGTTATGTATATATGTGTGTATATGAATTTTCTTATAAAAAATAAAAAAAAAGAGCATATAAACTCTTTTCTCATCAATCCTAGATCTATCCAGAAACGATTACGTTCAATTAATAATCAATATATCCAAAAATCCAATAAGATAACTTGCACAAAAAAAATTTCTACAAACTACTATATTATAGGAAAAAGCTCACACATCATGGTCAAAAACAGAGTAACCCCAAAATGTATGAGACATAGTTAAATAACAATCGGGAAGACTAATTGTAGATTCCTAGAAAACTTCCTTGTCAGACCTCATTGTGGCAGTTTTTAACATGTAATGTATAGTTAGGAAGTGCAAATGAAGTAAAAAATGGAAAAATATGGTCTTTTTGGGATAATTAGTTCAACACTCCCTAAGGATTTATCAGAATATCTTCCACAATTTGGAAATACTTTTGCACCCCCATCGTGAGTTTAATTGACAAAAAACTCAATAAAATATGACCAACATTATAGGTAAACCACCTAAACAAGTGATATGGTTTATCTATTATGTTTCAATCAATATAGTAGGATTTCAGAGAAGGTAATTATAATATTATACAAAGCTTCTTTTAGTTCTGTCAACTAAATTAACAATAAGAAGGTGTAATTACACGATCTCATGGCATATTTTGATGATTATGCCTACCTAAGGGGGTCCTGATGTAATCATCTCTTTTCTCTCTGCGCTCATCTTATGAATAAATGTTAATAACTGCACATTTTGATAACATATAAATGTGAAGGCGCGAGATTTTCATTATATTCCCTAATAAAAAAATATTTTTCTGAATTCTTGTTCTAACCCAAAAGGAAGTCAGATGAAAGAAACAGATAATTGAAACGAAATTGAGCACATTTGATTTAGTGAGTATGGAATTATGATGCACAAACATTTCAAAAAATTATTTCAAATAATATCAAATACATGTGGACGCGAACACAGTTTCAGCAGAGGATTCTGATACCGGAATACCATGTCTAAATATTTAAAAGAAAAAAAGAACCCAAAAATACAAAATAGAAAAAAGACCTCTTTGTTGAATTTTACAAATATAGGAGCTGACACGTATTAATAAACTACCAAATTCTGAAGACATATGTTGGTATGTTTTATGTTGTACCTTCAAGATAGTTATCTGAAGGAGTTCCTATATATGCTCTAAAATCTTATTTCATGTAAACACTTTTACAATTTAAAATAAATAAATAAATAAATAAATAAATAATCTGACATCTTATAAATTTAAAAAATATTTAATATAAGAACTTATAAAGTGCAAAATCTCACTGAATTCTTTACCACCATCGTAACCTTCGCACCACCCCCATTATTTGGAAGAGCCCCATCAAAATTCACATTAATACACATGCCGTTGGTCTTAAACGCTCACATTTCTGGCAAACCAAATGCCCGACACATTATAGTGAACAAACCGAAATCATCTCTAAAAAGGCTAGCAACAAAATAATGCTTGAAAGGATTGCAGAAATCCAAGCTCAGGGCAGGGAATGAAATGCTGGTTTCATCCCAAACGTCTATAGCATTCGCGCCGCAAAAAAGAACAGGCAAAAGGTTTATGGAGCTCAAATTAAGTATTGCATCCAAATTCACGGCAGAAATCACTGGGGTAGAAAATAAAGGAAAAAGGAATATGTAACTGTGTAATTTGTCGGAGAGACGATGTCAGCTTACAACATACCATTGGTAGGCATCCTAATTACAGTTGTGCTATGTCTCTATCAGCAAATTATTAAAGGCCCCCCAAACATCGCAAGACCTCATAACACTAAATCCAGTTATCTTGCAAGCCCCACATCAAGTACCAAAAATTACAAAAAATATACAAGTCAACATAAAAAACACGATAATTTATGTTCAAAAGCACCAGGTTTTACATAAATCGAATACAAATCCACACCAAAGCAAGGTTTAACAGCCAGTCCAATAAGCCAGCTATGAAATATCAGCACAATGCATAATGCCACACATTTGAAGTCTCACACATGAAAACCATACGACAAAACCAGTGCCATCAACAACATATGACAACTTAAAGAGTGATAATGAGTTCCAAACCAGTACTAATTGAGGCCTCTTGCAAGTGATCCAGAAGCAAGTAGATCATTCATTTAATGACAATGAAGCCAACTGTTCAACGGGATTGGTAGCCTGCTGCTGAGACACATTCCTGAGGACTTCCATAGCCTCTGCAACTTTAGCTTTGAGAGCTTCTGGTGACTCCAGCAAGTGCAGAACCTCTGTTTGATCCATTTCCAGAAGCATGCCTGTGACCTTAGCTGCTGTCTCCGGCTCCAATTGTTCGACAAGCGGGTATAAATTTTCACCCAACATCTGCAAAACGAGAACATAATTCAAGCATGCATATGGGGGGTGTCCATATAAAAGCACTGACTTGTAAACAATGTGCATAATGGTGAGAGAAATATTCAATAGTGAGAGACAATTTTCTGTCCAACTTGCAAAAGTTTATAGAGAAGTTATCAATACGCATATTGTAAAATTAGTCTCTAAGATTGTTGTGGTTTTTTTTTTTGTGGGTTGGGGTGGGGGGTAGCAATTCATGTGTATGTCCTAAATTAGTTTCTAAATATTAGTTTCAGGAATAATATATGCTTATTGAGATGGGAGACAATATGTCATGAGCAGCCAAAATGACACCTAGATCCCTCATGAAGAATATTACAACACTTCAGCAACAGCTTGAACTACCATAGGCATGATCACCTACCAGAGGGGACCATCAGTCTTAACTAGTAAATGAAGGATACGTAAAAGGAAATGCTCACCGTCCTCTGTTCGCTGGGAGAAGCATTTGCAAGAGCAGATGCCAATGCTCCAATGGGAATTGGCTGAGAGATCCCGGCTTCGCGCAATGGCAATCCACCCATTTCATATGGCACAGAAAGCATCCCTCCAGCCACACCTTGCAAAGGCACGTCAGGCATACCACGTCCAGGAGGGTACCGATAACCACGCCCCCTTGGAACCATCTGCACAGAAGAAATAAATAAACAGTACAGAAAAGGTTTGAAGGCAAAAAACGTCCAAGTTACAGTGCCACAAACCTGCTGCTGCATCATAGGCACTGGTTGCGGGCCCTGCGGACCAGCATTACCTCTCCTTCCACCAGGACGTGGACCTTGCTGCCCTTGTTGGACCACAGGCACAAACATATTCGGCATGAGAGGCCCAGGAGGCCTCATACCAGGTACAAGTTGCTGTTGATACCCAAATCCAGGCTGAAAATAAAGAAGGGATAAAAGAAAACAATATAAACAAATGGGCAAGACAAACGCGTTTTTCAACACAGAAATCAAACATATAATCAACAGATATATTCTTTCCATCTATCTTAACAACCCTTCCCCCCAAAGAAGGATAAACAATTAGCACCACAACACTGTTCACATATGGCCAAAATTAAGGCTTATATTATAAAAGAATTCAATCTCAACGTTTGAGACCCAACGTGACATCAGAGTCATAGAAAGGAGAATGTGAATAATATTATTACTTGGGGAGGAATAATGGTGGGTGGATGTTGCCCATAGAATATTTGCTGCCCAAGACCGGGACCACCAGGGGGATACATTGGCATACGAGGAGTGACAGTAGGCTGCATTGTAATTGGCCTCATTTGAGCAAATTGAGCCTGGATAAAATCATAAAACAAAATAATTTTTTTATGTAATCATTCGTAATGCACTACCAAAATGATGAGCGAGCTTGTGCTTAATCAACTTAAATCGGAGACACTTAAAATTCCAGCAATCCATGAAAGAACAAGAAATCATTTCAAAAGAAGAAAGCAAGGAACTGCAATAGTCCATCAGATGATCGGAGGAGATTATTTCAGTATTTAGTTTTTTATTTCTTATCACTAGGCCAGGTAATTCATTGAGAATATAAAACACCATTAGAAATACCTGTAGCCGTGCTCTTCTATCTTCTTTCCTTTGAGCAAGAGCAACATAAAGAGGCTTGCCAACAATCATCTTGCCATTCATTTCAGAAAGCTAAGAAACAAATAATGATCGAGATTTTCTCAGTTAATTGATAATCAGGTAAAACACAAAACAGGATAGAATGTGTGCGGAAATAAACTCACAGCTCTAGAAGCCTCTTCAGGTGACGAGAACGCAACAAACCCTGATCCTCTGCTGATTCCTTTTGGATCTCGCATCACCTGCACAAACATTAGAGAAAACCTAGTAAGTTATAGCCTAGTGACATAAGAAATTCATCAATGAAGGAGGATGAGAAATAAGGTAGAAATAAGGTAGGAATCATTGACCAACCTTGCATGATGTTATCGTACCAAATGGAGAGAACAATTCCCTAAACTTATCATCGTCAATGCTATCATCCAGATTTTTGACGTACAGGTTTGACCCCTGAGATCTGTCAACTGCTTCCTTTACACTCTGCTCAAAGCGGTGTTTCAGTTCTAGCTCCCTCTCAGATTTCTTTTGGGCTCTCCCAACGTACCATTCCTTGTTATCAAATTGTTTGCCATTAAGAGAGTCTACAGCTCTCGCAGCATCATCTGGATTCTCAAAGTTGACAAATCCAAAGCATTTTGACGTACCATCTTCATTCCGCATCACCACTGCACTGGTAATTGATCCAAATTCACCAAATATCTTCTGAAGATCTTCTTCAGTTGTTGATTCAGAAAGATTCTTTGCAAACACATTTGTAAACCTCGTCTTGTCTATTGACATCTCTCTTTCTTGCTTGCGAAGGAAAGGCCCCACGTACACTTGTTTTCCATTCAACAGCATGCCATTAAGCTTCTCAATAGCTTTCTGTGCAGATTCCTCGCTAGCATATTGCACAAAGCCGTAGCCCAAGGACTGGCCAGAAGAATTTGTTGCTACTTTGCATGAGAGAATGTTACCGAAGGACGAAAATGTCTCATGTAGAGCTTTGTGGTCAATTTCCTTGTCCAAATTCTACACAGATAAAATTGTATCTCGATCAGTAAGAGCGAAGTAGTAGTGGTCTTACAAACTATAAGCCCACGGCATACAGAATTTATCCGACAGAAAATTGAAAAGGAGATAGGAAACAATACCTTAATAAATATATTTCCAGCTCCACTCCTGCGTACGCTAGGGTCTCGATGAGAATACATTATCCTTATGGGTTTTCCATTTAGAGGAGTGAAATTCAGTTCTAGCAATGCTCTCTCAGCTACAACAAATATAAAGAAAAAAACAGTTAGCAGAGGCACTAGGCAGGATGAGGGTTCACCTTTGCAGCCATGATTCGGGAAGTAGTTAAATGGGCAATTTGATTACAATGATAAGACACAATTGTACTAACCAAAACACGAACCATCAAGGTCATATGGTACTGGAAGAGAATCGGGTGCAAACATACATGCAGATTCCTAGCTCGCTAAAACAAAATCAGTTATATCAACATAGCAAACATCTGGTTTATTATTCTAGGGTTACTGTTTAATAAAACCACAAACGAATGTTTAAAATTCATACAAATGCTACATTTTTTAATAGTTTTGACCACAAAAGCACAAGGGAGAAGGCCAGCATACACTTCTCCAGGAGTCAGAATGTTCATCATGCATTTAAAAGAGCAGCATAGCTTTTTATCACAGAAGAGTAGGGACCAAGTAGCTTCTTGTCATCGATGAGTAGAAGCACAATACCCATCATATTTTTTTATTTCAATTAACCTCTTCACCTCCACAAATCGATGAACAGATCACACAATAAAGTTCAAATGCTACTTTCTTATATATGACTATCCTGTTAGACTTAAACCTCATGTAAATTAGACAGCTTCCCTTATTTCTATTGATGAACTCAACTAATCACTTGTGAAATCAGTGAATAGTGAGTAAATGATATTTGATTTTCTTATATGCACAAAGACCAAAACAGATAATTATGTTTGATGATTCTGTGTTATAGCAGCAGCAATTGCATTCTAATATTTGACTTCCCTCTATTACGCGCGTCACCAGACTTTTCTCTTTCCTCAACTCAAAAGAACAGTCCGAAAGTAACCCCTGCTCAATCGATGCTTGTCTTTAATCAGAACTGTGTCATGCACCACACCTACTATCGCCTTTCTAATTTTTACTTTCATATACACGCCGATTCGGAAGCCTGTCTATGATCAGTTTAGTAGACGTGAGACTTTTCACATCATACTCTACTTTTAAGCGTACAGCCAATTCCAGTGCTATAATTATACACACACCCCCACAAAGTATAAAGTATAAACAACAAAATTGTCACTTACCTGGAAACGCACAAAATTAGCATCATCATCTACCACTAAAATATAGTTATCTTCTAAGGTCGTTTCCCATTTGCATATTTTAAATGTAATTAATGTTTGAATTAGGGGATATAATGTAAGGTGATCATCTAACATTAGAATAAAGTTACACCCCGAGTTCATTAACCAATTGCAGATTTTAGCAAAGTACAGCAATCAAAATATTAATTAGATACAATGAAAGGTAACAGCGTTCGAACCATCTGGAGGGTTGCCATAGTTGACATAGCCATATCCGAGAGAGCGCCGGGTAGTCAAATCCCTACAAACCCTAACCGAAACCACATCCCCCATCTGGCTGAACAGATCGTAGAGTTGAGAATCGGTGACGTTTGCATCCAGATCGCCGACGTACAGCGAGGTCACAAACGGCGCACCACCAGACGACGTCGCATTCACCATCTGAACCTGAGGCTGCATCTGAACCTGCGTCGCCATGGTAATTCACAAAAATATAAAAAAGAAAAACCGAAAACAACAACGGATTTTTTTCCTTTTCGAAGACTTTTTGTAATTTTTTTTTTTGGTCTTTTCTAATTACTTCCCTCTCCTCTTTTTATTACCAGAATGAATTAAAGGGAAGCAAAAGGATAGATTTGACCAAAATCGAAAAAGAAACTGAGAAACAATTTTGAAATTTTTTTCGCAAGATTTTCTATTTTTTCCTTTTTTTTTTTGTTTTGTTTCAGTAAAGAGAGGAGAGGGAAGGATTCATAGGTCGGAGATCCGACGGAGTGGTGATACAATCACCGCCAGCAACGACGGCGGCGACGCCGAAGATGAAAAAAATAGAGAGAGATTTGGAGGGCAGGTTGAACTGCGCACCGCGAGGGGCCGGGAATTTTAGGGCGGCGCAATTTATAGTGGTCCAGGGTTAAGGGATTACATGTGTACGCTCAAAACCCAGACAATATGTGATAAGAGATATCCGCCGTTGGATTAGGGAAAGTGGGCCACGATGGGTTGTCGGAAGTGACGTGTTCAGAGATAGATGTTCTTTTCTGCATTTGTTGGAAATGTCAAGTAGCGACTTTGCAGTTGTCAACAATGCGTTTTTTATCTACTGGTAGTGCGATTTAATCCCAGAAAAGGTTAGAGGATCTTTCGCACGCGTTTTAGATTTGAATTTGAATTTGAATTATTTGATGAATTTTTTTTTTTTTTTGGTATTTTTTGTTAATGGTGTTTTAGTTCTCAATTAATCAAGATAAATCAACTTTTTATTCGTAATATAATTTAAACTTTGTCAACAATAAAACAACTAAAAAGATTACATAAATCGTTCAAAATTATTTGAAATATTACCAAAAACAAGTGAATCCTAATAACATTGAAATGTGTATCAAATGGGAGGAGAACGAGTTTATGAGAAATGTCATGAAATGACTGTGCTCGAAGATGAAGTAATTACCTATTTTGATATAATATTTCAAGAAAAAAAATAATAAGTCGTGGATTTCAAGTTTTAATATAATTATTGTTGTTGACGATGCTTGGGCATGAAAATACTAATTTTCACGATATTACATTAATATATGGTGTTGGATTTTGATAAAACATGGCGAACAATTTATAAACTAATTTAAAATTATACACGGGGGTACATTTCATTATCTAAATCCTAAACTCTTCCTCTAACTTGCATTAAGGTGGAAAATCAAACCTTTGAAAAGGGCAAAATTATGAAATTTTTAGATTTAAAGGAAATAAAATCTGCTTGCGCTAATTTGTGGTAAATGAAATGAAATTGTTTTGTTGGAGCCATATGTGACATAGTCAAATTTTTAGGGTCAGTGTGAGAAATATTTAGGAAAAGGGGCTCAAATGAAATTCTTGAAAATATAATGGGTTTAAGACAAAGACCATTGCCCTATCAACAATATTTTGTAATCAATGATCCATACAAATATCCAATCACAAAGAATGAATTACAGCTCAGTTCTCCAAATCCATGTGAAATATACAGCTTTTGTAGGCTGCAACTGTTTTCCAAATTCTACAGTTGTACATTAATCCACAACCACTTGCTTCAGTCACGGCGCCATAAATTTGCGGGCCCAAGCCCCAATATATGGGACGAGATCTCCTATTCCAAATGGTGTTTCATCTCCTATTCCATATCCTTAGATACATGCCACATGCACTGCATTTATTACTAAATATTTTCATAAGGAAATATTTAATACACGTGGCATGTATTTAAAGGCACGGAATAGGAGATGAAACACGATTTGGAATAGGTGATCTCATCCCCCAATATATCCCTCCGATCCGACCAATTGTGCGCATCACCGGGGTTGCGCTTGGTAAGATGCAAAAGATGCATGAAATGGAAAAAGGAAGGGGCTTATTAGGCCTTTGTTCGAGTAGCAAGCTCAAATTTTTTGATATAAATGTTACGGGTTCGATTCCTATCAATATATAATGTTATTTTTCTATTGTATAATAACTTGTGTGAGATTTTTCTTGTTGTGTACTAATTTTTATTTGTTAATGATGTATTAATATACTATTTGAATGTTGCAATCACTTCTATCCAAAAAAAAAGGGATAGCGGTTTTTTTTTTTCTCCTCTTAAACATCCATGAATGGGAAAATATTGAACATTGAGAACCACTGCCACATGCTATGTATGAAGGGATTAATTCTAGCAATGACATGTATGAGGTAAGGGATGATAATAAAACTTGAAATTTGACTTAATTACATAAAGATTTTCTATGATTTGAAAAATTATAATAGCACTTCATATTGTTAGATAAATTAATGGGAAAGTTAATGTAGCTCATATTACAAGTACACTTTTTGAAAATCTAACATATTTATTAAAATAGAAGGTCTACTACGTCGCATAGACTCCGCCAAGTTTTTTGTCAACTAAGTTACAATAAATGTGCTATTGCAATATTTCAAAATAACAAATAATTAAGTCAAACATCAAAGTGACAACCCTTGCTTTTTTTATTTAAAAGAGGAATTTTGCACTAACGATGACACCAATATTTGAATTGTGAAAAAGAATGTAAATCGATCTTAAGAAATGAATGGAAAATGAATAATGTCTTTAATATCTTTTAATAAAACACATTTTATAGTACGTAGAGTATTGAAAAAGTAGAATGAGAAACACATGGCTGAAACTTATTGAGTTGTAAATGTCAAATTGAACACAAATGAATCTAAAGTCAAGTCTAGTTGCACCCTCTTTGGACCACTTCGAGCCTATGGACCGCCAAATAAATTTAGAAAAAGAAAAAAAAAAAAAAGAATTTCCTAATAACACTATAAAATAAAGAACTGAGGAATCACACTCATCATATCAAAATCTAAGGAATAAATTGAATGATTGTTTGTTCTACGTAAGTGTCTATATCATATTGAGGAACATCCGTGGATAATCTACTTGAATCAAATTTTGTAGTGCAAGATACAAAGCATCCATCACTTCATGATATTTTTTAAGGGGATAAGTACTTGGGGCGAGACTTTTTGGTTTTTGTGTTGTTTTGTTTTTGTTTTTTTTTTGCTTTTTTTTTTTTTTTTTGTAATTCATAAAAAGAAATAGCAGTAGTGATGATCTCAATCTTCTCTCGCCGCATCATATCCGAACTCTCATATTCAGCCACAAATATATCAAACACCTAAAGCAATCGGTGTAAGCATTGACTCTATTAATGTAGTACTAACAAGAGCCTAGTTTAGTTCACAAAAATTGACTTCTGCTCAAGTTAAACAGCACTCTAGCAAATTTGTGAACAAGTCATACCAATTATTTTATTTTATTTTATTTATTTTTTGAGGATGAAGAACCCGTAGCCACTACATGATAATACGTTTTAGGTAAATTTCGAATCCATGCTATAATTCGCGAATTTTATGGACCAGGCAACTCGAACTAGGCATAGCCTGTGCGACAGGCACATATCATAGAAAATGTTTGAACCTTGCGACTTGTAAGGAATTTTACCTCACAACAATTAGAATTTTCATATACCTCAAAATGGTAATTTTGTACCAAACGCGTCCCAAGGATCTCACTAGTTATGCTTGCACTTTCCTTTATAGAGAAAGTATCTATACTATATATATAAAGCAAGAAGACCAAACATTTTTTTAACCTGTCATGGTAAATGTACAAAAATAATTCTATCATGAAAAATAATGACGAAATAGTTATAAAAAATAATAATAAAATATTTTTCTTTAATTTTTGTTTTCTAATTTTTTATTTCATTTTTTTCTTTCCAACATTAGTGTTTTTTAAATTTATCTTTCAATTATGTTATTTCACATAATAAATTCAAATAAAAATATTCAATAATTAAGATATTTCTTCATCATTAAAAATAAATAAATATTTTTAATTTTATGAAAAAATAAAGTACACGCATCTAGTATATCAAGTTTCCGTTGCTAATAATAACAAGACATACGCTCCGCGAACAAAATTCAACCGTTCAACAATATAAACACACAACTTGGGGATACGAAAATATCTCATTCCCTTCTCATCTCTCTCACCCAAAGAGTCGTTTCTTGCTTTTCACTTTTTTCACGCATCTCGGCCCCTCCCATGGAATCCGCTTTTCTCGCTGATTTCCGTGGCGTATTTCCACGTTCTGGAGTGATTTCCACTGGTTATGGCCACACTTTACCCTGTATCCTCACGTATCATAGCCGCTCTTCCTCTCAGAAGCCGGCCTTTACTAGTAGTTCCGCATCACGACGGCGACGGCAATTTTTTGAATTTCGACGACCGGATTCTGTTCCCTTCGCCACCGCCGGCACCACCAATTCTGTTCCAGTAAGAAATCGCCGCCTCTCTCAGTCTACACATCCAAATCCAGAATTTTTTATTTTTTATTTTGTTCTTGTAGCTTAAGGGCTAAACAACAGAGAGTTTCATAAGAATTACGCCTTAATGTGGTACATGTGTCATGTGTGTGTTAGAAGTAGTATTATAGGGCGTTTAGTAAAACATTAAAGAATCGGACTTGCTATGCATTGGGGAATTGAAGAAGATACTAATTACGGTATTTGGTCATGCAATTGTTAAGCTAGAATAAGATTATTAATTTGGAACTTAAAAGCAGTTCAACTGAAAATATTTGGTTTTGGTATGAGGCTTATAGTATATTTTCTGTTGTAACATTGCACGAAAGTAGTGATGAAGAAAATCATATAGCGTTCAAGAATCAATTGACAATAATTTTTGGAATTTGAAGAGGTTTCACTTGTAACCTAGGGGTGCATAATTCATGAGATGTGGCACATAAGTTCAAATTCTTATTTAAATGTAATGTGCAATAAGTGAGATCCGGTTATTGATATTGAGGATGAATAACTGATCATTGCTCTTAATGGATTTGATGAGAACAATTAGCATGATGGATAAAGAATGATGGCATTTTTAAGCAGCAAGTGTAGGGCAGAGTTAGCCGAAGTTTGGGATCAAGATAAAAGTATATGATGGTGAAGTCATAATGTTGCTTGTCTATATTCCAGTTATTAATTGCAAGGGCTCTTGTCTTTCTTTGCCTTCTATAGACGTTACAGCTGACAAGGTGGAATCTAGCATTAACAGTTCCAATCAAGGAAAATACTTATGAATGTATGTGTTTAGTGGATAGTCTGACTCTTTTATGTGGTGCAGTGGTACTCAGTTCTTGATAGCTTGCGCATCAAGCACGACATGATTGATACGATACAGGTCACCTCATGACTGTTCAATAATAAGTCTATATAAATAGAAGATAAGTGAAATTTAAGGGAAAAAAAAAACGAAAAAGAAAAATGTTCTAGAGCTGCTTAAGATTCTGGGTTCACAAATCACCTGCTTTCAACCTTGCAGATGCTTGTTTGCAGAATAATCCATTTCACTTGCCTAGATTTTGAATCAGAAAGGAGCAATTGATAAGACCCTTTTATTTTACTGGAAAATACGCTAAACCATATGCTGTCAATTTTGGTTTTCAAACTCTTATGTGAATGGCATTTTAGGCAGTCTTTGCCCTTCCTGAATTTGTATCTTTCTCATGTTACAGCCACGAGAGGGAATCTACACTGTAGGTGATTTTATGACCAGAAGAGAGCATTTACATGTTGTGAGACCAACAACTACTGTCGATGAAGGTATTGCCAACACTTTATTCGTTGAATTTGTTTTCAATTGACTCATGCTTTTGGTTACAATCTTTTTATCATATGCACAGCTTTGCAGACTCTTGTTGACAAAAGAGTTACTGGATTTCCTGTGGTTGATGATGACTGGAAGTTGGTAATATCTCATTGCCTATATGATTATCTTGAGCATTGAAGAGAAGCTGCATGAAGTTTCTTCCATTTTCTAGTAGTAATTTGTAGATTCACTGTTGTTCTTTTTACAATCTTGACAAACTTGCTTATGTTGCTGCAGGTTGGTGTTGTTTCAGACTATGATTTGTTGGCACTTGACTCCATCTCAGGTACCATTGAAGTTGTGAAACCAAAATATATTTTGAGGTTTTTAGCTGAAATTATCATAGTTCTAAGGGCAATGCATGAGGCAGTTTTGTTGGAGAGTTGCTTTGCATTTATTTATAGAGAATGGATGAGAACTTACGCTCAGAGAATAGGGCTTCTACATCAATGCAACCACTTGTGAGACATTTGATTGATATCTTCCCCTCCATATGTTTGAAAACAACAGGAGTAAGAAAGATATAGGAGTAATATTGACCAGCAAAGGCAAACATATATATTCAATAGTAAAAGATACTGGCAGTTTCGTGAAGGCTGAAGTAACATCTGTGTTGCTCAATTTACTACAGTACGAAAGATTAAGAACACAGTTTTGAATTACCTTATGCATTACTTCTTTGTTTTTGGTTGTTGCTAAAGAGAATAAGGGAAATTCTGTCTGCTAGCTGATAATATTAGCAAGGTTCAATACTTTACCTGATTTCTTCAAACGAGTTGCAGACAGACTGTAGGATCTTTGTAAAAGTTATTGTCGTTGTCATGTTAGGTTAAATATTGTTCATTAAGCTTATCAGATTTTATTTTCTTTCTGTTCTTTTTGCATTTGGATTGGGCTTGGTGTTGACAAGTTCAGTACCTTGTCTAAGCATTGATGTTAATGATGTTATTTTCTTATCTGTCAAAACTTAGGTGGTGGTCAACAGGACACAAATATGTTTCCAGTTGTCGATAGCACTTGGAAAGTATGTATGAATTCTTCTTGTGTTGATCTATGTATATCTTTATTGGACGAGCACTATGTTCCTTTCTTGTACGGACCTCATAATATGAGGTTTATTTTCAAGCAGAATATCTGGAAAGTGCTCTCTGATGCTTCTCTGTTTTGCTCTTTCTTTTATCATATTCCGGAAAGTGAAAATTTTAGTTTTTTCTTCATTTGCACATTATATGCCAACAAACGTTTATCTCCTAGAACTCTCTGGAGATAAAGAAAATATAATGTAAATCAGATGTAATTCTGAAGTAGTTTAATTGAAGTTGCAGCATAGGATTATCTTTATCTTCCTATTTAGAATTAGACGTGGTGCAACTGCTTCCTTTATTCATGTTGGTTGAAAAACTGTGCTATATGTTTTTTATTCTTTAAACATGTGTGCAGCATTGATGTTTCGAGATTTCACTTCAGTAAGTTAAAAATGAAAAATGATATCATTTATTTGGTTTGCACATACTAACAGTAGATGATGCTATATGCAGCATATGTTTCAAAACAATGACAAACTGTTTGTTCTTTGTATTTTATTCTCCACATAATTATAGCATATTGAACTGGATATGAAGTGAAAACAAAGTCGAACTATCCCAACTAATGTTGTTTCTGTAAAAATTTTAAGTTGATTGATTGGGAACGTCATCAATGCCTTACTTCTAGCAGTTTCTAATATTTTATTCATGCAGACATTTAATGAACTTCAGAAGCTACTCAGTAAAACTAATGGGAAGGTGGTCGGTGACCTTATGACCCCTGCTCCACTTGTTGTGCGAGAAAACACCAATCTTGAGGATGCTGCAAGGTATTTGTCTTTTTTCTGCCATTAATTGGTTTATTAGTATGTTTATCCATTTATCTCAATAGGAAAGTGCAACATATTCCACTTTCATTCCTTTACAACACGTGTACCTCAACAAAAGTGAAGATATTTAAAATTTATAAGTTGCTAATTCATTCGATATATCATGCCTCAGTACTCGCTCTGCAATTGGGTGTCATCTCCAGGTCATTCATCTAAAAATGCTCCTGTTTTGGGATAAATATTACGATTGTCAAAAAAGTCAAAGGTCTTGTGTAGTTCTGAACTGTTTTGAGATAAATAATACGATTGTCAAAAAAGAAAAGGGGGGAGGGATAACACAATTTCATATCCACGGAATTAATAAATGAGCATATATGAGTCCGTTAACAAGCCTTGATTCAAAGAAATTGTTGATGCTGGTGTAGGTTATTGCTTAAAACGAAGTACCGTCGACTACCAGTTGTAGATGTTAAAGGCAAGCTGGTAATGTGATTCTATAATCTTTTACATTCACATGATACAATCATTACCAGGTTCTTAACAGTTTTCTGTCTGCTACATGATAGATCGGTATTATTACAAGGGGTGACGTTGTTAGAGGTGCTCTTCAGATAAAGAAAGCTACTGAAAAAATGTGATCACTCACTATTACTGCAGTGAGTGAAATATGTGCTTATTTTCTAGCTATTCCATTAGATGGTCTATAGTGACAATTTACGGGAGGTATTGATTGCTATATATATGTACAAGGGCACCTTTTGAGCATCATAACATATGCCCCCATACTCTATTGTTGTGGTGCTTCTGCCTGTAAATTTTGCATCTTGCATCGGTGTATTCTGGTTGAGATTGGAGTTCAAATAGGGAAAAGCTCTGTCTGCATTCCATGGTCTTTTCGTGGCCCTTAATGTAATGAACAGATTTATGGTCTAATGATATGAAAAAAAAACTTAGTATAAACAAGATGTCCTTGATTTTGTTGTGTTTGTTATAACTTGCACTTCTCTGGATTAGGAAAAATTTGGGCAAATTTCTGACAGATTTTTCAGAAAATCAACGCATTGATAGTATCAGTGAATGAGTGAAATTTTCCCATGCAATGTGATAAATCCATTTAAAAAATATTTGCTCTCTTTTTCTATTATTAATACGAGTTTCCTTTTTATTTGAATGAGGCATATAAAATTATTGTTGGAACTTGCAAGTTTATTGTTGGAACTTGCAAGTTTCTGGATAGGTCTTCTTTATAAAACTATAGAGTTGTAGATGTTACACATTCGGAAGACATCTATATGATGAAATAGGTGATGGAATGCAAATTGGGATAGAAGATCTAGAGTTGCAAGCTTGAGCATTCTTTCATCTTTCTTTCATCTTTTTTCCTTCGTTCTTTGGGTTCCATGCTTGAAACTGAAACGGAACATGGTTGACTTCTAACATCTTATCATTTAAAGCTTTATGTATATTTTAGAATCAACCATTATGGAACAAGCATGATTGATCTTTTCTAACTTGGAGGGTGAATAGCTAAGCTTATTTAAAATGTCTTTAAGGTTCTTACATTTTATAAAATATTTTTGGAGCTTCGAAAATGTTATATCTTAATTTTTAAATAAGTTGTTAAAGTATTTAGATAAAATAAAACTTTTTAGTTTGTAAGATGGTAGTAATAAAAATTTTGTAATTAATATGATTAAACTTATTACTAGAAAGTGCATGTAAAAATTTTAAAAAATAAGTTATGAATTCTTTACTTTTGTAAAAAGAACTTATAAGATCCTAACATCTCATTTTGAAAATTAATAAGATTTTTTAAAAAATATTATTATATACTTCATGATATCTTATAAGCTCTTAAATATTATAGAAGATGTTTGGAAGAGCTTATAAGCTCACGTAGACAACCTCTTCGGTAGCTAGCACTAGAAGTTAGTTCAATATTCCAGGTGCTTAATTTGGCAGAAAGGCCTAATCACATGGCAGTGACGTTCTTTGAAGGTACATTCACATGTAAAATTCATAAGTTTACGAAAAACAAAAAACAAGATTGGTTGAAATAATAATTTTTTCTGGCGTTTTCGTGACCAAGTGACTCAGTAAAGCCTCAGTGTCTGTCCCTTTCAAATTGTCTTCTCCATTATCCGCACCCCAATTCAAACTTTGCTTCTATACTTCAAGCTTCTCTCAACTTCTAGAAAAGCTTATCTACTATTCTTGTCCCAAAAAAGTATTAAAAAATATAAAAATATAAAAAAAAAAATACTATTTTTGGCAACATTTAGTATCTAACCATAGTATTTATCTCCTCGCACTGAGAGTTCCCCCATTCGCATTTTAGCATTTCAACTCATCAAGAACTGAAAAAATAAAACGCATTTCAATCTTCTCTAGATTTTATTTTGAGGTTCTTTACCAAGAACCCTCAACTTCAAGAAATCTCCCATAACTCGTTATTCCAAACTTCTTGTAATAACCTCTTCTTTTTCTTTAGCTACTACAATGGGACAACTCCATATCCTATTTCTTCCACTTATGGCTCATGGCCATATGATCCCAATTCTTGAAATGGCCAAACTTTTCACCTCAAGAGGTTTAAAAACCACCATAATCTCCACCCCTGCATTTTCCGAACCAGTACAAAGAGCTCAAGATTCAGGAATCAATATCAGCTTAAGCATAATCGAGTTCCCACCCGAAGAATCCGGATTGCCTAATCACGTTGTAGGCTTCGATCAAATAACATCAGATGACTTAGTTCCGAAGTTCATCAAAGCCTTATACTTACTACAAGAACCGGTGGAGAAACTCATGCAAGAACTCCAACCGGATTGTATTATTTCAGACATGTTCTTGCCTTGGACAGTTGATTCTGCAGCTAAATTTGGGATCCCGAGATTGATTTTCCATGGAACAAGCTACTTTGCTCTGTGTGCTTCAGAGCAAATGAAGCGACATAAGCCATTCAAGAACGTTTCGTCTGATGTTGAGCCGTTCGTTGTGCCAAATCTTCCTCATGAAGTGAAGTTGGTAAGAACACAAGTGTCTGAATTTGACCTAGGGGAAAAGGATGACGATTTCACAAAGTTGGTCCATCGAGTGAGGGAGTCGGACTTTAGAAGTTATGGAGTTGTGGTTAATAGCTTTTATGAACTTGAGCCGGATTATGCTGATCATTATAGGAACGTTCTGGGGAGAAAGGCGTGGAATATAGGACCCCTCTTCTTGCACAATAATGTCAACCAAACGAAAGAAGGAAGGGGCAAGAAATCGGCTATTGATTCACACGAATGCTTATCTTGGCTCGACTCTAAGGAGCCTAATTCGGTTGTGTATGTTTGTTTTGGGAGCATGGCGAACTTTACGCCGTCTCAATTGCATGAGATTGCAATGGGGCTCGATTCGTCCGGTCAAGATTTCATTTGGGCCGTGAGAAAGGATAAGGATGACAATGAAACGGACGAATGGATGCCTAAAGATTTCGTAGAAAGAATTAAGGGAAGAGGATTAGTGATAAGAGGGTGGGCCCCCCAAGTGGTGATTCTTAATCATCGGGCGATAGGGGTGTTCGTGACTCATTGTGGATGGAATTCGACTTTGGAGGGAATATGTTCTGGGGTTCCTATGGTCACATGGCCACTTTTTGCAGAGCAGTTTTTAAATGAGAAGTTGGTGACGGAGGTTTTGACAATTGGAGTTCCAGTTGGGAGTAAGAAGTGGAAAAGGGTGGCGAGTGAAGGGGTGAGTAGTGAGATGGTGGTGAATGCAATTAAGTTGGTTACGGTGGGAGATTTTGTTGTGGAAATGAGAAATCGAGTGAAGTTCTATCAAGAAATGGCGAGAAAAGTGGTTGAAGAAGGAGGATCATCTTACACTAGTTTGAGTGCTTTGGTTGAGGACTTGAGTGCCAAAAGCTCTAGAAGAAAAGAAAATGATTTAAACTAGTCAAATAAGATTGGAGGGTTTGAGATTTTGCGTTGGTTGTGTTTGTGTGTTTTTTTCTTTGATCTCTTATGTTGATTGTCCTGTCTTTTAATTTTGATCACATAAAACAATCATGTAACGAAAGTGATATGGCAATACAATTTGTAAATAAATTCTTCAAATTTTATATTTCAATTGGTTTTCTTTCTTCTTTTTTTTTTAATTCTTAATTGTAAATAAATTTGGTTATGATCTTCTGTTTCCATATGTTAAACACATATGAAGCGCATTAAATCTTTTTTTTTTATAAAAATATAATGTTGCATATGCTATACACCTGGCAAACATCCATTCGATGGAATATGTAATGAATTATACGAAGAGGAATAGAAAATCCAATATAATAGGAAAAAAAAAATGCATTAGATTATACATTTCTATTTAAAACCAAACGATCTCTCTCACACACACAATGATCAAAATACTAAAACTAAATGGAGAAAACTACTCTTTCAATATTTTCATCTCCTAAATACAAGATCCAAACATAGGCTTAAGGCAAACCCCAACCCCCCCGCCACTGGCGGCACTGAAATGGGGAGAGAGAGAGAGAGAAGGAAAGGAAGAAAGAAAGGAAAAAGGCCCATATGAAATGGTAGCCTTTTAGACTATAAATCCGTAACCTATAAAATAGGCTTGGATTTGTTGAAATAGCAGCTTTTGTAGATCCATTCCCATGTTCCCCCTTTGGGCTACTATACACGTTCTGCGATGGAAACATCAGCCACTCCTAATAAATCATAATAAATTGAAAGTCTCACTTTTCGTTTTTTATTTTGTGATCAATAATCCTAACATAAGATTCAAACTGACCAATGGTGGAGACGTAAAGACCCACGATAACTTTCTAATTCATTTGCATTAGTATAATTGATGAAAAATTTAACAAAATCTGTACATAATTATAGTTAAACCTTCGGGGGAAAAAGAATATAGGGATGCCACTTCGGGAAAAAAAATTAATAATAATAATAAAGGAAAGAAAGAAAAGGAAACAGGGTGACCACATGGCGTAAAAAACAGAATGATGTCACTTCAACCAAGTTACAAAAATCACAACAAATAAAAACAGCATACTCCCAATTCGTTTAAAAGATCACTTTTTCTTTATTTTTTTACCCTATGGTGAATGACCCACGCACCGGAAATGATTTTTTCTTTTTTTAAGTACACTTTCCTGATTCACATTATTTTTATTTAAAGGTGAAAAAAAAATAAAAAAAGAAGGAAGTGAATAGATAAATAATGTAAAGCTGTTTGGTTAATTGCCTCCCACTAGCCCCATCCATGACCAGAATTGGAGCTTTTCCTGGTTTAAAGTTGGAGATTCCCCATCATCATTATTTAGAAATTAGGTGGATTTAATAGTCCTTGATTAATTAATAATGTTGTTTTTCTTGTAATATTGTTAACTTTTTAAATTTCAAGTGTTCCCTAAATATTAGACCATGGAAATTAACTTCTTCGCAAAATCGGCCTTGATTACTGAATTACAAAAATACTCTCAAAAATTGAAAAAATTATGTTAGACTCTCAAGAATTTGCACCCTCAACAAGCGAATCGAACATAACTAAATTTGACTTGCCCTCCTACTCAAAAATTAAGGATCATTGAGGATGCTACGTGGCACAATTCAAATAATATTGTCCATGCATGACAGTATGAGATAAACTTTATAAATAGCGTCAGCTGAAATCCTAGCAAAGTGAATCACTCTATATACATTTTCACTATATTATTATATTTACGATTATAACTTTTTGACTTCGTACTAATTTAAGCATCGGAAGACTTTAGCCAGTGCATCTACTAACAAATCTAATATGTTCTCTATTTTCAGGACGAGGCCATTAAATAAATAATTGTTGTGTGTTAGATTAAGGGTTGGACCACACTTGTGGGTAATTAATAAATAGTTTTGCTTATGGGAGGATGGAATAGTCTAATAAGGCCAAATTAGTAATTAAATAAGCTTTTAAAGGCAAATGAAATGATTATCCTCATTATAAAAGTGACTTTATTGTTAGGTTTAATGCGGGTCTAATATTGCTTATTATGCTTTCAATGTCGTGATAATTGCTTCCTTTAACATTACGTGTCTCTATTATAATTGTAAGATTAATTAATGAGATTATAATTGTGTTAATTAAATAATGTCTTACATTTGAATTTTGAATTGTCCTAAGATGTAAGGATATTGCTTTACTTCCCTCAATTTGTTATTTCGTATTTATTGTAATTAATTGGTTATTAATAATTTTATGGAATTAATTATAAATTGATATATTGATGAAATAATGTAATTATCATACTTAACATTTCAGGGATTAGAATTTCTAGAATTATATAGAAAAATTTACATTTGGATATTTATATTTCACTTATTAGTATCCATTTTATTAGTTTTATAGTTAATTACTTGATTTAGAACATTGATTAATTAACACATTAGCTTCTAGTAATTATCAAATTTGTTACCAAACTTGAAATGTTAACAAATAATAATGAGAAAATTTACATATCACTGGCTAATAAGTTCTTCTATTTTCTTGATATTTTCTCTTGAATTTCAAAGTAGCAATGTGTTAAATCCACCAAATTAATTAAATGTGAAAATTACTTACCATGAGTACGAGAATTGGCCAAAAAAAGAAAAGGAAAAAAAAAAAAGAAAGAAATATAGAAAGAAAAATAGAAAAAATGAAAAATGAAGGCTATCGTCAATAGATTAATCTTTCATGTTAAAGTAACTTCTAATGTCATTTAACAAAGGCATTGGTATTTGCAATAAAAAAATTGATAAATATATTTAATCATTATAAATTGACTATTCTACCCATTATTTTAAATTTTACTATCCCTTCCAACTTTGGATAACTCCAGAATCTTGTATATTACTATTTTATCCGTTGTAATATGAAAATAATAGGAAGAACGGGACAAAATAAATAAAGAACAAGAAAGTGGAAGTGTGAGATTTATATATATTTTGACGTTCTAGGAGGATTGTCCTAGAATGAAATAATAAAGGCTAGAGGGGAAAAAAAAAAAAAAAAAAAAGAAAAGGAGGAGGAAGAAGAAGAAGAAGACCACAACATTAAGCTTGGAAGTATTTCGTCTAACAATTGATGTTTAATAAATAAAAGAACAAAATAATCAATTATTGAATAATTAAAATAGATTTAGACTGTGTGTATATATACATTACTTCAAATTTGGAATGAAAAAAAAAAAAAAACCCCATTTGTTGCACTTAATCGACAAAAAGCACAAAGAAAAATAAACTTTATTCCTACAGTGAAGCCTATTAACTTCATTTTTTATTTTACATCATAAATACATATTTTATATATATATATATAGATTATATATATGCATATATAAGACAAACATATGATGAAATATTAGTGAAATTATGAAACTCAAGACGAGTCTCCAAAATCATTTAGTTCATACCTCTGTTCAAATAATTATAATTCAAATGGCACATCGCATCAACCAAAAATATATGTTTCTAAGCTTAACCTCAAGTGATTTCATAATTTTCATGTTCCCAATTCAAATTCTTTTTGAACTAAGTCGAAAATCAATGTCAGCTTTCTTGAGTTATAATAGAGTTTTCTTGAAAATATGAACATGACATATATATCGAGAGAATGCTGAAAATTGTCATTACTGCTTCATTCCTTTATATTTATCATTTGAAAGTATTTTTCTATTGTTTGTACTTTGAGTCGCTGTCTTGGTTGTTATTATATCTTATCTTAATTTCTAAATATTGTTGATCTATTAATATAATAATTAAATATGTCAAACATAATTCTTTTAAAAAAAGAAGAAGAAGAAGCGGAGTAACATTATATATCATCCATTATTTTTGTTCTTATTATTTGATGATGAAAATAATGAGTTTGTCTTCTAAATTTAAAAAGAAAAAAAAAGTTCATTATTTTTTAAATTTACAAATAAATTATTCTTTATTTCTCTCTATGTCTGTAGTAAAATATCTCCTCGAGTTACCCAAAATTCCTTGTAAGCCTTATAGTCGGTGGGTTTTCAACCATTCCCTCCAATTCCTTTATATTGGGCCCCGTCCATCTCCCTAAATTGGACCCCAAATTTAAACTCCCATATATCAAATCACTTCCCATCAGTTTATTTCACACAAATAAATAAATTAAAATCTTAAAAAAAATTAAATTAAAATTTAAAAAAATAAATTAAAATAGATTTAAATTAAGAAAATCTTAGATATATACTTACCTGTCCTTTGCAATTAATTCCTCCATGTGATAAACGAAAGAACAAAGAAAGCTCTGTCCCTTCCGCCACTATTACACCACCCATTTCTATTCTTCT
>JACFYI010000152.1:329263-346646 GCA_014898755.1 Handroanthus guayacan | reverse complement strand
TAAGCGAATTATACGATTTGATCGAACATTACAAACGAGAAATCAAAAACGACTGTCGGCCTGTTCAAAATCTACTGTTTTCAGACTGTAAATTAGCGATAAACGATTTGCCCAATCACATATACGACGTCGCTTGGGACGTCATACTTATAGACGGGCCGCGGGGGTACTTCGCGGAGGCGCCAGGGAGGATGGCGGCGATATTCACTGCCGGAGTTCTGGCTAGGACTAAAAGGGGCAGCGGCGGAGGGACCCATGTTTTTGTACATGAAATTGAGAGGGAAGTGGAGAAAGTGTCCAGTGATGAATTTCTGTGCAGAGAAAATTTGGTGGAGACTGTAGATTTGTTGGGGCATTTTGTGGTGGGGAAAATGGCGGATACTGGCAAGAATTTTCAATTTTGTTCTAATTTTCGTTCATCATCTTGATTTTCTTTTCTTTTTTTTTTCTTTTTGAGTTTTGGTTGTGTTTATTTTAAGATATAGAGTAAAATGTGACTCTATTAATGTGTAGATTTTTACCTTGTATTTTTAATGTTGTGACTAAATATAGGCTATTTATTAGCACATTTGTGAATTTTTAGAAGGTACAATATGATGGAATGTGAACTTTTTCACCATATTGTAATTATTATTATAAAATTGAATAGTAGGGACATAATAATAACAATTATAGACAACTTATTTTAAGTGGATTTTTTTTTTTAAAATTTTGATACTATTTTACTGAATGTCATTGATGATTTTGATATCGGTTGTCTTTGATGCGATTTGTGCAATTAATAAATTGTACGTTACGAGATTCATATTGATATGTTGAATAGTGTGATGATAATACAAAAATCTTTAATGTGAAGGAATTTTGATGTTTGTATTAATGTGTCGAATGACATGATCTTAATATAATATTAAATAAAACAGTTAGCCATAGGATTACACGTATTAGAATAAATTTAAAATATTAGAAAACACGTATGTATCATTGTGTGATTAGAGATGAATTTTCTACAAAGGTGATGATTTGTCACATCAAATTTTAATGTCTACATCTTATTGAATCATAGGAATTTGTTAATAACAAACTCCGTCAAGTGGTAGGTAGATTAATGGAAATAGTATTGTTATAATTTATCATATAATAAGGGGTGGTTCTGTGATTATACTAAATATCATAAAATTTTATGTTAATTACGTTTAATTTTTAAATAATAGGAATAAGATCATTGGTTGTGTCACATCTGAATTTTAATTCTACTGTTTTTAAAAAAAAAAATCAATAAAATGTTCATTGAAAATGAAAAGTCAACAGTGGAGAAGAAAGGAACAGGGGCATAATAGTCTTAACACCGTGTGAAACATGGGCGAAATGGGCTGTCGGTGCCGGACTGATATTTTCATGTCGTTCACGGCAAACTTGACTGAAACGAGGAACAATGACAATTTACTCTTATAATTTCAATTTTATTTTAAATTGTTTGGGGGGGCAATTTGGGTTCTTCACAAAATTTTCTTTCTCTAAAATTGCATTTTATGCTTGGGAATGATTCCCGGGAAGAAAACATTTCTGAGAAAATAATGTTGAATATCTATTACCTAATTTACATTATTCGAAATATTGTCTAGCCAATTTTTCTATAAGATACATATTTATGGATTTGTACTTTAATTTTCATTATTGTTCAAAAAAATTTCTTTGCAAAGTATCTATTTACCTGTGGTGCTCTAGTTTTTATTGGGTTTTTATTTTCAAGGGAAAAAAATTGTTGAATGAATGTTTAAGAAGCTATGTTTAATTTCTCGTTAATATTGGGATCAATCATCTGCCCAAGTAGTAAGGACGGTGGTTTACCAGGTTGTCGACAGAGTTCAAATTCCAATGAAAACACCCTCACCAAACTGCCCCAGTCGCTATAGTCTAAAACAATTCCTCATTAGTATCAGCATAAAATTGTGCATGATCTTAATTTTTGTCGATCCATTTAGCATGGGATAAATCAAATTTTATTGTATTAGTTAGAAATTCCTGAGAAATTTAAACATAACCAAAACCATTTTAAAGGATAATTAGATGATGCCACATGTTCTTGTACAAATTATAAACTTTATTCATTACAAAAGAGTCATTCGTCATTAATGACAACATCTTTAGACATTATAGAATAATAAAAAGTGCCATGGGTTAAGTTTGGAAGAAGGCTTAAATGTTTAGAATGCTCTTAAAAATGACCCCAATACCCAAGTTGCTATCAAGACCGCTGTCTTTTTAATCGGTGACTCGATCTTGACCTCAACTTGGGAGTAAGACCTGATCTCATAAATGTAAATAAAGTGTCCTAAAGAATAACCAAACGACGCCACGTGCTCTTAGACAAATTTGTAAATTTTGTTCAAAATAAAAAAGACATTCGTCCTCAATGACAATCTTTAAATATTTACGTACCAGCGAACATGATATAGCAATTCATTCTTATAATTATTAACTATAACTATTTGAAATCGCACTTGTACTACCCCAATCTATGCTGCATTTATAGTACAACATCTTTTACCCAATCTCTTAGACTTATAAAAAAAGAGGAACAATATTTGTTCAATTTATTGAAGAAAATATTTAATCTAAAATTAATGAATGCAAGGGTCAATTCATAGTTGCACGGATGTGGGCATGAGGTGAGACGTTCATAAATCATGTCTACTCACATTTAGTTATTTAATTTAAAAAATTTGCATAATGTGCGGGAAAGTGTGAATCAACGGTCACGATTTCTCAATGTTGAGATCTTGGTGGTCCAATCTTTGATTTGATTTGATTTTTTATTTTTTAAAAATTTGTCTTAATAATTAAGATTGAGTCTTGAATTCCATCCGTACACTTCATGGCCCCCCTTGGGTCCAATATTGATCTCCACTTGGTTATTTATGTGGGGATCGAGCATTGTGATGTTGTACGGAATACATGCATTAGTGTATAATGATATTGAAAGATGAAGTGTGTGGAATTGGGATAATATGTTGAACATAGAAAGCTAGGATTTATTGAAGGAATAATCTTACTGATAGTAGATTCAATTTCCTTGATCTTCTGTGGGTAGGCATAAATTTCAAGACATAATTTTATAATCTACAATTTTAAATGATCTTTTTTCCTTTCTATGGGTGCAAAAGATTGGATCCTGTAGTAAGAAGAATAGTTCTTGATGATGATGATAATTCATTTTTTGATGTTCGATTCCATTAGTCACTATAAATATCATATCATTTTAGTGAAGCGTCTCTAATTTATCTGTATCTTGACTCAAAATGGAGACAAGTTTGAAATATGATTTCATTTTAGGTGTTGATGCACCATACGTTAGATACATGAAGTTTTATTAAAATGTTTAGAAAGTCCACTGAATAGTTGTTAGATTAGGATAGTGATTAAGACCAACTAGGTCACTCTAATTAGCATGGATATAGCAGAAGAAGATTATACACTTTTTTCCCCATTACCTACAAATACTTCTTGTATACGAAAAAAAATATTTTTCTTTTCATTTTTTTTCTTGATATCGTCTTGATTGTGTGTCACATAAAATGCCGAAATTCTATTTGTTTTGTCAACTCATATAATTATTCTCATTGGATACGTATATAGATCATCACATCATTAAAAATGGCGAGCATTTAAAATTCCACTCGCCAAATTACATCCATTTGAATTTTGATGTTTCAAACTTTCATCATATATATGTGCTTCTTGTCATCATTTCATTACCAAAGAAGTTATTGTCATATTTAGGTTGATTAGGGTATATAAGTTAAGGATCATTTGGTTTTATGTGATGATGTGTTGAAGATGAGTGGAAAGAGACCAACAAGTAGGGAAAGAGATTTGTCAATGTTTGAGTACAATTTGGACACTACTATCTTGATTTGATATAGACATTACATAATCAATAATTTAGGAAATTATTTCTAAATTTTATTTCTTTTTGAATTTGTTAGAATTCACTATAAAGTAATTAAATTTTGACAATCCAATAATTAACAGATATAATGAAAGTCATAATAATCACCCAAAATTAATAATTATTGTGGAAAGAATAGTTAGTGGCCCACAATTAATAAGGTGAAATCATAATTTGCTGATGCCCACGCTCGGCGGAAATATCCATTATGATCATATGGTGATGATGGATTTTACACAAATTTCAAACTAAAATTATGCATCATTGCCCATGATATATGTGTGTAGTAAATGACTTTTCACCACCCATATTTCTTATTAATATCACTTTTCAACTGCGATAATTGCTCAACCTTTTTACATAAAAGACCATTTTAAATGTCCAATTAGTTGAGTTACTACAAGGTTAATTATTATAATTAGCAATTGTCACACATGGGGGATCAGACACGGATTGAGTGAGCTCATTCCCTTTGTTTTTCTTTGGAAGATCTATGATTAGGTGCGTGTTTAAATTTTCTATCATGCAAATATTTATTCTAAATAATAGTATATTTTTCTTAATTTATTAAAATATTTTTACTGGTATTTATTGTATAAAATACCACAATTGAAAAAATAATTTGGAGAAAATAAAGATGAAAAGAAAAAAAAACATATAATTAGAGAAAAAAATGAAGACAAAAATAAATATTAAAGAAATAAATTAAAAAAATAATCACTAACTTTTAGAATTAATTTATTATTATATTTGAGAATAGTTTTAATTTTGTCAACTTATTGAAAAATAGTTCCAAATTGTATAGATATGACATTAGCATGTAATATTTACAATGCGAAGATAAACATATGATTTTATTAGAGTTCAGCAGCAACCCAATAGTAGATAACAATTTTTAGTCCAAAGTCTCCATCTGGGCCAAACAGCCCAAAAATCTTCCCAAATTGGGCCTGACCCCCTTTTCATAAAGCCCAACATGATAGCATGACGAGACAAGCGTTTCTTACTAAATTTATCACTAAATTTAAGATTCAAAAATGGGTTACCATTTTCTTTGTCGAATGACGATGAAAGACTAATACCTTAATACATGTGTAGGTATTGCTCAAAAAAGTTGTTCAATTTTTAATAATTTTATTTTCTTTTTCTTTTTGAGTGTCGATATTATGTTGAATGTATTTTATAGGATTCGATATTGAACTCGTAATGCGTTATACGACAATGCTCGTGAAACTACACTACACGAATTCTCCTTTGTATCTACCGATGAATTCTGGTGATCATGAGGACGGATATAGTTCGGGAAAGGGAACAATTTTCTTTTTCTTTTTTGTGAATTTTGCTCATTCTTTAATGGGGTGGTTGCCAAGACCCCCTTCACAAGGTCTATAGTGGCGAAAGTGATATTTCACTAAAAAGAATAAAGTAATTATAAATAGAAAAATCATGATCTATTTTTCAAAGAATGGTTTGAATAGTTGGAAAGTGTTGAATGAGTTGACCCTTCACCAATATTGTGATTTTGGTTGTTTGACCATACAAAGTCCAGAATTCTTTGGGCTTCTAGCCTTTTTGGTGCCCGGTTGGGACATTGAGTGCTTTTATATGGCCCTCACCCGTTAGGCACCGTATGCAAATAGTATCATTTTTTTTATTTGAATGATTTTTTTCCCCCTAAAGTAATGATAAAATTGCACTTTAGTTGGTTCTTAAATTATTGGGTATGATGTGTACTTGAGAATCGAGAATTTATAAAATATTGGCTATCGATACGCTCTTGATGCATGTGCATAATGAATAGAATATAATTTATATATGTTAAAATATAATATATGCTGTGTGTGTTTAGTAATTAGAATATATTAAAATATAAACATTCCATTCGTTAGAATTCTGGACATAATTTGATAACATTATTCAAAAGATTAATTGACCTTTCTAAAATACTCTCGTCCTTAGTGCTTGAGCTAAACTATCTCTGGCAATTATGAACAACTGATATTTAGGTAATATTTTCAACAAATTATGTAAACACATAATCACATAATGTTGTTGGAAGTTAAAAATAGTATATTATAATCAAAAGTACTTATTTAAAAGAAATAATATATATTTAGACAATATTCTTTCAATGATATTTTATATTGATGGAATCACAAGGTTAATTATTAATACAAAAATATATGTTAATTATTTTATGCTTACACGTTGATCATGCATCATGCACCAACATATGGGGTGTGGGAGAGATAATTGGCGGGATATAGCACGGCCGACAGGTTGACTTTACTTTTTACTAAGAGTAATTCTCGGACTGAAGAGTTATGAGTTGTTCGTGGGCCTCTTTTGACTTATGCAATAACTGTTGGTGTTTTAATGTTGGTGGTTATTTGTTAATTTAATGATTAAGCTGCATAACAACTGTAATAAAGTTATTATTTAATATAATCTAATCATCAAATGTCTAATTCTTCACTGGCTTAGTTGGAATTTTGCTGGCATCCTTAACCTACCCAATTGCCCAAAACAAGATTTAACTGCAATAAATCATCAACAATGATTGTTTGATGTTCATTAATGAGGTCTTATGATTTAGAGATGTTATGAATTCAATTCCCACCAAGTACGACTATTTTTTAGTTTGGAAGAATTTTTCTGTGTTGCAAACTATTCAGGATTTTCTTTAATTGTTATTATATTTTCGATGTATTAATTTAATGTTATAATCATTTCTCTATTAAATAAGAGAGAGATTGCAAAACTAATACAAAAAAGAAAAACAATGCAATTTGAACCCGAAAAATACAAGCAATAATTTTCCTTTTTTTCTTTTGAAGCGTGGGTTTTTTTTTTCTTTTCTATTTTTTCGTTTCTTTTTTGGGGAAAACAAGGAAAAAAGGATAAAAAAAAGGACAAAGGAAAAAAAAAGAAAAAGAAAAAAGGATAATCGGTTTCTTAACTATCTTTTACGGATTAAAAATGCAACAAATTTCCTCACAAAATATGGAAATGTACCATCAAATAATTATCTTATACTGAAAATTTTGTTAGCATTAGAGGATTACATGTTTATAATGATTTTGGAAAGATGTTGGAATTTTTTCTAGTAAATCAATGATAACTAAAGCACTAATTTACATTTTAAAAAAAAAAAGAAAAAGGCTTGACAATCAAGTTATAAAAGTATAAAAAACAAAGAATATTATTTTTGAATAAATCAACTCATAATTAGCTTATCTTGTATCAATTGTAGATTTAATATGATTTTGAACATTTCTAGCACTTTGTTAAATTATTATACTACATAAATAGACATATATCGCAACCACGAAATGAAATGCTAACGCTAATGGTTTAAATCTTCTATTCTGAATCAATAATACTCTATACTATATTAATCATTACACATATATATAAAGAATTGTATTAAATTTGGTAATTCCCATTAATTATGCGTCTGTCAATTTAAATATTCTTGTAAATATAAATGCCGTATAAATTTATATTATGAAATTACCATATTAGAAATAGAAATTCAATATATATACAATGGGTTATGTATATCTTGAATTCATTAATAAACTTTTATTCCATTGGTTTTTACTTTTAGGTCAGACAAGATGGCATTATGTATGCAGCTTTTTGTAGGCCAAAAATAGGGGGAAACACTATAACAGAAGGGAGTGTTTTATAGTGTTTCCAAGAGTTTTTACTTTTTTCTAGACGTCAAAAAATTAAAAACAAAAGAAAGTGAGATAAAATTTAGTGAAGTTGAAAGTATTTGAAAATAAAAGCTAAAAGTATCAAAAAGCCGTTGACATTGTGATGTGGTTGCTTTTAACTTTTAGTTTTTTTCAACTTAATTTTGGAGAATAGAAGTAAAAATAGTATTTCCAAACACTACAAAACTATTTAACTAAAGCTAAAAGGTAAAAAGTACTTTCATAAAGCTATTGTAAATACTCCCAAAACCTCATCTGCTCGTTAGGGCCAACTATATATAGTTCATGCTACATTTTGATAATAATGCCACTACTAATACTAAAATACACAATACTATTTTCTTTAATTTGTAATAATTAATTTGGCCTATACTATATAGTATTATTACATTGAGGATCCAATTTATTTTGGTCCTTATCAAAAATAATCTGGTTAGGTGTTTGTATTGTAATTTTAGTGGGATTATATACTAATATGGTCGACAATTAAGGATGCACGGTTCTCTTCTTTTGTCTTTGTTTTTTCTCCTTTGGTGTGAATTGTAATACTTATGCATTTAAATTTGATGGGATTAAAGTACGTTCGAAAGTAATTTAATAATTTAAGTTTATTGAGTTCAATAAATATGGGACTGTGAGTCAATTGGGAAGAACTTTAAGACTGACGTGGTCTATTTCATATCTTGTGAATAGAATGACGCATTTTCCTTGTGAATTGCCAGAAAACGGCATCAATCCTTCTCTAAAGGAAAAAAAACAAAAAAAAAAATTATTTAAATTGGAACTGCTATACTAAATGAATCTGTGAGGTTTTAAGTATACTTTTTTCTATTAGTGGCTCATTAGGTTTGATACTAAACTATAATCAGAATTCAGAATATATTCCCTTAAAAAAATAGAACATATTGACAGGGACAATTACCATTCTTGTGGATGCATGATTTAACTTTGAATTACATGGGTTGTTTTACTACTTTAAGATGCATAAAAGAAGAGTAATGAATGAGGGAAGCTGTATATAATTATATGCTGTCATCTTTGTTTTTCTTTTTCTTATTAAAGAAAAGATAAAGGTAAAATGATCAATTTTATTTTTATTTTTTGCTTTTTTGGAGGAGACAGAATATGATTATAAAAGTCTTATATTATTGTCAAATGTTCAATTTGAATTAATAACTATTGTTCAAAAAGCGAAATAGTTACAAAATCCCATCAAAACGCAATGAAACAATTTCATCAAAAGAAAATTGTAATCTTGTGTTGAATTGGCTAGGCATTTAATTAGGTTATGAACTTTTTGAATCCTTTGTTGTATATAATATTTCTTTTTCTATTTTAGTGATCTAGAATCAAATGTTTTTTAAAAAAGATATTAAATTCACTTGACAAGTATTCATGAAAGAGACAAAATATCTAAAAATAAATTTAAAATTTTGAACTATAAACATTCTACATCACACATAAAAAAAATAACAATGTTTTATTTTATCTCAAGCAAAATTTACATATGTTGAGAATCATTTTATATTGGGATAATTACTTCAAAACCCGCAAGGCTGATCAAGCACTCCCTATAATTGTGAAATTCCTATAACATGCCGTCGTTAATTCAACTGACAAAAAACTAAACAAAGCATATTTAACATTACGAGTAAACCCTTCAGTCAATATATTTGATGTAGAGGGTCGTAATTGTAACGTTATACAAATTCTATTAAATTTTTCATGAACTGAACTAACGGTGACAGGTATAATAGAAAATTATGCAAATCCTCAAGTGAAAATTCATGTGAGCATCATGGCAATTATCCTTTGTATAGAAAAGAGGTGAAGTGAAAGGATACCCACACAAATTTGGTGCAGTAACAGTTGCGCAAAAATCTTGAGTTGCGCAGTGTGTTTTAATGTTGCTTCCATAACAGGTACTTTTCGCGGGGCCTTTGGCTTGATGCGTGTGCCAATTTCCTCGTCTCCCCGCCAACAACGTGTACTCATATAACCAAAGCCCGCGCTCAAATTTCATTACCAACATCTTACCCCTTTTCCTTTTCCCCTTTTTTGGTTTTTTGTTTTCCCCCAAAAAAAAATTAAAAGAGAAAAGGGAAAATTACCTAAACATTGATGATTATTAAAACATTCCTTGAAATTTAAATAATTAATATTACACTTTTAATGTCAATTTAGCTGATAAATTATTACAAATCTTACATATCCTTAAATCTTGAGACATTACATATAGATTTCCCTGGACAAGGAGGTGTAATCCATACTATGTATTAAGTGTGAGGATTGAATGTAGTTATTTTGGTGCTATATTTTCATATGTTATGTTTACAATTCCCGTTAATATTTGTTCATCTTAGTCATCTACAAGACAATAAAAATCATTAACTTACAAATTTATTTGTTTATTTTAAATTATGTATATATTTATATTAAATATATTTAATTATATTCTAATTATTAAATATACACAACTTATTAATGAGATATAATTCAAAATTTCACTTACATTCGTCTTAAGCCTTTGAAATTTTCAAATTTTGGAACATGAATTACAAGTCTGCAGTATAACTTAATATATATTATATATATCTCAATTATTTTATGCATAGGCAATGAGTATATAGTGAATGCTAATTGTAATTATTTATCAGCCTATAGGATATATGTAATTATAATTATGTATAAGCTCATGCGTGTAATTGTACTTTTGCATGTCGAAGGAGTGAAATTGTAATTATACAGTAACTGTATTAGGAGTAAGGGTATAATAGATTACTTGTTACCATCTCTTTGCATAAAAGAAAGGACAAGCGTGAAACCCACTCTGCTAAAATCTCTCCCTTGTGTCTCTCTGTTTTTCGATAACTGAGTCGCCTCAGTCGCCATTCAGATTCAGAAAGAGAAAGAAAAGAATGGGTTTCACTTTACTTTTCTCTTCTTTTCTTGTATAATGAACAGAGAAAGAACAAAGAGTACCCCTCTTCCTCTCATCACAATATGGCTTTAAACCATAATGCACAAAAATCCTTGTTTGATGATCATTCCCTTTCTTGCCAAGAAGAAAAATGGGAAGAAGAAGAAGGAGAAGAAAGTGAAATCACCTTAAACACGACTTCTAATGTGTTGTTATTTGAGCAGGATTTGTTGTGGGATGATGAAGAACTTCAATCCCTTTTCTTCAAAGAGAAAGAAACGTGTTTTCAAACTAGCGACATTGGTTATTTTCCGTTTTCTCTGGAGAGAAAAGAAGCAGTTGAATGGATTCTGAAAATCCATGCCCATTATGGATTTTCAGCTTTAACAGTGATTTTAGCTGTAAATTATCTTGATAAGTTTCTTTTAAGCTGCTTAAGTACTTTTCAGAAAGAGAAAAAGCCATGGATGATGCAGCTTGCTGCTGTTACTTGTCTCTCTTTAGCTGCTAAAGTTGAAGAAACTTATGTTCCTCTTCTATTAGATCTTCAAGTATGGGATTAATTTTATTACATTCTTGTTTTTCTCATTTTCTGCTCTAACCTATGGGGTCATGTGCACTTTTGCCACCAACCGTCGTGAATGTGTGTTCAAATCTGTCGGATTTGGATAAAAGGGATGAACTTACACATTTCGCAAAGATTGGGATGTTAACCGCAGATTCTGTTCGGTCTGCGGCAAAGTGCACACGACCTCATAGGTTGGAGGTGTCTGCATTTTATTTTATTTATTTTTATGCCTTTTTTGGGTTTTGATTTTGTGTTTTTGATTAATAGGTGGAGGATGCTAAGTACTTTTTTGAGGCAAAAACAATTCAAAGAATGGAGCTTTTGGTGCTTTCAGGGCTTAAATGGAGGATGAATCCAGTAACCCCTCTTTCATTTCTTGATCATATTGGAAGAAGACTTGGATTGAAGAGATATATTCATTGGGAATTTCTTAGGAGATGTGAAAATCTTCTTCTGTCTGTTATCTCCGGTGAGTATGTGTACAGTAATATCCAATGGCTTCTAAATCAAAGATTAGATTAGATCTTCCTGTGACACTAAAGACAACAAATGGAAAATTTGGGACAATACAAAGAAATGCCACTTATGATGTGGATTAATTAATAAGATTTCCTTTTTATTAAAAAAATATATATTTAATGCATTGGATATATATTTAATAAAAAAAAAGAAATGAAATACTATTTTGAAATGGAATATTTTTATCATGATTTAGTATGTTTTTACTTGATCTTTTTAAATTACTCGTTTTGAGGTATCTTTATATCATATTATTAAAATGTCATTATTATTATCTTCTTACATATATATTGATTATTTTGTAGTTTTTAAGTACAAATGATATAGTATTTACTAAGTGAGAATTACTTTTATATAACTATATTTTGTAATAATACAATTTAACAATAAGAAAAAATTGCTATTTTAAATTGTTAGCATTGACCTACAATTAACTTTACATATAAAGTGATAACTTAGTGACAACAAAAATTATCATTATAATTTCTATTTCATTGCCAGCTAGCATACAAACTTCAATAATTGTCAATAAGAAAAATCTAAACATGGTTTTCGTCACAAAGAATCAATGGGGATAACTTAAACATAATTTTTATTACCATTAAGATTATTAAATCAATGCATTTTTGCAATTTTTTTTTTAATTTTTTGTGCTATACAAATTCCCAAAATATTATAAGTCTTTATTTTACTTTTATTTTAATTTTTGATAGATATTATAAATCTTGATTTATTTTCTTTGATTTGGACACAGATTCAAGGATCTTACGTTATATGCCATCTGTATTGGCAACTGCGACAATGCTTCACGTTATTTATCAGGTTGAACATTGCAATGATGCCATTGACTATGAAAACCAGCTTCTTTCTGTACTCAAAATCAGCAAGGTATATCTTGGTGTTTTCTATCTGTCCTTTTGTGGTGTGGATATATATATATGTATGTATATATATTTTTTCTTTTATTGCACTTCTTTTCTAGAAGAGGTTTGTTGATAATGCAAGAACAATTTCCCTATTGCCAGAGAGTAGTTTTCCTACAAGAGTATATAGTCCATTCTTGTATTTATTACTTCAAATTTGTGTATATGTTTGAAAACATAAAGGGGAATGGTCCATTGGATTTGTGTCGTGGGGAAATGGAATTTTCTTACAAAAAGGTAAAGAGATTTTAGATGAGTCACTCAAAGGGTAATATTGTCCTTTTGGAAAACCTTGCCCTGGCAAGGTGGGAATTGTTCTTGCATTATCAATAAGAAGCCCACACATATATATATGTATATATTTTTTCTTTTGGAGATTACAGTGATCTAGGAAATAAGGGAAGAATATTTTAGGTAGGATTTGAATTTAAGTCATGGTTCTAGTAAATCATTTTTTTTCCTACTTGGACAAGTGGTGGATCCCATATATATGTTTGTTTAGTGATTGTACCTTTTCAACTACCTCTCAACTTTTAGATAAATTTTAGTTGTATTGAAGAATTTGAAAGTAACGCTACTGCATCTCATTCTCTAAAGCTAAAAGTTAAAATTAAACAAACAAACAAACAAAAAAAATCCCATCCAACTTCTATGCATTCTCGATGCTTTCGATTGAGATTTTCTAATTGTTGCAACTTTTATCGTATTTTTCAATGATTTTTTACTTCTTCAAAAAGTAAAAATTCCTGAAAATTACCATCATGATGAGTTGTACTAACACACCCCTTTCCCCCGTGTAATAAACAGGATGAAGTGGATGATTGCTACCAACTTATCCTAGACATCCTATCAAAACCCGGTGTGCAATGCCACAAAATTGCTAATTCTTCAAAACGCAAATCTTGCCTATTTCCAAGCAACACAAGCGGTGAAATGTCACTTATACCCTCCGATACCTCAAATGATTCATGGGGTTCATCATCATCGTGCATATCTTCTTCTTCTTCTTCTTCAACCCATCAACCCATTTTCAAGAAAAGAAGAGTTCGAGAACAGCAAATGAAATTGCCATCTTTAAGCAGAGTTTTTGTGGATGCCATTAAAAGCCCTCAATAAGTAAAGGCATAATTATGCTTTGACGTTCGAACTATGATCGTTTTTTGCATTTCATTCACTGGATTTCTTCTCAACTCGATCAACTATATAGAGCTTTTAAAAAAATTGCATTTTATCATGTGGCCTCATTTCCGCTTGAATATTTGTGAATATTCTGCCTATATTCGAAAAAATGATATTTTGGTAATATTTTTGAAGTTTTAATTGGCATCCATTTGAACTGATTATTTGCAAATATTTTATTAGGAACGAAGCGATATTATAAAGTGCAATTTTCTTGAAAATTCGTACAATTGATTGAATAGAAAAAGAGTGTGGTGAGTGAATTATAAAACCGGCCCATGGGATTTCAAAGTTTAATTATCTTCAATCAAAATCCTCCACTTATATTTATATATATATATATAATCATTTATGTTATTATTTTAAATTATTCTGCATTAATTTTGGAGGTTGAGTAAAAAGTAAAATTGCCACAAGATGTGAAGAAGGGGGAAAAGTGGCAGAAAAGGTTGGCAATTTACGGGGAGAAAAAGACGGGTAAAAAGGACAAAGAAGCAATGAAGAATATCTGCGGTCTGTTTCTGTATTTATGTTTTACTATGCGTATTTGTCATTGTCGTTGGTCTTTTTCAAGAAATACTTGTCTTCTTTGTATGGACATATCTATATAATTTAATGATTTGAAGCACATTTTTATGTATAATGCTTTTCTGTTTTGGCAGCTATCAGAAACTTCTCTTTGTTTACTTGCTGAGATGTTTGTTTACATGTGAAGGAAATAAATGAGTTGTCCCTTTTCTTTTTTTTTTGTAAGGATTCATTATTTTTCACTATCCACTTTTTAGAAACAGGGTTGCAGGGTAAATTGCAATTTAACCCTATAAAATATGAAATGTGTAAAGATTCTTTTGTGAAAGAATAATAGACATTGAGATTTCTCAATCAAGTAATGTGGCTCACTCGTGCATTTTGAAATTGATTTTGTTATTTTAACACTTATAGTGTTATTTTTGCCCTTTATAATGCCAAAAAATATTTAATTTAATACTCGAAGTTCCTTTGATTAAAGGAGGAAGAAATAAAAGAATAAAAATTTTTTAACAGGAAACAGTTGAAAAAAAAAAGTAATTACAATTAAGTTTTAGCACTTGTGAGTATTATATGCTTACTAACAGAAGGCAAAAGTTATATTACACAGGCCAAAATAACGAAATCAGTTTCAAAATATGTGAGTGAACCATATTGTTTGATAATCACTGATGGTCTTAATGCCTATTATTTTTTCACAATAGGCTTTTTGCACATTTCCTATTTCTCAAGGGGATAAATTGCAATATGCCCCAGATTTGCAACAACTTCTTAAAAGCACTTTTTAACTTTTAACTTTAATTATTTTTGTAGTGTTTGAAAATATTATTTTTGCTTTCAATTATCTAAATATTAGTTGAGAATGGCTAAATCAACTATTTCCTAACTTCATCAATTTTATTTAGTATTTTTTTAATTTTCTAAACATTTTCAACTTTCGCTAAAACTGCATCTATAGTTTTTTATTTTTCCAAAAAAGCAAAAGTTTTGCCAGCATTGCCATGGTTGTTTTCAATCATTTTGGATTATCTATTTAAATATTTCTTTATCTCTTATCTAATTACATGGGTATATATGTGCGCATGTCTCTGTCAAGTCTAGTTTACCCATGATCAAGTGCACAATCTTCTTTCCAAGGTACAATCTAATTCTTTCCATTTTTTTTATCTCTAATTACATGGGTAGTTTATCTCTATTTTTTTATAATAGAGAATTGGCATGCCTATAATCTTCTTTCCAAGGTACAATCTAATTCTTGACGTAATAATAATAAAAAAGGGGAAAATTTCACTTTTCATCCCTCAATTAAGCTACTTAATTATATTTCGTCTACCACCTTTTCATCCCATCACATTTAGTTCTCCAACTTTCTAATTTCAATCAAATTAGGTTCTACCGTCTTCTTTTCTGTTAAAAATTAACAAATGGTTAAAATCTCTCTTCTTCTTCACCCAATAATTTAGTCAAAGGTTAAACATATCGGAAAAGTTTTACTTTTCGTCTCTTAACTAAGTCATTTAATTACATTTTGTCCCTCACCTTTTCACTTCATCACATTTGGTCCCCAAACTTTCTAATCCCTTTTCACCCAATAATTTAGTCAAAGGTTGAACATTTCTTGGGAAAATTTCACTTTTCGTCCATGTACTAAACCACTTAATCACATTTTGTCTCCCGCCTTTTCACTTCATCACATTTAGTTCCCAAACTTTCTAATTTTAATCAACATGGGTCTTTCCGTCGATTTTTTAATGGAAAAAGAAGACGGCAGGACCTAATTTGATTGAAATTAGAAAATTGGGGGACTAAATGTGATGAGGTGAACATATGGGGAACAAAATGTAATTCAGTGATTTAGTTAAGAGACGAAAAGTGAACATTTTCCAAAAATTCTCAATCAACATTTCTCTATATATTTCTCAAAGACATATCATTTGACCTATATGTTGGGAGTATCTAAATATATATGTATGTATGTATATATATAATACGTATATGTATCTCCCGCAAACTAAATACATGCATGCACAATATACTCCACATGACATGCATGCGTCCGTGCTTGATAATATATGATAATATGAACATGCAATTAGCCGTGCACGCGTTTTGCAAAAAGTGCGCGAGTGGGTGGTCCAATCTCCATGTATGCATGCATTGTGGACATTCCATATCATCATAAGGTGTACACACACACATACACATGAACATATGTATTTTCGTTATGCATTCAATATTTCTAAATTATATAATTGGAATGAATTTTAATTTGTTCATTTTGATTATTCATATTAAATCAAAGGAATAATTACCTCAGTACCCCAAGATTTGATATAATTACTAAAATACCCCCGAATATTTGGATAATTACTATTACACTACTTGAATTTGAATAGTTACCATTATACTTATCTAAAAATACTAAATATTACAAGTAGATCCTTTAAATCAAGGGGGTGTACCTGTAATAAACGTTTAGTGGTGTAACTATAATATGTACATACATTCAGGGAATGTAATTGCAATTGTGTATTAGCCGAAATGTACAGTAAGGAGTGTAATAATAATTAATCAAATCGTAAGAAATATTTTCATAATTATGATAAACGTGAGGATATAGAGGTAATTATCCCTAAATCAAATTAACAAGCTTCTCACAGAACCTCCCTATGTATCCCTCCATTTTCAGTTAATTTAGTGTTTGAAAATTTCTTTTCCAAAAATATTTGACTATAAATAAACTTAAATACATTTGACAAGTATTTATGAAATAAAAATAAAAATATATATTAAAATATACAAGCCCGCATGAATGTTACATGATTATAACTAATTTTTAGAATTTGAGAAATGAAAATATGTCTTTAAATAACCACCAATATATAACCCTTGGAACAAGTTTATGAATTAAAATATGCTTGGCGTAGTAATTTATGAATTAATTATTCTTATAGAGAGTGAATTTGAATTTAATTGGTATTTTGATGTGACTATCGTTTTTTGGATAATAATTACAATACAAATCATAATAACTAAAATTCTATATTCACGCGTGCTAAATAAAAATTATTATTT
>JACFYI010000152.1:313344-329160 GCA_014898755.1 Handroanthus guayacan | reverse complement strand
AAAAAAAAAAAAAAAAAAAAAAGAGAAAATGGCCAACAAATTTGGATGTTTTGATTTGGGGCTAAAGGGAAAAAAAACAAAAAAGTTTATAAAGGTTTCCACTCATAGCTACAAAGTGGAGTAACTATTTTTCCACTTGAAATAAGTGCTTAATTTCCCCCCTTTTTTATTGTTTTTTTATTTTTTATTTTTTTTGTCTCCTCTTTGGTCAAATATGCCATGTATAAGACAATCGAATGGAAAGACAAAATTATCACTACAAAGATTGAGAGTGAAGCAAACTACTCTGAATCTTGGAATTATCCAAACATTTAGATATCCGATTAGACTAACTCTAGATTTCAAATAATTCAACTCTGTATACGGATAAAAAAATATCCTAATCTTTTGCTTTATTTTCTACTTTTCTTTATTGGCAATTGATTGTTAGTTTGTATTTAGACTTCAATGCTTTTTTATTTTTTTTTATTTCCCTTCTATAGTGCCTACATTGTTTCATGTAAAATCAACTCATGATAAAACGAGGAGTGTTGGTCTGTTTCAGCAACTCTAATTTTAATGCCACAAAAAATTTACTAGTCACTGTCTTCTTAATATGATCATGTGTTTTTTTCTTCTTTAGTACATAAAGTTCATTATTTTTAGTGCATCAATGCTAACACTTATTTTACTTTAATAGATTTGTTACGTAAATAATAAATGAAATTGAATATAAATTAAATATTTTAAAATAAAAAATTCAAACCGAATTAAGTATTGTAGATCTTTTACATGAATTTATTGGTGATCATTAAGTTTATCGGTGGACCACATATACTATGAGTACACAATGGTCTTTTCTTCGTATTTTGCATTTTTGGTGAAATTTTTCAGAATTTTACCTAGAATAATTTCCCCAAAGTCCCTCCAAAGTGGCTCATATTTCAGTTAAATTCAGAAGAAAGTTTTTTGGAAACAACCAACATATAGATGCGTGTGTGTTTTTCTTTTTTTTTTTCGTTATTAAAAATATACAACCTATCCAAGCACTTACAAGAACTTTTACTTCTTGTAACAATAAAAAATAAAATTTTAGAGTATTTGAAAATAAAAATTAAATACACTGAGCAGCTAAAAAAAGTTGGATGATGGTTACTTTAAACTACTTCTTCGCCTTTTTTTTTTCCTACCTCCGGCTTAATTTTCAAAAATAGAAAATATATAGAAGCAATATTTTCAAAACTTCAACAGAACTATTATCCAAGTTGAGGGTGTTAACGATTCGGTTTGGATTATTTTCATAGCAAAGATCTGTTAGGTTCAAATTATATTGTTTTTAATTGAATTGGTTTGGTTTGAATTGATTTTTTTCCATAAACCAAAACCTGTTAGAATCAATTTGGATTGAATCGGTTAAAGAGGAAGGAAAAAAAAAAAACATGTAAATCTACTAGAAAGTTAATTATTCATTTACCAAGTCTATCTTAAGCACACATTTATTTTGAACATAATTGCATGACCAATGATGTTTCTAATAAAACATTAAAGTCAAACAAGTATTAAAAGTTCAATTTAGCACCAAACGGACATCTATATGTTGGGTTCTATATTGGCATGTTCATAATATATATAATATTTATATATTTGTATATTGATTTGTTTTAGTTTGGATTGATAAATCTGAATCTGTCGTTTTTCAAAAAAATCATCGTCAAACTAATTCAGGAAAAATCAGTTTTGTTTGATTTTATTCAATTTGATTTGAATGTGTAACACCCTTAAAATCACTAAAAGTAATTATAAAATACATTAATCTTTACTTATAATATGATTAATTCATAATCCAAATAAAGCACATGGACTTGTGGGGAATGTGAAATTAAATCCCACAATGGTATTTTCAACAAGCCCCTCCTTTTATTTGGTGCTCACAGCTGTAAAGCTGTCAGTGACAGAAAAACATGCCTCTTCTCCTTACCTCAAAGACAATCTATCTTTGGTCCCTCATTTGATTTTCAATTTTTCACACACTCTCTCTCAACTTTGGCATTATTCCTCCATGAGTCAATTTCTTTTATAGCTATGTTGTCTTTGTCTCTCAAGTGCACACTTGGTTCTTTTGACTTTGCAATTGAACCACTTTGCTTTTTCCTTTTGTAATAATGCTTGGATTTGTTGTTGCATCTATAAAGTTAAATCTCATAAGATATTTGATGATATATGATTTTATCTTAAATTGAAAGAGTTGAAGGATTCGATACAATTAATATACTAGAAAATGAAGTTTATGACAAAATCTTCTTGAGATGTGTGATAACAAGATAATATCTCGATGTGATCAGATCTGTATATTCGATGAGAAATATGTGCCACCATTATTTCCAATATATAAAGGATGAGGTGGACATGCGGCTCTATTTAAGTCACTTGCTTAAGGAGTGTAATGATACCTGTTGTTGTCTAGTATTGAACTAGTCGAGTGACGTGAACAATTGATACATTAAGTTCTCTTCTCATTCCCCAAAATGTTTTTTTAGGGCAAAATTTCCTTCAAATACATGCTGACAGAACAATATTTCAATGTAATTGAAACTTAATCTATTTTGAATCTGAATCATTACAATATTATAACACAATATGGAGGTTTGTCTTCACACGAAAGCGTCTCAAAGAGAGGGGAAAAAACAAAAAACAAAAAGATGGTTTTGGAACTCGCCACTCTCCTAAGAAGTCCTCAATTCGATTTTGCCAATGTGTGATATTGTTTTTCTACCATGTTGTAGTTTTAGAGATTTTTTTGTTGTATAATAGCTTACTGATTTCTTCATTTATTGTTATTAATATATTTGTATTATTGACCAAGTCTTACCTTTCTAGAAAAATTCCCTACTCTTTTGATACGAAATAAAACTTAGTATCACCAATTTGATGTTAAATCAGCATTACATTTGGATTTGAATTATTTTGAAAAAAAAAAAAACTTAAGAAAAACAATTTCTCCATTTAGGACAACACTGAGAAATAATTGTTTCAAGTACCTCTTACCTGATTGGATATATTTCCACTAAAATACAATAATAGAGTGAAAGTGAAAATAAACTCATGTCGGGTCCTCTGTTTTGCGAAAATAATTGTCCAAACGGGGCCCGGAGAGCTTAAAATTAACGCCCAATTGCGAAATCTAAATGGGCCCAGGATCGACTTGGGCTTATTGATGGCCCAGAATGCCTATGTGTGGGCCTGTACGAATCTGAAACTGACCTTGTTAGGCTGTCTATTTGCCTTGTATGTATTACACACTCTCTGCGTGAGTCAAATAAATAAATGTATTTGCTTCTCAGGGTACATTTTTGATTTAATGTTTTTTGAAGCATCCTAGGAAATGGTCTGCGCTCCTCTCTTTCAATCCCAATTCCCAAGTCACCATTTGTCTAATTTGATCATTCAAAACAAAAAATAAATAAAAATAAAAATAAAAATAAAAAATAAAATAAATAAATGATTGGATACTTGATTCATATAAAAGGATAGGTATCTCAACAATCCTCGAACTTCGGCCTAATTACATAAACACTTCCATAAATTATCGAAAAACTTAACGAAGTCTGTACATATTACAAATCAGATCTTTTGAAATTTAACATATCGATGAAGTGTTATAAAGAAACTCTTTGTTAAGTGATATTGTAATAGATTATACGAACACATATCATTTGCTTCTATTGAAAATTAAAAAAATAAAAATTATAATAAAAAGTATTTAGTGTTTACAAACCATCAAATAATTCACTGTAAGTTAACAAAAAATTGTGGTGTTCGAAACTATAATCACTTACTTTAGGAGTACCTTACAGCACATCATAAGCAAGCTACTTATAAGATATGAAATTACAGATTATTTCTGATTAATTTTAGAGAATTTATAGCAAAAGCAGGATTTTTAAATATTCAAAAACAACTTTCAGCAGCTCAACTCACCAAGTTATTGAACAAATAAGCTTAAGCTTATCTTTACAGGATCCTATTTAACTCCAAACCTCATAAAAATCGAGTTTAAGATCAATTTTCAAGTAGCATAAGCTTAATCACTGAGCAACCTAATCAAAACTCTTCAAATGGTTTACTCCATTCCATGTTTTATTTTCCACTCTAGTATATGAATACATGCTAAATGTAACATATTAATTACTCTATATTTGTAAGGAAATAACCTTTACATTTAACATGCAAAAATCACATTTTTGACATAAATCTTGAACAGAAAATGAGAAACAAAGCCTCAAACACACATTCATCTTGAATATGTATATCTTCCAAGAGGGACATAATTTAAATGGTACCCTATGAATTCATAGATGTTGCCCCCAAAATTGAGAAAGGCCAAGTTAAATAACAACCAGACGAGAAAGCATTGAATGTGAAGTGATGATGGTAAGTCCAGTGTTATGAGTGGTGGTTCAATTTGTTTTTGTAAAAATTAAGAGAAAAAATGAGGTGTCTTTTTGTTTTATTGATGAAAAAAAGGCACGAGCGTTTCTCACTGCATCATAGATTGTTCGATTGTTCTAAAATTATTACTCAGAAGGCGAGCCCATATGTTCGATTGTCCTATAGCTATTATCCAAAAAGCATGTCTATTATCACAATCCTAACAAAATACCAATTAATGGCTGAAATAAGCACAAGAAAAAATCTTGAACTCGAACTCAATACATGTGTAATACACATATATTAGGACTGAGCTCGGCTAGCTTAATCTTCCGGGCTCAAAGTCATCTCAACTTAGCTAGGCTTTTTAAGTGAACTTTTAATTACTACATGCTCTAGCTCGAAATTTTAGTTTTGACAAAATAATAAATATAACTTAATTTGTTTGAAAATAAAACTAACAATATTAAATAAGATGTTCATATACCAATGTTTAAAAATATAATAAACGTACACCAATAAGATAACAACATATTGAAGTTATATACAAGCTTATGATACATGTACCTAATTGCAAATGGCTTTAAATAAATTTTGAACTCAAATTGTGAAATTGATGAACTGGCTCGACTCGTTTGCGTCCTTAATATTAGTAAAGTAAAGCCGCCCCTCCACCGAAAGGATACTAGTTATTGGACTACTAATGTAAATAAGTTCAAACTCGTGATCTATCATAGGACAACTCGTGAGTGGTGGTCCAATATGTTTGTAAGAATTTAGAAAATAAAATGGGCTTTTCATATGATCATGTCTAGGGGTAAAAACTAAAAGCCATAGATGTCTATATCCCTTTTGGTTATCAGACCTCAAATGTCACTGTAATGAAACAGGAAAACAAAATTTTTATTTTTTTATTTTTTTTCCGTTTCTTTTAAAGACAATAATTGAGGGTAACAACCCCATGTCCCAAAAACTGTGAAATTGGCTGCTAATGTGGAGGCATGCCTGGTGGAACAGAGTCTCGGACATAGATTTGGGCATCTATTGAACAACCTACAATCTGCGAAGTTTGAAATGGTAAAGATAGACATATGTCACCATCCCTTAAGGATTTATAATATTGGCATACTCCATGCCTAAACTTTTTTTTTTTATTTTTTCACAAAATTAAGAATATTTTATATTTTTAATAATGATATATATTTTTTAATTTTTGAATATTTTTGCTTGAAGTTATTATTTAGAATAATATGATAGAAAGATAAATTTGAAGAGAATAAAGATGGAGAAAAAAAAAATTATAGTTGAAAGAAAGAACAAAAAAAAAAATATTAAAAATGAAAAGTTAAAAAAGGTGTTTTCCTATTATTTTTTATATCTACTTTGTCATTATCCTTTTTAATAGGATTGCTTTTGTTCATTTATTAATAATTGGACCAAAATAAATACCTAAGCTACACATACATTATATGTAGAATTATTGTTCATCAACTGTATTGTTTCTCACATCTTTATTTATGTTAAAATTTGTTTTTATTACTATAATTAAATTCCTCAATTTATTAATTCCTTTGGCTTCGCCCCATTTAACTTTTATAACCTACAATATAAGGCCTAGTTTATTTTGAGAATTTTAGTTAATCAATGTTTAATTTATAAATGGTTTGAATGATCATTTAGATAGATAAGATTTAACTTGATTGTATGTTTCCATGATTTATAACTTTAACCAAATAGTCATTGCTTGTCGTCATCATCGTTGTCATCATCATCATCATTTGACTTAGGATTTGGATGGGACATTAATGTAATTATGCCATCATCTTCAACATGAAGATAACAAACTTGAGATGGGTCATATTAATCCCCTCTTGACCTTCCAAAGTGAAGGGTTCCAATAAATCCCTTTAAACCATCCCTAACCCAGACTTGAAGGTTAGGGATAGCTTAGGTAACCAACAAAATAAATAAGGATGAAAGAAGATTTATTTTGCCCAAACCTTCAATAATCATCAATGAAAACACCCCGAGAATATAGCAAAAGCAGACTGTATAAATCCTTTTCCGTAAGACAGGAGCAAAGTAGCTCACAGCCTTGTCATCTGCCCTCTTTAAGCCTTAGAAAGAACAAATTATGCAAAATAAATTCTTCTAAAATACAATTTCAGAACAAAAGAAACCACTGAGATATCAGATATATAATGAAGATAAATCACGACTCCAATTACGATATGTAGTTTGAAAAATTATATCACCCCATATCATATCATTGGTTCAATTGACGGAAGGCTTTAACGGGCTGTAAGGCGGTCAAACTAAAGTTGCTATTGTAATTTTCAAAACCATGGGAGTTATTATTGTAATTAAGCAAAACTCAAGAGGTGTTGAGGTAATCATCCTAAATTTAAAGCATTGATAATACTTCCTCGGGACTTCTCAGACAGAGCAAACACTACATAACTTCTTGGATGCACTCACAAAGAAAAAGGCTCCTTTTACAGACAACAAAAATCCCAAAGCAATGTATGTTTGAAATGTCCAAGTTAAAAATTTGTTTTAACAGTGTAATCGACATCCAACATGAATCTACAGATTGAAACGATACGAGATAATCCAGCCAACATTAAAGAAAGGCCAAAGAAGCTTGAAGCCTCATACATGCCAAATAACATTTGATGCATTCTGGTAATCGGTCATCAGTCATTTGGAAGAAAAGCAAATGAAGTTACAGGTTAATATTCCACGTGCAACCAGGAAGTTCAACGGTGGAGAAACTTGAAATAATTACAGAGTTTAGATCAGATTTCATACCTAAAGTTTCGTTCAAGTAAAAGTCAATTTTACCACAGAATAACCATCAATTCTGGAACGAAAATCAGCCCCCACGCATATGCGCTCCCAGCTCTCCGAACTGCTCATCGGCTTCCACAGTGTCTGCTGACAAGCGAACAGCGTCCAATTTTTGCTTCAGGACCTCTATAGCATTGAGAAACAACTGAGAAGCTTTTATGGCACCGGTTGTCTCAACTGTGAAAATAAAACTATCTTCCTTGGCGTGGATCTCGACGAGCCCAGGTTTTCCCATTGCCTCAGCTTTCTTAAGCACCTCATCATCGTAAGTATATGCCTCAGCATCATGAACGTAGACCTGGAAGGTGGGTAAGACAAACAGCAAAAATAGCATTGAGATGGGGAATAAAAACTCTCTGTTTATTCATGCCATCAGCTGAAAGAGAAGTATTTTGAGGGAAACTATTTGATATAAATCCAGAACACGCAGGAAAGATGGTTGGAATTAAGCATTCTAGCCATACATACAGATGGGGCAGAATACACCAACAAAATTGAAGTAAACTTCTGTAATACTAAGCTTACTCCAAAAGAGTATCCGTTAATACCCATTAGATCTTTATCTTTATGCTTTAATTCACCATATGTTTCTGATGCGCTCTATTTGATTTTTGACCAAAACAAAACTTAACTCACTTCATTCTTTGCATCAAATTGAAAGGTTAAGCTCTCATCTGAAATAAAATGCAAGTAATGCTGGAACCTCAAGCTCCAATTCCACGCCAAATCAAAACCAATAAAACTTGGGAAGAGCGTCGGTCAATTAGTAAACGTGGATTTACATACATATGCACCACTCCACTTAGGATTTCAAACGCCAAAGCTTTGATTGAGCATCAGTACCGAGCACTGCATGGTAAATCAGGACATGGAGAAGCTGGCTGAATCCAAAAATAACAAAAAGCTATAAACCTATGGTGAATCAAACAATCTCACATGAATCATATTCAGATAAAACATTTGTCCTTCTAAAATATTCAGTCATATGATAAATGAAACATTTTCCGTGCCTTTCTGCACCAACAAAGAACAGAGTTGAGCACACGAAAGAAAAAAATTCTTTCATCACTTTTCCTTTAGATCCTTTGATTCTGGCACAAACTTTGATATCTCAAGAGAAGCACTATTGATAAAGTGTGCCTGAAACATCTAACAGGCCATTATGCGACGGACAGACTGAACCAAGTGATAGAATCTCCAGTATGTAACTATAAACTGAAACAATCATGATAGTGTATGAGGCTTCACATATAAACCAACAAGCAGTGTACGAGGCTTCACATATGAATCAACAAGCAGCATCAATGAATCACAACAACAACACCCCGGTTGGTGCATATGGGATGTCATAAGCAACAATAGAATTGTTGGATGTGGCAGTGAAATTATATCAACAGAAATTAGTAACAAGCAACAAGCACTCTATTTTCAAACTTCAAAGAATAAGCATATAGAAAAGAAAAGATAAGAACCCGCTGGAGAAAAAGCATCATTCAATTACACAAATGACTCCAGATCCAAAACAGACAACTATGGTATATGAGCTACCTGTTGGGTATGGGGATTAATGTCGAACACTTTCGTGGGGCTGCTTTCAACAAATTCTTTTTTCTCCTCAAGTGTTAATGTCTCCACCAATTCTTCATTGATATAAATCTCAGGTTCATACATGAAAGTGACAGTAGCTGCAGGCGACCATTTAGCATGATCTTTGCCAATTCCTTTCCGAGCTATGGCTCTCAAAATCAGCTCCTGACCCCGACGCAGCTTCACAATAATGATTCCCCTATACGATAACATATCTGATTGTTATTCATTTTTTAAATAATAATGTTGCCGTTGATCATACTTGCAAAATTAACCACCACCCACAATTTTTTTTAATTTTTTTTTAAGGTTTATAAAAGGGATGTAAAATAAAGAAAGAGCAGCAGGCAACCATAGAAGAACACACCAATTTACTTGAAATAAAACTATTCTAGAACTGTGGTGCAAATAAAGCAAGTCTCAGATCACCATCCAACTATGATGCATGGGCACGTACCGGGTACAGGTCTGCCTCAGGTACACGGTGGGTACGTACCCTATATTTTCAAAAATAAAAAATTGAAGTCGGGTATGGCTGGATACGTTTTGGGTAGGGGAAAGGCATTTTTAATACAAAAATCTGTCTTTTTTAAGAAAAAAACACATTTCAATTTTTAAGAGGAAAAACATATATTGGTTGAGAATACTGAAGAAAATGCTAATATTTGCATGTGTCATATCTTTAATAATATGTTGTTAGTTGTATCTTGTCATACGTTATTTTATGAAATTTTAGTTTATATATATAATAAATTATAATATATATCAACGTACCCGTACCCTAGACTTTTTAAAAATCGCTGTACCCCGTACCCATATCCGTACCCGGTACCGATACCATACTCGTATCTACTGAACATAGCCATCCACAGATGGTGCGAAAACATAAACTTTCAGGATACAGCAGGACTTACATACAAGCACAAAGGCAATAAACGAAGCCATGTCCATTGCATGTTTCCATTTTCCAAATGCTAATTGGCATGTCAACTCAACAAAGCCTTGTAGCACAATTGCATGTGCTAATCCCCTCACCCACCCAGCCACATAAAAGAGAAAGAAAGGCAAGAAACAAAGAGATGGAAACTTAAGTGTGGAAGAACATTGACCATTTTAATGCGAAAAAACATTACTAATCCAAGGACCAAGACTAATTTGAATCCTTGTTGATTCTCGAGTACATTTTCGGTTGTCTTTCCACTTTTATCCCTCTGTCTGTGTACTTGAGAATTACTCATTATGTTGTAAGCCAAAGAACCCAATTTCTTTCACTTTCTCTCTGATCTTCAATTTGACTATTCACGCCTTTTTTTCCCCTCTAAAACCCTTTCCTCTAAATGTCCCTCCCCCAACCTAAATATTTTCGCCCAATTATCCCCCCAGTCAGAACTCTTAAACTTAGACATGGCAAGTAACGATTCATCACAAAGTAATGAGAGCTAAAATTGGCTGATTACGAATGTGTTTATGCAAACATACAAAATTTGTTGCCTTGACTGATTTTAGTTAAGCAATATTCAGTTGTTCATAAAATGTTGGTTCCCAACCCCAGCGCCAAAAGGAAGTTAATAAAGCTTTAACTTTCTCCTTAAAAATATTCACACACATAAAAAGTCCCTTTCCACCAAAGTAAAACGCTAGCCACAACATAATTAAACATCATCATGAACTGATCATTAGCAGCAATTAAGAAACAGTCCATAGAGCCAACCATAACAAAGAAAAAATTCTGAAAAATTGCAACACACACAGCCACTAAATAACGGAGACATCGACCCAATTAATCAAAATTACCTATTCTCGGAGTTATCAAATCCCGAAGATGAATCCGTGAAATCAACTGGAACAACGGTGTGGTCCGAGCTGTAAAGGTCCTTAGAGGTAACATCAAGCGTCTGGTCATTAATGCACTTGGCGCGTAAATGAAACTCGACGGAGCAGTACTCGCACTGGCCGTCTCCATCGCAGGCGTCGCAGTCACGGGAGAAGCGCATGCCCATGGCGCGCTCGCTGGTCAAGGGAATGAGCCCGAGCCGATGGGCGATGAATTCATCGTTCAGCACCGAGGAGTTCACCTCAATTTCCACCAAATCGATGGCGATAGTGGGAACTTCGGAAATCATCACGCGACGGAGCGCGTTGGCGATGCTGGCGTCGGTTTCGCGTAGCTCGAACTTCATGAAATCGTCTCTAACCGTACGGACTTTGATCTTTGGAAATCTCTGGTATGAAGCGCCCTCCATTTTCGATTTCTCTTCTCTCTCGCGCTCTGTGCAGAAGGGTTTTATTCAAAAACCCTCTTCTGGGTACAACAGTTGGAGTGAAATGTATGTCGGAGACTGACAGTTGTAGCCTGCACTATAATTTGTGTCTTTATTTAATTTGTAAGATTTACCTATGCACCTCCTGAACTTTAATATAATTATATAAACACCTTATTAATTTGTAAAAATTACAATATCACCTATGAAAAATTTAATAAAATATATGCAAAAGTACAAATAAATCCTACCAATTTATTATAATTCAGTTGATATACTAGATTTTCAATAAATATAATTAAAATATTATATAAACTTCATTAAATTTTCAATAGAGAATGCACCGATAATTTATAAACCTCGATGGGTGTTTTTGTAATTATGAGAAATTTTAGGGGATATTGAGACAATAAATCCTAATTTATATGTGTGGGCTGATGTATCTAGTCCGACCGTTACACGATCTTATATGGGCCAACTAATGGGTCGCCCAATTGAATTGGGCTGCTACAAGTTTAAATGGCCTCGACGTAAATATTGAAAATTCTGCCTACTTTTCAGCTGAGAGCCTTAAACCCAGCCTCTTCCTCTAAAATCTAAACCCTAATCAATTCATCTGATGAATTCGGAGTTCTATTAGACCTAAATTTTGATTTGGTGTGAATCCGTACCTTTCAGAGATATTGTGTATTTGATTTTCAGTTTATATATACAAGAATTGAATAGCAAACGACTGTAGTTACGTTCCATTAATGGGGAAAACCAGCTCCAGGTAAAAATTGATGGAAAACTTCCGTGTTATATAATGTCTTGCGGAATTTGTTTTCTTTACATTTTCTTTTCTTTTCTTTCTTTCTTTTTTTTTTTTTTTCCAATTTTCGTCGTGGATGTTATCTCTGTACGGTTTTCAGATCGAAGCAGAAGCATGACACGGACGGGAAGACTCGGGCGGACCGCAAGTTCGAAAAGAAAATGCAATTTTATGAATGTAAGTACTGAGTTCTTTATGCTCGGATAAATTTATTATTGTTGTTCACCAACATGGAAAATTTATAAATCAATCCGGTAATCACTTGGGTGTTAGTTGATTGATAATACATATTATAATTTATAAGTAATGCTTAATTTTCAGTGTTTACCTGCATTGTCTGCCAGTGTAGCTGTCTAGATTATACTTTTTCGTTTTTGAGCCTCCCAAACTTTTCCTTTTTGCGTGTCATTTGATATAACTAATTCTTTGAAGCAAAACTATAATATTGGTGCATGATTTTGAAGGAACAAATATCAGATTTGTGATGTGTATTTTTTTTTGGTTTTGTAGTGGTCAGGGGTGCAGTTGCCAAGAAAGTTATCAGTAAGGTATGATTCTTGCACCAGTTTTGCAAATGTATATAATGCATGAAATCTTAGTGGCGCCACTGTGAATAGATTCAGGCATGACAAAGGTGTTGCCATACATCATTGGTCTAAGGTGTTGCTTTCTTGCGGTTGGTTTAACATATAACACATAAAAACATGAAGCCCTCTTTTCACCGCCAGTGGCGAATGAACTAAGTGGCAGCCATACTTGATTTTCTTTTCTTTCCTCTCTCCAAAGTGAACTTGCCATCATCTTCTAATATGACACTTATTGTATCTTTTAACGTTGATGCTATTTTTCTTCTTCATTCCGGATTGAGATTTTGCTCTTGATAGATGATAGTTCCAATGAAACTTAGGCAGTTGACAAATTGAGAGAATCGCTGCATATCATAGTAGGAATCCAATGGGGATAAAACACATCTATCTTCCCATGTCTAGTGGTTTCTTAGATGGAACCAATATGTTCTTGATACCAAAACTAAGTTTGGTTATGCCATCTTATGAAAAAGGAATTCTATACAAACAGGAGAAACAGCAAAAGAAACGGAGCCATCAGAAGAAATTGAAGGCATATGATCTGTCTTCTCTCTCGGAGTACCTCCCTGAACTAAAGGCTCCATCGGAAGCAGGACCTGCGGAATTCAAAATCAACAGTAAAAGGAGAAGTAGCATAGTGTGAGTATTGAAGGCTATTTGAAATTACTGTTCCCATTTTCTTCTTAATACATGCTCTCGACTTATTCCTATAATATCACTTCTCAGGCTGAAAGAGAGTAGTCAGTTGAAGACAGTTATTAACCATCCAGTTTTTCAGTCAGATCCTCTAGGTGCCATTTATCAACATTTGCAGAATACACAACCTCTCACAGATGAGAAGCCTAGGAGAAAGGATGGCAAAACTAGGAGAAATAAAACCAAGAAGAAAAAGTCCAACACCTCACAATCAATGGAAATGTAGATACTTGGGCTTGACCTTCTTCGTTTACCAACCATGGTAATATCTCGTTCCTATCTCTCCAACCGCTTCTATGTATTTCACCATGTCAGATTACAGCATACGGACTCATGCTCATTTTTGTTACATCAAATTATCGGTTTGCTCTTTTCCCTACTTTTTAAGGCATCATACGCTTCCGGAAAAATTTGTTGATTATGGAGCTAGCAAGAGTTTCTAGTCATGCATGATTAGCAAAGGCAATGGTCTTCATTTTCAGACCGTGTTATTGCAGTTTATATTCAAAGGCGAGGAGTTATTTTGCTCTGTGAGCAAGGAGGATTAAGGAAGAAGGGTACTATTTCTTGGATTAGCTTTAGCAAAACCTTGTGATTTTGGCTGCTTTCTTTAATTCCTTAAAAAGCTATGGGGTACCATATGTTCATTACAAACTGTGTTTGTTGCCAACATCTGTAGTCAACACTCGATGCTAAAGCTGGTAGCTAGTTTGCTTGTCAGTTGTCACAGTCTAATGCTAGCACTAATATGTGCTGTAACTAATTTTGTCACGAACGTAGTAAATGCTGACTTGAGTACGTGTTGCAACATTGTAGGCAGGATCAAAGAACTGGTTTTGCTTCCAGATCGTGGTTGTGAAAGTCATTCATGCAATAAGTGTATTTTCACACCAACAGGAATGATTATCACACAAAAAGATGTCCATTATTTTTTGTTTGTCCTAAGTATACATAGTTCCTTAAACCATATAACTCCTAATTCAAAGGAAGAATTCTGGGAAGTGCATCAAACATCACTTTAGACTTTAAGGACAAAGCTTTGTTGATTGTCAGAAAAGCTGAATTTTGAAGTCAGTCTCTTGCTTGCAGGACCTTCGTTACCAGAAAAATAAAGAACGATCATATATACACTGTCAATTAATATGATCACTTCTGTCCAAAGCAGCTATTTTCTTGCAAAATTACTCTAAATATGAAACATTTTAAAGAAAAATTAAAGGGTTGGTACAAGCACCATACACAGAGCAATTAAAACAGATCAGTTCTTGGATGCAGACTGGAAGATGAAGACAGCAGTGAGAACTCCCACCAATGCTGTAACTGCCAAGGCCACTGTCGGCAAGGGTGTTGTAAGCCCAAAATTCTGTCCAGTATGAAAATGGCACGTTAGTCAAGAATAGTCCGTCATGGACTTTCACACATGATCAGCATGCATACACAAATGGCAAAATGAGATAAATAGAAAGAGAAAAAGCCTAGAAAAGTTACAATGTGTTGAGTTTCAACATCTAAAATTCTGCAGAAGTATGATACTTCCCCCTTCTCTCAGCAAAGCCTCTTGGATGAGGCATTGTAAATTTAGAAACGGAAAAGAGACATCACGGACATTATATACATTGTGTGAACTCTTCCTCCATCATGGTCCAAAAACCCCAGCAATAAAGACGCATGCTTTTCCTCTTTGGTCTTTGGCTATGTCCTCACCTTACGGTTTCCTTATTTACATCAGTCATTGAGAGACACCTCCTATTGTTTCTCACACATAACATGGTAAATAATGCTACTTAGAATAAACAGAAATTATCCTAAAGTCAGAAACAGCGAATGCATTTAGCAGCAGAAGGCCATGTATAGCTGGTTTTTTGAACAGCTGAAGCATATGTAGAGATTGCACATCTCTCCCTCCAACATAATGAGAGGTGTATTACAATTTACAAGCATTATATCCACAGCCAGTCATAGATCGTACATATAATTCCCAAGCCTAAAGACAGTCCTCTTCACAATTCACATAGTACACATGAAGCAGCACCTATTAAAACCAAATTTACAAGTGGCTTGTGATGTGAGTAATTTCTAAAGGGTCCAAACACTCTTAGATCCACAATGTTCTGAATGTGGTAAGCTCTATAAAATACCCATATGGACTAAACATAACCAAGTATGTCATCTTGATGCTACTAACTACTCTCCAATGTTTTTATTTTCAACCTCTAATTGAATGTGGGATGATAATGAATGAACAGTCTCCAGACCTGATCAGGAAATCTAATCGACCCAAACCTTGATTGAACAGTCACTCCCAAACTCGTATCAATTTGAAATCTGAGTACAGGCATTTGCAGAATAGCATACCTCTAGAAGTCCTTTGCCGGTTGCAATTTCGACACTAATAGCAGCTGCAAAACCAACCATAGCCAATCGTCCAAGCCACACATCTAAACCACCTCCTTCCTTAGTGCTCTGCTCACATCTTATGGAAAGTGGTTTTGAATTGCAAGCAGTGTTTCTCTGGTGAATTGGTCTCCAAATCACTGAAAACGAGGAGAAGCATTAGAATTTCCCAATCTGGCTTATTACAACTGAAAATTTCAATTGAAAATTACAAACATGATCC
>JACFYI010000152.1:302312-313275 GCA_014898755.1 Handroanthus guayacan | reverse complement strand
GGGGGGGGGGGAAGTCATCAATCAAAGTGAACAAACAACTAAAGTCTCTCCTTCTATAAGCACAATAAATTACCTGCAACTATGTTATATTATCACCGAAATTTCACTTAACCACAGAATTAAGTATGCTATTCAAGATCAGTTCCACTTTCTCATAGCTGATGCTGAGCTCCTATCATGAGTTTGTTCAAATAAAATCGGCCTCACAGGCCAATCTCAGATACATTAAAGAGACAAATGTACTAGGCCTCATTCATCAAGTTTAGCCAACAACATCACAGCTGCATCAATTTTCAAAAATCTCTTCCCCTTGTCCACATTAAGAGGGTGTTTGGCATTGGTTTTGAGAAAAGTTTTTAGCTTTCAGCTCTTAAAAAGTGATTTTGGAAGTGTGTGATAAGGTAACTTCTACTTTTGCAAAAGTGATTTTAGGCTAAAATTAGCCAAAATCTAAAAGCACCTCTGGTTTTGCTTTTCAGATGAAAAAAACTTATAAAAATATTTTATTACATTCATTTTTAAAATTTAAAATTTAAAAATATAATTATATATTTGGAAAATCACTTTTCTTTGCAAACTGACCATTGATTTCTCGTTAGATATTAACTTTTAATTACAAATACTCTCAAATTTTGCTGCTCTCAACTTCCTTCCATACGCGAAAGATCACTTATTTCTAAAGTGCCAAACACCCCCTAAATCATCCAATAAATAAATAAATAAACAAAAACCACTTACTGATAGGAGAACCAGTGGCAAAAACACTTCCAAATTTGCGAGCAGCGAATGCGGTTCTCGCCGCATAGGACATGCGAACATCTGCAAAATGCGTGCAGTTAGCAAGAGTTAGTACCTGAACCTTCAGAAATTGTACTGTAGAAAGGTGAAGTAGAAATATAATTTTACCGCGACTGGAGGAGTAACAGCAGAGAGAAGAAGACATTATCGCGACGGCCGCCATTATTATCTCGTCACAGACCCTCCTTCCAATTGCTATGCAGATAGCCAAGAGAAATAGAGAAAATTGAGAGGTGAAGAAGAAATGAAGAATTCGGCACGTGTCAATGTCATATCCAGAAGCTTTAATTCCAACGTGAGAATTATTCCTTTCTTAAACAAAAGTCGCGTTTTCGATCAACGATTTTGGTTTTTGTTTCCTCGTTTAGAAACGATTCGGGTTTATACAGCCGAAAAATTAGGAGCTCCGTTCTGCATGGTATAATAAAAAAATGCGTTGTTAATAATTATTTTGCACTTGGTCTTATTTATGAAAATAAAATTAATTTAAATTATTAGATGAAATTCGTTATACCAATTTATAAATTAATCTACATTTGGCCAACAATCCATCCCCCATCCATGACAAGGAAATGAACAATGATGATATGAGTTCGAATTTAGAAAATTTTTCCACGTTTAGTAGCCTGGAAAGTTTTTTATTGTTTTTCTTTAATTACATATATATTTAATCTTTACATATAATAATGTATGTTGTTTGGTTAAAAGTGTGTGCGAATGAATTATTAACTGTGTTGTTTATAATTTAGCTAAATGAACTTCTATTTTGAATCAGAAGAAAATTTGTTCCATTTATAACCTACTTGTGAATATTTTTTTGGATGGGGATTTTTCCTAGTCGACTCTTTGTTAATTAGTTAATGAATGATATTTAACTTTTCCATCACAAAAAAAAAAAAAGAAATGAAATGAAAAAAAGATGTGTTTGAATGAATTATACTGTTGAATAATTTATTATTATTCCCAAAATCAAGGATTGTCACGAGTCAAGTGGTCAAACTAATTTACTAAATTAATCAATCAAAGTTGATATTTGCCCCTCGTCAATCTCCAACTACTTGAATCTAAGTTAACTTACATATGACTACACTATATTTATATTAATAAATGTTAGTAATTTTACAAATACGCACACATCATCGTATTCACGATATGATTGAAATCTTTTATCATTTAACTAAAATCAAAGTTTTAACTCAAGCTCAAACTCGCAATACATCAAAGCCCACTTCAAAACTCAAATCTAACTGCATCAAATCAAGCTTGAATTCGAAAAAATTAAATCGAAATCATAGTGTGAGCCTGAATTTTTATTTTATTTTATTTTTTTTCCCAAAACAGGCTCGACTCAATTGCACCCCAGCCCAAAGATATCCATGGACTCTCATAAGCATAAACTCCACACTCCAAAACTAGACATAAAGGCAACACTCAAAGTACATAATCATAAACATTATTTACTCCCCTAAGCTAAAAGCTATTAATTAAAACAAACCGAACTCATCAAAATTTGTTAACAAGAACACAACAACAATGTAAATAATCCCTTACAACTTAAGATAAACAAACTCCTCGATAGCGGGAATTTCTCCGATTTTCTTCAACGAAACCTTACTCGGTTCTTCATCAACTCCGATCGCCATCACAGCTTGTTTCCTCGGTGCAATCCTTCCGACGCTCATAAAGCTCACATTAACATTTTCCTCAGCCAAAATACTCCCCACTTTCCCTATCATACCTGGCTGATCAACTTGCCTGCAGAGTATGATACTTCCCTCCAAGCTCACGTCGACTTCGAATGACCCGACTTTCGTCAAGTGTGCAATTCCGTCTTTAACCCTGCCTTCGACTGTGATCTCACCTGAGTCAGAGATGGCGCTGGCGAATTTGGACTCTACGTTGGCGATTTGGACCTGGATTAGTTCGAGTGGGCTTTCGGGTGAACCGTCAAGGACTATGCGTTCTTCGGTTATCCGGAGTCCTCGTTGTTTAGCAGTGAAGTCGGCATTGACCAGGTTTACAAAAACGGCTGAGATTGGCTCGATGAGGCCCTTGGTGATCATGGCACGGAGAAGCCTCGTGTCGAGATCGTCTGGTGCTCTTGCGGATGCGTATGTGACTTTCACATTTTTTACGCCACTACCACCTGCTACTAGTTGCACAGCTAGTCGTCCGAGTTTTTCAGCAAGAGTGACGAAAGGTTTCAGCTCGGTGAGAACCTGAAACAGAGAGATTTATAGCATAAAGGAGCCTTCAAGAAATTACCAATTAAATGTGTTTCTCCATAAAATACAATTGAGCTTAGATCAATTGTGGAAGAAGAAAATAAGAAACACTTCTATTATGCGAATAGATCGAATCAAGAATTTCCGGTGCATAGTCACAACTTGGTGTTTAGACCCCTTAAATGGGATTTTTTTTTTTCCCCGACTTAATAAAGAAGTTTTTAATTTTTATACATACAATCATACATGAAATAGGATTTTGAAAAACTCAGTGGGTCATTGCACCCAACTTCTCAACACATAGCTCCATCTGCTACTACGTATCTATATTTTGGCACCACATGTTTCCACCAATGTATAAAAAAATTGGAAAAAGAAACTGCAAAACCAAATTCAGCAAACATAGTTTGAACACAGTAAAAAGTGAGGGGAAATAGTAATCCCAACAATTAATCAGATTTTCCGCGAGAATACTATGAAGCCTATATTCACAAATTTCATGGTCACATACATGTCCGAAAGGGGTTCGTGCAATAGAAATGAAACGGTAACACTATCAATCTTTTGAACTAAGAATTGCTTCGACTGCTTTCTGGCTTCATACTCAAACTAGTAACTGAGAACGCAAAACATAAAGAACAGAAAAGAATTTCCATTTTGACTTTAAAAAGTTCCTATCATGGCTGTGGTAAGCAAAAAATATTTGCACAGCGCATGAACCCAAGCGGCATATGGTACTTTATTGGCACACAGAAAATGGACCTTAAGAAAAGCAAAACATTCACTGTCTAAAAGTAGGAGAATGGTGTGATAAAGTGGTATTCCTCATAAATGGAAGTAAGTACCTGAGCAGGAACCATGGGTGCATTGACGGCAGTGGCAGCAAGCTCCCCTTTCAAGGCTCCAACAACAGCTTCGGCTATCTCAATGGCCACACCTTCCTGGATATAAATCGAAGTGGAAGAATTACAGAAGGCAGGACCACAGAAAAAATGCAAGAGTGTGTGTGTCCCTGTGTGTGTTTAGAGAGAGAAAGAGAGAGTTCTGCAAACCTGAGCTTCCATTGTACTGGCGCCAAGATGTGGAGTTGCGGTAACATTCTCATGCTGTACCAATTTGCTGTCCTTTGGTGGTGGCTCTTCTGTGTAGACATCAAGTGCCGCCTGCAATAATATCATAAAGAGTTAACTAATAGCATATGGACCTAGAATATGCCTCGACGAAACTTCAATAAGTCTTTTTTTTTGTGTGTGTGTTAATTCTAAATAAGCCTAGCAAACATCATCTAAGTATCAAATATTGGTCAGATTTTGCATAGGGAAGCAAAAACCTGTGCGACAATGCCGGAATCAAGTGCCTTCACCAGTGCTTCTTCATCAATAACTCCCCCACGCGCAACATTAACGATCCTCACACCTCTTTTCATCTTCGCAAAATTTTCCTCATTTAGAAGTTTTGACGTAGATGCCGTCAATGGCATGTGAAGTGAGATGAAGTCAGCAGATGAAATAGCTTCGTCAAAGCTCACAAGATCTACACCTATTGCATGGGCACGATCAGCAGCAGCATAGGGGTCATGCGCAATCACATGCATGCCAAGCCCCTTCGCACGCCTTGCCACTTCTGATCCAACTTTCCCGAAACCCAACACTGCAAGTGTCTTACCAACAAGAGACACTCCAACGTATTTGCTTCTTTCCCATTTACCTGAATTGAGTACGTTACACCAACTTAGGAAAAAAATTGCAAAATTTACAAGTTAGTGTAGCAAACACGAGTCAATCATATGAAACGAAGGCCCTTTCGATCATCAAAAGATTACCAAAGAATCTCCACATTTATTGTTCGGATTTCTTGTAATTCAAATCTAATAGTGAAAAGTGATACGATATATATGTACAAGTAAGAGTACAGGAATATAAAGGGCAAATGAACATATAAACTCAAAATTCACTTGTAATGACAAAATCAAACCTTTCGTGAAACCAAAAGTTTGCCCAGAAGCTCAGGCATAAATCAACCAAAAGCATATTCATGTTACTATAACAGATTCTAAAGGGGCCACACTTGAGTTTCTGTATAAAACTATAAATTGAATATAATAAACTAACTTTAAAAAGAGGGATCATAATTTTGTGTCCATAAAGACTTTAAAAAGTGGGACCAAAATTTTGTGTCCGTACGTTCCAGATATCATAAAAATCATATCGAAACACCAGATCCACTTAAATAAACAAAATAAAGTAATCTCATTGCATCCAAAAAATCAATTCAAGTAGAAGCATAAATTAATTGAAATATAAGCCCAAGGATTTTCATAGACTAACCAGCTTTAATAGATGCATCGGCTTGAGCAATGTTCCTCGCCATAGCAGTAAGCAATGCAATCCCATGCTCCGCCGCGGCGACAGTATTAGCCGTCGGCGCATTCACCACCAAACACCCATGCTCAGTCGCTGCCGCCAGATCCACGTTGTCAATCCCAACTCCAGCTCTTCCGACAACCTTAAGCCGTCCGCCGGACGACTCGAACACCTCGCGATTAACTTTAGTCCCACTCCTCACAATCAACGCATCGCACAGCGAGATCTTAGTGCAGAGCTCCTCTGGACTGAGGTTATATGAGCAATCAACGTTGGCGAACTCTTTAAGGAGCTGTACTCCGGCCTCGCCGAGCTTTTCGGCTACAAGAATCGTCGGCTTCGCGTCCATCGCTAGGACAACAAAGCGGCGGGGCTGGTCGCGGTGGTGGCGAAAGGAGAGTGTGGAGACTCCGAACGTGGTGGAGAGGGGACGGAGGCGGAGGTCGGAGATGGTCGAGGGTTTAAGCGTGGTGGAAGAAGTTGCCGCCGCCATTTTCTTAAGCTGTGTCCGAAAGTTGGGTGGGTTTAGATTGCTGCTGGAGGTTTTGCAGGGGACGAAGGTGGGGAAATGAGGAGATTTTATAGTGGGGGAAGTATACACTAGGAAATTTTTAATTATGTCCATTTATTTATTTAGTATAAAGTTAGTATGATTATTTTTATGAAAAATTTGAGCTTATATTAATTGGAACTTACTTACTTGAACGGAGTTAATGGGTGATCAGGAAAGCCCATGGCTTGACTAATTATGTAATCAATGTTATTATATTTATCATTAGGGATAATTACCTCTACACGCCCTGAGATTTGGTATAATTACCATTACAACCCATGAGGTTTGGATAGTTACCATTACACTCCTTGAAAATATTAAACATTACAAGTAGATGCCCTAGATAAGGGATTGTAATTGTAATATATGCATAAGTTAAGGGGGTGTAATTGTAATACACGCATACGTTCAGAGAGTATAATTGTAACTATGTATTAGCTACATTATTCAGTAGGAAGTGTAATAATAATTATACCAAACCTCAAGGGGTGTAGAGGTAATTACCACTTATTATTAAGTGATGATGTATTTTTGTTATTAAGATTTTATATGAAAAATATTTATTATTTATTTCCTACAAAGAATTTTCAAATTCAAATTATGGGATTTTATTTAATGTCCGTGGGTTTTTGCTGGCATCCCATGGTTTAGGCTTGTGCGAACGTGGTTATATTTCAAAATAATTTCGACTTGTAATGACTAACAGTTATAAGTTGAAAATTATATGGTCAAAATATTTTGCACATTTATATTACGTCAAAATGTTATAAATGAGTAGACATGTCACATCTTAATTCAGAATTGCAAACATAATGTGAGTAAGATGCAATAAAGAGTCTCCTTTTGACAATTATCAATGATTATTACAACCCGTCTTTAAATTGTGAGTTGCTTCTACTTTACGACTCTTACAATATAGTACTTTCAACTTTGCTCTAACAATTATCCACAATTCGAATATATCTTTAAATCTTGTCTTTAAATTACGAGGATTCTTTTCAGTTTTTTACGGTCAATTTTTAGTGACAATGGACGACGATTCTTGTAATTTTATTTTATCTTTAAATTATGAGGATGTTTTCCAACTAGTTTCTTCTAATAACTGTGAACAACTCTTTCAATCTATCTATACATTATGTGGATGTTTGATAAAGTATTTGCTACAAATACCATAATTTGGAGCTTTAGAGATTAAGTGAGGTTTAAAATGTCAAATTCTTTTTTGATAGGGGAGATTAATTTTGCAAATTCCATAATCTTCTAGCATATAGTTCACTATTTGATATGAATGATTACGTGGTGTTTGTTGTATTTTTACATAAATATCCTTATAATAAGTAGTGGGCTTTCATTAAAATGAATGGATATTTTTTGCAACAAATTATGATAAAAAATCTACAATCAAATGATCTTGAACTGGGGGGTGTTTTCCAAAACAACATTTAGCACCCTCATTACATAACATTACTGCAAAAGTTAAAAGCATAATTAGTTTCCCATATCTTACATTCTTCGGCCAATAGTTAGCACTAATGAACGATCAGCATTATAAAGAAACAAGGAAAACGATCACCAGATGCAAAGTCAAAACTGATTCAAAGTTCTTCTACTCGATGAGCTTGGCAGCATTAACAGCTTCCTCTCGGGAAACGGTGCCGTATCCCTTGGATAGAATGGAAGGAGAAGAGAGGGTTTCAATTAGATGGTTTCTAACGGACTCACGTATGCATTCAATCGGGAGCCAAATGTTGAAGGGAGCCTTGGTGTATTTCTCGCGCGATGGCGGCTGTGGTGGTGGTAGAGGTCGTTGATTGAGGTGGTGATTGTTCGGTTTCGGCCATGGCGGTGGCTAAGGGTGGACGATCTTCGGTCAGGGAGGAGAGAAGTTTTCTACAAATGGATCCCGGCATCCTTTATGGTGGAAGAGAGAAGAAAAATTGGGGGTGTTGTTTCAAAGGACAGTGAATCGAATTGTGCAACTGGGGATAAGGGCAAAGTTGGCAGACAATAATCAATCTCTCCCATTGTAGACTAATCTTGGGGGAGGAGGTGAGATTGTAATCTCACCTAATGTGCAAAGGCCCGCCGGGCTGGGCATTTAATGCTGGCCGACCCACTCTACTTATCTACGCAATCAAATTGCATTTTGTGGAATTTGCAGCATTTTAGTTATGGTTAATACAACCTAATTTACCCTGTCAAACATCCCCGATGATGAGTCATTCCATGTCAATTGAGCATCAGAACAAGGAGCAACAATGAGCCGTCATACTTACCTAAGATAGTCATCAATATCATAGAAAATTTCAAGTACAACAAGAGAACATTAAAGCTCGAGAAATATTTAAAAAAAAAAAAACCAAAAACCAAAAAAACAAAAAAAAAAAGTATAAAAAAAAACGAAAACAAAACAACAACAAAAACAAAAAAAGCACTTCTGAGCCAGAACACGCTCCACTCTTATAGATGTGAAGGCCCAATTTTCAGCCCAACTAAACTTGGGCTAGGCCTTAGCGCTCAAAACATAGAAGTTCGCTAAGTTTGGGAGACCAGAAATTGGTTAGATAAGCTTGGGCCAACGTATAGCCCAATTGAACTTGGGCCCCAGTGGTCAAATGAAGATTATCCTCTTTGAGCTGCAATCCTTTTGCATCCACACAAACAACATTTGGTAGATCAATTCCCTTTTGTATCTCTCTAATCTTTTCAAGGTACTTTTCATCTCCAGATGCAAGTGCAACCTGAAAAGCCATGTTTTGTTCAACTTTAGCTACTTTTAGTTGGGATTAGATGCTTAAATTGCACGTTAATATTATTTCTTAATTCATATTTTATTTTTTATTTAATAGTATAGATACTCGTCAAGTATATAATATTTATAATCCTATATCTTAATAAAAAAATATTTAATATGCTTTTGAGATGCATTTAAAACAAGAAATAAAAAATAAAACACCTTCTTTAGAGTAAAAAATCCTGAATTATGGTATATATTCTTCTCCACTTTCACAATAAAATTAAGTAAAAGCTCAGTTTACACTATTAATAAATCACAGACCACAGCATTAGAACTTCCAAAAATACTTAACTTTTTTCATATTTTGTACGGTATTTTAAAATTATTGTTATTATAATACATCAAATAACTACCGTTATATATTTCATAGTTCACTACCATCGCTACTAACATTTCATAGTATTAAAATTACAAATACATATATTAATTATTTTTTTTTATCATTAAATACACGATGAGTATGCACAAAATATTAGTAATTTAGACCTCCTAAAATATCCGTTTAAATCACCTATTTCTAATAGGTATTTTATCTCTTGTTTCCCTTAAATTTATACACAAGAGTATTAAATATTTCGTTATGAAATCACTTCGTTATGGATTAGATATACCATCTATAAGTTAAAATAAAAAATAAATCCAAATTTGAGTAAAATTAAGTGTTATAAAATGTTTATAAAATATAATATTTCATTAAGTATTAATCGATGAGTTTTAATAAGATGAATCATGAATGTCTCCCTTCTTGACTATAATTTTGTCTGCCGTACAATAAGTTAAAGAATTTATTTGTGTTAGATCATGGTCTTTAAAAATATTAAGCTATCCAATTCTTATAAGTTATAACCATCTAAATAATAACATTGCGTTTGTTACAAGAATTTGACTTGAAAAAGAAAAAAAAAAGAATAAGAAAAATATTTTTGTTTGCTTGGTCAGTGAAAAAAATTAAAAAATAAGAAATAAAATATAATTTAGTTAAAAAAAATAATAATAATCCACAATTGTGAAGAAAATGAAGGAAAAGCTATTCAAGTCCTCCTCCAATATTTCATGAATTTTTTTCTTTCTTATTTTCTTCCTCAGTCTTTTTTTTTTCTTTTTCTTTTTTTCATATTCAAACAAACTTCAAATTTAATATTTGTTTCCCTTTTTCATGATATTTTCTTTTCCTCATCAAAATTTTTTTAATTTGGGGTAAAATTAAGCTCAAACTAATCATCCATAATCCCAGAACATAAGGTGTAATTGAACTAACCTGAATAATGGGAAGAGAAGGCAAATTCAGATCTTCACGCACATTGTGAATAAGCTTCTCCATATTCTCCTTATACAAATCCACATCCTGCTGCGATGACGTATCGCTCTCCCCTTGGTACCACAGCAGCGCCTTGATTTCTCCACCACGTGCCGCCGCTTTCGCCCGCTTCACCATATTCTCATACAACTCCATCCCACGCGCCCACTCCTTGATCGCGGTTCCACCGACGGCGCAGGGCACCAGCCCGAGGACTCCCACACGCTCCTTCACCGCGTTGGCGAACGACATTCCAGGACCAACACCACACGCTTTTTTGGTGTCGATATCGTGGTGGAGCGGCTCACGCGCCACCTCCCAGTGGAGGTGAGCGTTGAGGCGGAAGATCCTGTGGCCATCGGCGGCGGATTCCGGCGGCACGACGCCGTCCCAATGCTTGTGCTTGTCTACGCCGCCGCGGCCGGCCATGTTGCTCTGGCCGGATAAGATGAAGATTTGTTTGGCGGGGTGGGATTCATTGATCTGGGTCGAATTTGAAAGATCCATAGATCAATGGAGTCCGATTTGAGGGATTTGCTTCCAGAAACAAGAGAAGTTTGGAATTGTCGTGTTGTGGGTAACACGCTTGTTTGTTTGGTAGGAAGGGTATAATTATTCACTTTATCATAAAGTGTGCTGAGCTTTCTTCATTTTATTCTTTTTTCCATTTTTATAATACTTTTTGAAAAATATTTGTTAATCAGACACTAATATCGTATTTTTATATGTAAATTTTGAAACACTTTAATCCTATACATGTAATTTAGCTGAAAAGTAATCAGAATTTGATCAGTACTCACGTCCACCATTACTATTTTATTGTTCAATGATCACAAATAAATTTTATCGATTCTAGTCTAATTATTTAATAGACATATATTGAGTTTCGATGGATCCTTTTTTCCTTTTGAGGGAAAAAAACAAAAAAAA
>JACFYI010000152.1:289942-300283 GCA_014898755.1 Handroanthus guayacan | reverse complement strand
ATTCTCACTAGTCACAGCAGAAAAACTGTACCTTCTGCTTCCGTTGCTGCTGCTTATAGCTCTGCCGGTGATGATTCCGAAAAGGCCAAATTCGCTCAGGTCTCTGTCTTTCTCTTTATATATGTCTCTGGTGGTGGTTTTGGGGATGGGCATTACAATTTCCGCGAGTCTTAAAGTGTTTCGTGATTGTTGATTTCTGGAATTTACGGTTTTTGAGTGAATTGAATTGAAATTAGGGTTTGGTTTTGCTGTATGTTGGAGTAACCTAATAATAATCACAAATTTCGCGCTCTCTAGAAATCGCAGTTCAGAATTTCTGTTCGATTTTTACTTCCTTTGTTGTCTGAGTTGATAATTTGCTTAGCAATTTTACACCACATTAAATGCAAGTTTGTGCAATCCATGAGGAATTATCTCTATCAAATTTAGAAACAGTCATTAATTCAAAATTTCAGCTATGTTTCTTATTTCTGATAGAATTATCATCTTTAAGTTATGAAGGATAAAGAATTTCAATCAATGTGTGATTGAGTGTTAAATGTGGGCAAATATTTTCTCTCCTTTTGAATATGCCTTCATGATATCAATTTTATATTGTCTAGTTTAGGTTTCAAAGAGACTAGAGACAACTTCGAGGCACTTCAAGAGATTGGGAAGTTTCGGGTTCTGGGGACAGCTAGTTTGCACAGTCGTTGCTGCTGTGATTGTTGCATTTTCTAATGTTATCACTGTGAAGATTACGTCGCGTGCTACCTTTTATGCAACCACTGGTGGCATTGCAGCTGCATTCATTTCTGTGTTCTGGTCATTCGGCTATATCCGGTTATCTGACAAACTTAAGAGTGCAGCCAGTGATCCTTCAAAGGTAATTATTACAATTTTTGTGAGTTAGATTTCATTTTTGTGCTTCCAGCTATTTCTGCGTTTTTATTTCTTTCAAAGTCACTTATTATCATTGTTGCTCTTGGGTCTCTGAGAGTAGCGAAAGTTGAAAATGAGAGTAAAAAATAAAAGACAAAACCAAATCCTTTCTGTTGGCTGTAAGGAACTTAAAATGTTTAACCTAGCGATCCAATCTGGAAACTCTTCCTATCAAGATGAAACCTGTCTTCTAAAACTTGAACGAATCAGAAGTTAACTTTGACTTCGTGGCTCTATAGTATTTCCTTGCTGTTATGCCCGAATTACTACTGTGGAGAGAGAGCAAATTGAGGCAGATGTAAGGGTGTCCTTATATATTTTGGAATCTATTATGTGAGGTACAAATGAACATTTTGTAAATTGATAACAACCATATGGATGACAAAGGGGATCACGATTGCGCCAAGCCCTTGCAAAGAGGATCAAGATTGCAATGTTTTTCCTCCATGATTTCAAAATACTTTGTCATTCTAATACAGCAAACATAAAAATGTAATGATATTTGCCTACGTTAACAAGTCTTGAGCCTCATATGCCTGGATAAGCACGAATTATGCCATTTCTCTTGACGTCAACTTTGATCTATACGAGCCAACTCAGTTGACACCTTTTGCAGCTTCCCACCTCCCCACCAATGTAACTTTATCATAGCACTTTCAAAAAATAGACCCAATTTAGCAATCCACTCGGTCATTTGCTTACTCCGTGCTCTGGTTATTTCTTGTTCATTTAATTTGATACATGTTAAATATGTCTTCAGGCACCTCCTCTAATGGATCTTGTAAGAAGCTTGAAGTATGGTATAGTTGTTAATCTCTTGGGCATGTGTGCTGCCATATTTGGTATGCAAGCAACCGTTGGTGGGTTAGTGGCCAAAGCCCTTACAACTTCAAGTAATCCTTATTATCAGGGTACTTCAACTAATCCAGTTCTTGCCCTGGATGTCTTCTTGGTGCAGGTATACTCACATGTGAATTCGAACTTATCATCAGATCAGATCTATGCACTCTAATCTTCCTTTACATCACTACTTCGAAAATACAATTCTTCTTCATTTATTGTGGTTTCAACTTTCAAGTCATTAATTGAATCTGGTATGTACTAATTAGAGTTATGGGCTCGTAAGTCATTTGCATACTCATCTTCCATGGCTGTTTTACAGGCATCTGCAAACACTGTATTGTCTCATTTTCTAGGGCTCACATGCTCCTTGGAGATATTGCGATCGGTCACCTCCCCAGAAAGAGTTCCAATTCCCGACACTGCATGAGCTGGGTAGTGAAAGAAGTTAAAATGGGAGTCGAAAACAAAGTTCACTCTGTATCAAACACAATCTTGGCTTTTATACCGATGTGGCAAGCAAGCATTTGAAGAGAGTAGATTCGGTTCAGTTAGTCATAATTCTTCAACAGCTGCCCCTCTTATTCTGACACATTCTTTTGTAAGTTCCAATGCATTTTGCTGATATACGATGAGTCCAGCCAAATTACTGGTTTGCAGATGATATGGATGGTATATTTTGTATCCCAATTGAATTAGAACAATGACTTCTTGTGGTAAGATGTAGAATAACGCATGCAAACATGAAGGATAAATTATAGAGCAAAAGTATTCATTGTAGTACATCTCTGTTAGCTAGCTATTTTGGCCTTAAAAAGGAAATCCATGAATGGTACAAATAGAGACACACAAAGTGCATGGATCAAATCAATCTTACAATCCTAAAGCTCCACAACCAAAAACTAGCATTCCCTTGATTGTTGTTTATATAGTCATAGCGGAAGGAGTGTGAAGAGAGCTATATGGCGTAAGAAAGGCCAAAATTACCATGAAATGGGTCACAAGAATTGAGAAGCAAGCATGCAGCATTAACAATTTCCATAAGCCACAAATTCAACCGACAAAAGTTAGATGCTAAGCAATCAGCAAAGGGTACCTGCATATAGTATCAGCAATTCAGAAGTGAAACAAATGCATTAACGTACATTAAAACACAGATTACAACATAACAATGTTCTACATCTAAGACTATATAAGAGAGTGCCACAATTCTAGCTTCTGTTTCCTACAGCATTATACAGAAATCACACCACATGCTTCCTGTAGAACAGTAAAAGTCTTTCCTACACCCAAACGCATTAACAAGTTGAATGTCTTAAATCACATATGCATTTAATGAATTAAGAAATTGGATGTTGAAATGTGATCGAATATACGCATCAATATATACAATTAAAAGAAGAAAAGGCTAACAAGGACGGCATCCTGACTATTCATTAACTGCTAATCCTTCTGCTTCAAGACTAATTTATGCAATCTATCATCCTGCCGCTAAAAGTATGAACAATGCTTGCCAAATATGTGGTTCGCAATATAAATCCATCGAACTATGCAATGAACATACCTCAGAAAATTCGAGGTTCTTTTAGTGTTTGGCATAATGATGTGAATGTGATGGAACTTACATGCGTGCATTTTGTTGAAGCCCAGGAAGATATTAGAGCTATTTGTCACATAGCAATAGTGCTGTCCTTTTGAATCATTTTACAGAGAAAACTAGTGCTCTGTTTTAATTCGATCATTATAGAACTAACTAATTTGGATTTTAGATTCTTACATCTTATGCAGGATCCTATGCTAAAAACAGTGGAAAAGCCCCTGCAAGGAGTAATCTTCAATGAAGAAACAAATGAAGTGCCTTAGAATTCATAGACAACACATTTTTGAAAAACAACATTTTGTATTTGCATCTATAAAACACAAGTTGTTCAATAGTGAAACATATAAGAGAAACAATGATATCCACTTGAAATTACTTGTTTCCCACACTTTTTTCACCTAGAAACACATGCTGACATGCATAAATCATGTACTGTAATGACAATCGCCAAACACATGCAACGTGTACACACCCATACACGCATGAGGAGAGAGATAGATGCATGGAGAGGAGATAAGCGATTACATTGAGCCTACTGGGTCTTCTTCTCCTTGTTTGAAGGCCATGGAATCTTTCTCAGAATCTTATCATCAAATTTCCTATATTGTACCCGGGCTATATTATATGCAACACTCAGCTTATCATCAATTGGATTTTGGTACTTGTCATATAACACAGGCAGCGACAAACTAAGAAGAACACCTGCCATAATAACAATACAAGAAAACCAAATTACTATTAGCAAAACAGAAGAGGCAGATATAGGATTCAAGATAATTCGGACTTACCAATGTAGACAAATGTAAGAAAATTGAAGAAACTGCCAATGTAGGAAATAAACCACAAGCCTATAGCAACCTGATAAACAAAGCCCACGGGACATTAGAGACAGAATGCGCCATGATCAGTAATAGCCACAATCAGGATTTATAAACAATATACCGCGAAGGAGGAGAACATAATTACAACACCTGACAAAAGAGTCTCAAGTTCCGACCAATCGAAATGTCATGTGCTATTGACAATGCACTGTTTACCCAAACTCGCATCTCATCAGCAGCCTTCACAACAGTCTCTTCTGAAACCTCAAGATTAGGGAGAGGTGGCAGAGGCCTAATATCATAAAAAAATTCACTCATTAAGTTTGATAATCCATCAAGCAACTAATATCATCATACTGAATAAAACCCATCAAGTATTTCACATCCTAGTTAAATCAAGAAACACTGAGCACCAAAACCCTTTCCACACAGAACCGTCCAGTAATTTCCAAAGTAAGGAATATGTAAGTTTAGCCAAATAAGAGACAATAGATTTGATCCAAATAAAAGAAGATACTTATAATAAACATATGAATCAAGATAAATCCATTCATCTACCTATTGAGAAGTGATGCAGATTTAGCCCAACAAAACAAGATTACCACGAGCAGCAACAAAACGTTTGATATAAAGGATAACATATTGTATCCAGCAATCTCGAATAGGAACCAAAGGGCAGTCGAACCCACAAGAAAAGCGACGCTGCGGTACCAATTTTTCCACAATAACAGGTCAGCAACTGCATCACGAAAAAGAAAAGCAATATCCGTTATATGTACTTGAATTTGAATTAATACTGAAGCATGGTTCACAAAATGTTTGGAAATGAATCGATGCTGCACTAAAACAGCATATTACACGAAAATTTTGCATGTTTAATTGAATCTGAATCACAAGTGAGTAATATCGCACCTGCACCACCGCCTAACGCTAGATGAACAGAGAACCTTCGAGATCCTCCCATGGCGATTAGGGTTTCTGATAATCGAACCGGAAAGGCCGACGATAATGGCGGAGAGATTCAGACAATAACGGGAGGGAGATTTTGAAGGGGGAGATGATAGGGGTTTCGCAATTTTACTATGTGAAGTCCAAACTCCAAATCAGATGCGGATTTTTCATTTTTCTTTTTTCCTCAATTAGGCCCAGACGTATTATAAGCCAATATATTTACTCTGCATAAAATAATTAATATAAATTTAATATATATTAAAATATCATGCAAATTTAATTTGTATGTATTTGATAATTAAAATAAAATGGAGATGTTGAATATAAAATACACGCATAATTAATATAAACAAATAAATTAGTGAGTTAGTGATTGTTTTTAATAATATAGTGGGTGATTATTAAAGTTACTTATTATTAAGGTGTACTTTGAACTAATGCATGAAAATATACCAGTAAATAGCCTCACACTTTATATATAGTATAAAAGTATAGATATATATTTGAATTTTGACAAGAAGAAAATCTTAAAAATATTTATTTTGCATCAGATAATTTACCTTTTTCTCCCAAAAAAATTCAAAGTTAATGGAAAAAAACAGAGTGACCTAAGATGGAACAATTAAGGGATGGTATAAATATTTGTGTTAGTAGATGTTTCGCACATTAGTAGCAAAATAATGTTATTTATATTTTTATTTTTAAATTATTTTATTAATGATTTATTGATTTAAATACATTGTTCAATTTTTCTTAAATTATAAAATTAATTTTTTTTATTTGTTTATGATAATATCATATTTTTGGATTATGTTATACATTAATTATTGAGTTTAATTTATAAGCTAAAATGTACGATAACATCTAGATCGTATTGGAACACGAATATAAAAGTTAACAAGATCAAACAATGGACATGAATCGTGGACAAAGGACTAGTTTGTACCACATTGATGCTTTACTATTCATGAATCAACCGACTAAATCAAAAAGTATCCAACATACCTATTACCATATATACATACATACATATATATATATATTTACACACACACACACACACATATATATATATATTAGATAAAATCAAGAATGCTCTATTTATTGCTCGGTGGCCTGAGATGATTAACCTAGTAGAACAACATAACTTGGTGCACACACACACATATATATATATATATATTGAGTTGTAAAATTATATTAGTTTAACGATTTAACTTCCCTGAATTATTTAATAGCTTGTTACATGCCTTATATTCTCCCTATATAAAACAAAAAAATAAAGAATGTTTTTTTGTAAGAGTGTCATATTTGAATTACAAATTGAATAAAAAACATACAAGCGAAAGTTATTTCAAATGATTAATGTTTCGAAAATCTTGAAACCCTAGATAAATTTAAGTGAATCCTTATTTATATTCAAATTTTAATTAATGGATCTCACTCCTTCCCTCACTCTATAATCTTTAACATGCATGGGGATTGGGGAATATGTAGATGAACAAAATTCCTTTCTAATTCGACCTCTTTTATATTTGGGATACTTACATCAATATTTTATAAGATTTGGCCTAATTATATAAATAATCATGTGATTTCAAAAGTTACAGTAGCAGCCCTTATGTATTATTATAGTTAACAAAAAACTTAAAGTAACTTGTGCAAAACTAGTACAATGATACCCTCAAGAAAATCAATATCTCCTCCTCCTTTTTTTTTTTAAAAAAAAGAAGATCAATATCTAGACCAAAGGTTGATTAAATTTTCCATTAATTAAACAAACGGCAAGGCAAATTGTAAATTTTGAAATAAAAAAAATTATAATTAGATCAAATATCATTGATATTCAGATAAATATTTCTTTATGTTTTAGGGAGTTTTCTTTACTTTGAATCATCTGTTTCATTTCATGTTCCATCTCCTATTCTATTATGCGGATGATTACCAATTGTATGGTATCTAAATCCCTATATTTTTCTAAGAAAAAATGTAATACATAAAATAGGGAATAAAATACCATTCTAGAATAAAAATCCTAACTTTTTTATTCTAACTTGAGTTCTCGTTCTCCATGTCTACATATGACAATACTCCTTACTAAATTAGGACTAGGAATATTTCCTGCACTAGAAAAAAGCAACTGGAGAAGCTACTCACCTATGCCCATAAAAGTACTCTCCGCCTAGCCATGACTACATTCTTTATAGAGAACCATTAACTAAATATATTTGTTTGTAACAATTTAAGCTGTGCAAAGTATTCTGAAGTTCGTTCATAATTGAGAAATTTAAAATTCATAAGAATTCAAGTGAAGTTCAAATTGTACCAAATCCCAACAATGGCGGTTTGTGAAGATTCGGATAGAATCAAGGGGCCGTGGACTCCGGAGGAGGATGAGATTTTGCAGAAACTCGTTCAACAGCACGGCGAGAGAAATTGGGCGAGGATAAGCAGATTTATTCCAGGGAGATCGCGGAAGTCTTGCCGTATGCGGTGGTGCAATCAATTATCGCCGGTGGTGGAACACCGTCCGTTCACAGCGGAGGAGGATGAAATCATTCTCAATAAGCAAGCTGAGATTGGGAACAAGTGGGTGACGATCGCGAACTTACTCAATGGACGCAGTGAAAACTCGGTTAAAAACCGCTGGAACTCGAATCTGAAACGGAAATTCGCCGCCGTCGGTGGTGGAGGAGAGGAGCGGTCGGCGAAGTTGTGGCGGAAGCCGGAATGTGTTGATGTTTCTGTGGCGAATGGATTGAGATCGAGTTCTGAGAGTTCGAGGCAATCGGAATCTGAAATCTCCGGTACTGAGAACTCTAATTTTCCGGTCGCGCTTCGAGCGGGACCGCCGGCGGCAGCGGTTGTGCAAGAGGAAATTTCTGATGATGAGTTCACCGAATTGACTCTTCGATTGCCAGGCACTCATAGGAATTCAGCTGCAAAGGAAATTGCTGATAACGACTCGTTAGCAACGCAACGAAGACGCAGAGAGAACAGTGAGATGCCGCCGCCATCGGCCACGGCCGAGGAGGAGAAGGAAAAGCCTTCGATTGAGCTGGAGTTAGTTGCGGTTATGAAAGAGATGATTAGAATGGAAGTAAGAAATTACCTTTCAGAGCGTATCCATAAAAGCATTCGCAGAAGGAAATAGTGCGATTTTCCGGGGAAATTGGAAATACAGAGAGGACATTGTAAGCTGGCGAATTTTGGGTAACCATCCTATATAATTAAAATAATAATTGATTGTATAGTAATTCATATGATTTTAGTCTAACTCATATTAACTTGGAAATTAATGCTGACATGAATACTTAGTTGATTTATACTATGGATCATACATATTAGAATTTTTTGTGTCAAATTATATATTATCATATAATGTATTAAGAATGATAACGTGCAGTGTTCAATATAAAGTTTGATCACATTGAAAGATTATCCTTTCACCACGTATTGTTTAAGCATTAAAATTGTCTATCGAAAGAACAATCAGGATAATACAAGTCTTATACTTATAAAAAAAGTTGAGTATATTGAGATAATTTACAAGCTATTATTTGTTTTTCATCATTCGTCATATTTGGACAAAACTCTTTACCATTACTTGCTAACAGGATAACACTCGATCCAACTTGGCATATTAGGACAAAACTCTTTATTACTGTTTATCAGCAGGACAACACCTTAATCCAACTTGGTTCCATGTGTTATTGTTCAATGATGCAATTGAGCATTATCATCAATTGTAGGAACAATGAGTATGTGCCTCAATTTATGCCTCTCCTTCCATTGGGTATGAAAATATTGTAGTGTTGTTTCTAAAGCAAAATCATACCATAATTTATATTGGTAGAATAATACCTCTATATCTTTTGACAAGAAATATGAATATTATCGATAGGATCATATATGGGAATGTAACTATGTGCCTCTTGCCAGGTCCTTCAAGTGGGAGTTAATATGTTGCTAAGTTTTATTCCATGTCAAATAAGTCTAGAGTATTAAGAAAGTTTATAAATTATTTCTCTCTCTCTCTCTAAAATTTCGTTTCAAAACATAATTCATCTCCAGTGCTCCTAATGTTGCTTGATTGACAATTGTATTCCTAAATTAATCCTTTAACATAAAACATATTAGTATTTATTGTATACTCAATGTATGTACATAAAATAATTAATATATATTTCATACATATTAAAATTAAAATGTAATATAGACTTGATTTGTATATATTTAATAATTAGAATATGAATAAAATTGACAAATAAATTAGTAAGTTAATGGTTTTTTATTGTGTTGTGAGTTATTATTAAGGTGAATCAACATTGAGGGATGACACATGTAAACATACCATCAAAATAACTACATTTGACCTTCATATTTTATATATGGTATAGATTATAAGTAATTGCCGTACACAATCCTATTTTTAAAATAGGAAGATGTATGCATAATGAATGCACATTCATTACCATTCAATGTGGTAGAATAACGTAATTTTCAATACGTATTAATGTGCAAGTATAAATACAAGGAAAATCCTCAGAACTATCATACAGTAACAAAAATTATTCAAACTATCATGCAGTAAAAAAATAGCCAATATATGGGTTGGAATGGGGTGCAATAAAACTAAGCAGAGTCGAGTTTGGAAAAAATTTCAAGCTCGAGTTCGAGATTGACTCGAAGGGAACTTGAGCTTGGTTCAACTATATTAGATTTGAATTTTCAAATAATAATATGAACACTAGCTCGAACACAGGTTCGAATGTTTGAATTTAGTAAATTATTAGACATGATTTGATTATTTTTATTTAGATATATAATATAATTGTTACATGGTATAATATAATGTAATATATGTCACATTATAATATTTATTTATTAATATTATATATATGAATTAATATTAGTAATATATAAATTAATATTAGTAATATATAAATTAATAACATAAAAAATATTTAAAAAATATACAAGCTCGCGGGTTGGGTCTCGAGCTTTGTGCCTAAGTACAAATAACTCGAGGTAAAACTGAAGTTCAATTTGATTTGACATGAGCTCGAACAGCTCAAGCTCGAGTTTGGTTCACGAAACTTATGAATAAGCTCGACTTTTTTGTACTCCTAAATTAAAATCGGACTTATTATGTCATGGTTATAATGCATTATATCCATTATATTATGTTTAAGTAATTCATATGTG
>JACFYI010000152.1:268481-287748 GCA_014898755.1 Handroanthus guayacan | reverse complement strand
GAATATTAATATATTTTCTCTGAACCCATACTAGCCAAATGTTCCTTCCTAAGTTGAAATGATGATAATTCTGCATAGATTGGCTTTAAAATACTTTTTTTTGATATCTTCTGACCATCTGAAGTATAATTTGCGTTGTGCAGAGACAAAGAACCAATGGGCACGAGATGACCCTGCATTTGTTGTCATATGTAGTCTTCTTTTATCAGTTGCTACAATTGCATATTGTGCTGCGTAAGTTTCTTATACACTTTGTCCATTGTGACTGCTTTTATAGTCTTGACATTGATTAGTCTGGTAGGACAAGCGCTCCTTATCACTTTTCTAGTATCAGAATGTGTTGTGGTATGTAGGAATCTAACATTAATCATATTCCCCTGGAGTTGACTCATGCTCCAATAAGTTCTTATTTAGTTATAGATAATTGGATTTCTTTTCTCTCTTCATTTCTCTCAAACTACATTCATGTGTATCTATTTGCTGATCTCCCCTATACTGCTGCTGTCTTTTGTTTGTTTCAGGTATGATCATAGTGTGGGACATGCAGTTTTCGTAGTTATTTCAGTATTGCTCTTCCATTTCCTCATAACAGGCGCAATTTTGGCCACTTTTTGCTGGTAAGGACAAAAAACAATATGGGTTAGGAAATGTTTCTTATGATAACATGAGTTCTTATTACCTCTCTCTCTCCCCCCTCCCTCTCCCCTTCCTTTTATTTCAATTAGGGCGCTACATTCCTACAAGTATTATTCTTTATTTTAATCAATCGGTCATTGAACTTTTGTTGGAGATGCCAATCATCTTCACCAGGCCAAGTGTTCTAATTATATCCATGCAATTTCAATGACAAGGAACGCCTTGTCCTAGTTTTAGAATTTGTGGTATAAGGTAAACTATGATAATCCATATTGCAGGTCATATTGCAACCGTTTGTAGCGTCAGGAGCAACTACCTTTTTTGACATGTTCAATGCAATTCCATTTTTTAATGCTTAAGTGCATGTTCAGTGTTATCTGGGGAAGTAACCAGATTTCTCTAAGAAACAATTTGAAATGTTGCCTTGTCCAATACCTTCTTTAGGAACATTTTATTCTATTTTCACTGCTATGTATCACAAAGAAACCTGTCAACATGACCAGAGCAGTCTCCTCTTTTTACTAATACTATGTTTCATCATGGAAAGTGATCGTTTGTCTTTATTTTGCATCATTATGAGAACTTCGACAATTGGTTAATGTGCTTACTTATAGATATCGGGACTCTGCAATTGAAACTTCATCTGGCAAACCATTTTTCCAGGTTCTTCACTAACAATTATCTTCGAGAAGAAGCTCCAAACAGTCATGTGGTGGAGCAACGGGTGGAATGGCAAGTTTAGACCCTGTTTTATGTCTTTTAATCTAAGTTTATCTGCTAGTTTTTTGTTCTTATATGTTAAATGGCACTGCCTGTGTTCATATCACTGCAATTACTACTATGATCTAAATTTGTGCAATGTGTTTATATTCAAAGGTTCTTTGGCTAACTATATTTTTCCTTCTGAAGGTTGTATGCCTTTGATGTACACTGCAACTCTTTCTTCCCTATGTTTGTGCTGCTTTACGGTAAGAAATTGAAAATGTGATCTTACATTGTCATTCCCTCCAAAAATATAACGCCAGCTATTAATATATTTATATTTTTGCAGTCGTTCATTATTTTTTATCACCTCTGCTGGTAGCTCATGGTTTTGTTCCTGTGCTACTATCAAATGTGCTCTTCATGACAGCTGTTTCCTACTATCATTACCTGAATTACTTAGGTTACGATGGTGAGATACTTTTGACTTCAATATCGGTTCTTTCTTTTGTTTAGCGACAATCACTTGTTATATTTCTGTTCCTCTGTGGTGCAGTATTGCCCTTCTTGGAGAGGACCACTATATTTCTGTATCCAATTGGCATCGTCTTTGTTCTTTCCCCTATATGTAAGTATCTCTATACAAAACCATAATATGCATTCACATTGTTTCTCATAAAACATAAATAATTTTTTCTTGCTTGCAGTAATTCTGAGTGGCTTCAACCCATCGAGATATGTCATGAACATGTATTTTAGTCGATTGTTATAGATGCGCCTAACAACACCTCAGGCAGCAGCATGTCGCGACCCAAGAAGATCCTACACACACGGTTCATCCTGGTTTTCTTATTGCATAGATTTAAGGTGGAGGACTGCCTTGGGGACATTTCAGTTGCTACAATGAGACTTGCTTTTTGTTGATGAGTGACATTGTAATAGAATGGAGGGGCCTTGAGTGGTTTATCTCCTAACCGAGAAAGTGGTTTAGCGTAGCATTCGTGTAATGATTTTGTTTCATTTCATGATTCACTCACGCTATGACCTAAGAATACAGAGAATGTTCATAATGGAGGGAACAATTCGAACTGGAGCACTTCCGGATTATGCTGTTTTTTCTGTTAAGTTAATAATTGTATTCGTTGTGGTCAATTCCGATTAGTCACAGGAAGCACGTGTTATGAATTTTGATGAATTAATTGAATTGAAGAGAAATAAGAAGAATGCCTCGTGTGTTCTGCATGTAAGCAGAATTTCCAGCCAGATTCAGGACATGTAACAGTAAGTCATACCGGATGGCTAATAGTAAGTCCTTCGAGCTTCTATATAATAGGACCTAATCAGGCTTAGGACTATGTTATTAGAGTGAAATAATAATTTTTTTTCATTTCCAATTATAGTGACTTCATCAATGTGACATTTCTATTCCACCACAAACTGATCACAGAACTTGTGTGATTTCTTACTATGGCAGATTACTAGTTTTTGAATTTCATGATTAATTACCTGTCAAGTATCCATAAATGATTGGGAAGTGGTTGCACCAGGGGATCTTTTACTTTCTGTTTCACCATAGAAATAACAAGAAAAGGCCACACTTTGCAGGATTTCTTTGTCGAAAAGGAAAAAGGAGCGGGCATTTTATTCCTTTTGCCCTTTCTTTAAAATGTGTTTGGTTAAGCGAAGATAGTGAAGGAGTATCAAATGCAGCCAAGAGGTTCAAATATACACCCATCAATACAGCTAAAGAATTATTATTTTATACTGTCATATAATAGTTAAACCTCCAAATTACTACAATAAAGAAGAATCTGTTATATAAGACTAAGCAAGACATTCCCCAACTTATACACTAACATTAATACAAATGCAAGAATTCACCAACGTAACAGAAAAGCCATCAAATTAAATTAATGTACACCATCAACTTAGAAGAGAAAAAGAACAAAATCAAATTATTTATCGAGACAAGATCAAACCAATGAACCGCCAATTCCTTTTCTTCCTTTGTTTCCTCCACAGTGTCCATAAACAAATTAGAATTTTGAATTAGGGGAGCTTGATACGATAACTGATGTTGCCAGCGATGGGCAAATTCATGGGACCAGGCATGCGATGAGAGAGCAGGTGCACAAAGTACTGACCAAGATAGCCAAACATGGTCTTAGCAATAAGGATTTGCCCTAAACAATCATAAATGATAGCAGGAACTGATGAAGATCAAAATGTACCATTAACCTACAAGCCAAACATGGTCTTGGCAACAAGTATTTGCCCTAAACCATCATAAATAATAGTAAAAACCAATGAAGATCAAAACGTACCATTAACCTATAACAATATCTTACTTTTAAGGCAACAAAGTGTCAAAGATGATTGACACTAAACCTACTCGTTTAAATGCATCTTTCTTAACCATGCTGTCAACAAGCAATTCCAATGCTAAAGATGAATCCATTATATGTTTAAAATTGATTAAACCTATTTTCAACTGCATAGTTCATAATAAGTTCAAATGTTAATACAACTAAGGTGGTAAGTAGCAAGAAGCAATCCATGTTCAGAATAAGTCCAGGTCCTATGACCCAATTCTTCATGAACTTGGGTAAATTTAAGAACACAATCTAAATGCAAGTTCAACTTGTAATCCAGATAGTGACACATATTTTCACTTTAGCTTCCCAGAACATAAAACTTTCTCTCAATCTCAAAGGAAGATAATCTTACCTGGAACTTAATAGCAGCAGCACAAGCCATTATGCTTCCCTTCTGTAACTTAAGATACTAATTCAGTAAGTCCAAACTTCTTTGCATGTGTGGAGCCAAAGGAGCATCTAGCTTAATGCTCTCCATTCGCACAGCATCCAGGTCAGAGATTCTGTTGCCGTGTTGCAAGGCCATCGAAATATTGGGTAAGATCATCTCCTTGCAATGAAGATGAAGAGAAAAATGTTTATCGGATATACTGCCATTCTCCAAATCAAGGCCAATAGTCTCATGTTTCACTTTGAACATTTTGTTATCTCGTCTAAGATCTGAAGTAGAGTCCATTTGATGTCCTAGTTTCTTGTGAGCTTGCCACCCATACTTATAGTCTCCGACTATTGGTGTCCCCAATACTTCAGCACAGTGAACACGAAGCTATTCAATGATGAGGAAAAAACCAATCTCAATATCGCTGAAATTTATAAAAAAGTTAAAAGAGAAGTGATACATTCTGCATTACAACAACACGAGTGTTATCCAAACCTGGTGCTTTCTTCCAGTAAGTGGTGACAACTCTAGCAATGTGTAACCTGCAATTTGACCACTTCACTAAGAACATGATATGCAATGTTCTGGATGGTATATCAGTAAAGAAATGTTAAATATCTTGACCTCAGCCACTTCTAAGAATCAATCAAAGAGAGCCCATAGAATTATAAGGATTACCAATAAGCATCTTTCTCTTCTCTTCTGAACCATAGTAGTCCATAAATTTTTCAATAAATATACAAATCTACTGTGAAACTTTCTGAAGCCCTTAATTCATGCTTTTATGCGCAAAAACATGTTATCGAGGCATACAAAATAAGTAGGTCAGTCAACTTGCAACATATTAATTATTTTCATTCTTTTAAGTTGAGACATCAAACAACTCGATCTTTTATCAATTAACTCTTAACATGTATGGTGCAAGTCAACTAAATAATTATTTAGTATGACCAAGTACTTCTTGTTCTGATTTCCTTGTTTTCTTTTGCAGCACTCATTTACAGGCCAATAATTGAAGCGGATCATAGTAAATAACCATCAGCATAATTTAGGAATGCATAAGTACAAACTGTGATATGGCTGACTTGTTGGAATGGAAATTGTAGACTTGGCACTAATGCAAGCAAGAATAGAAGATGAACAGAAAAGGGAAGAGGGAATTTGAAGGTAAACAAATACATATTTCTGTAGCAAGCATTAGAAACAAACCAAAGGATGAAGATGCTATCACTCGATATTCTGTCACAGCATGCTGTGCTGAAACTGTATGGTTATTGTCAACTACAGTAATTCTCTCAGATTTTCCATTGTCAACCACCACCTAATAATAGGAGAACAGAATCAAAGTATCAGTTGTGTGGGTGGGAAACGAATGAAGGTAGACACAGACACTAAATCTTCAATGTGTGCTACAACAATTTTCATATTAGGCAAAATACCAGATGCAGTCATGTACCCATAAGCCTCAACAGCAGCAATAATGTGTGCCAAAATGTTCTCTCTTATTACTTCTATGTTCTATTTTTAGGGAATGGGATATGAAATAAATAGCAAAGAACATGTAATTTTGTGTTGAAGGAAAATATGAACCAATTTACATCTCAACATCCTGAACAACTCCAAATAGGAGCAAGCACAATAAAGTCACCACTCACCACGTGAAATGGAGAAAGCCTATACGTTATTATTAAGATGCAAGATGCTGGTGAAAATCATGTTTTATTTGCTTTTACAATACACAGGAAATTATATAAAAGAACTAGCATTGTAGCAACATAATATGTTGCAGATTTCTAAGAATTTTCAGGCATTGAGATCTTATCATCCTGCATGATACAGTAATTGAAGAATTGTCATACATTGAAGGTTAAGAGTGCTATCCTTCCAACAACAAAAAAAAAAAAGCTGATATTTAAATGGATCGTCAAATTCTGTAAATCATAAAGCTTTTCAACACATGAATACGCACATATATCAAGCTACCCAACAACTTCTAAAATTGGTTAGACAAAAAATTCAAGGTAAAGAATACATTGACAAGAAAAAAGTGTAGACTATCAATAAGAATTGAAGAATGCTTTAAACACTCTGCAGACAAGGAAAGAGAAAATACACCTTCACCAAGGGCGCAGTAACTAATCCTTGACGACGTCTTGGAGATCCAATAACTAGAGCCCAATATCTCTTCTGCAGGATTCTTTTACTACCAGGAACCTGCAAAACAAGAAAAGATGAGTCTGGTGTGCAGCTTAAGTTTGCAAAATAGAAAAACGTCAATATTATTTTCTTTAAGGAGCTTATAGAACGAGACTATTTATCAATTACACAAATTGATATCTCGTATGAAAAGGTAATTGTATTACCCACATCATTTGACGCCCCTAAAGTTTTCTCACGAAAAATGGAATGCAGGATGGTAGTGCTCAACTGTGTCCTTCCCATCACTAGTATGCCACTGCTGTCTCTGTCAAGTCTGTGAACCTATCAATAAGCTCATCAATAACAATGTACAAAAAGAAAACATCTGCTTACAAGACCAAAAATCAGAAGATAAGTTGAGAGGCTTAAAGAGAAAAGGCTAAGTTCCTTATTCCCACTAAACACTGCCAACCAAAAAAGAGAAAAAGAAAAGGTAAAAAAGGAAAACAGTAGAACACCTTTGTGCTGTTGGCAAAATTATTCATAACCATGTTATGAATTTTGTATTTTTGTGGCTTCTACATCACAGAGGATAGGTCCTTTTCCCTCCCTCCCTCCCTCCCTCCCTCTCTCTCTTTAAATATCCTTCCTTCCCCTCAATACCATGCCACTGAATATAGTAGATGGCCAAAAATCAGGTACTTGGGTTCACAATAGAAATAAACATGCATAGTAAAAGCCAAAAGGAAGTTCCATTAATATATATCCACCTGTGTCTTTTAATCAAGATGCAGAATTCATTGCATCAATCAACAAGCAAACCTTGGTGCCAGCTTGAGGGGCAATCATAACTGACGTAGTAACGTTTCCATTTTTATATATAAGCAGACAATGTTACATGTTAAACTCTCAGAACTCACCAGACGAGGAGACTCCGTGTAGTCGTGTCTCAAATACTCCGCAGCCAATTCATCTAAACTTCTCCTTATCCCAAGGCCACCCTGAAAAGAAATTTCGTTAGTGTGAAACAGAACACATTAACAAGCAAAAGCTCTGAAGATCTATATCTACCTGTACAGGCATTCCAGGTGGTTTATTGATGACAATTATAGCTGGATCCTAAAAATTACGCAACTGGAAGATTAGGCTTTCCCTTCAAGAATGATACATGCTATAGAAAATTAGTGGCCCAGCCAAATAAGATGCCAACTGCAATTTCTAGACCTCAATACCTTATACAACTCAAGGCTATGGACAAATTTCAATTCTTCTTCATTTAAAATGCTCTTCTCTGATGTTGCAGAAGAAGGCTTTCCGTCAACAGATTTAGGAAGTAGCACTCTATCACCAATGTCCATCAGATCTTTAGCTCCTATCTTCGGAAACCATTAAATATAACAAAAAACCAGTCATGCGGTCAGCAGGGACAACTTCAATAATCTAACAGGCATCAAATTCCCCACAAATGTGAATAATCATTTTACCCTTTTCGGTCGCTGTTCTTTAGTTTCAGTATTGGAGCATTCTTTTCGAACCTGAAGCAGAATCACAATAGAGAGTAAGATACATCAACATGGACTTATAAGTATCCTTATGCAAAGATAAGTGTCTACTGTCAAGGCAGTCAACAGAACAGGCGAGTTAGTTCTTGGCTTAGCTTAAAGCTCACTAGCCTTAGGTATGCTTGGCTCACAAAGCATATGAGCTCTCTATCAATACTTGTTAATTCATATACCTTCTTGAAAACAATAATCAGCAAAATTGACATGTTTTCGAAGCTTACTCTACTTCAAATCTATTACACAATAACAAAATAAAATACATCTTATTTAATTAATTTTCACTCTTCCACCATCTATGATTCCTCTAGTACTCTCACGTCAATCAAATTCGTGAAATATGTTAATTATTATCAGAAAAACAGCAGGTGACGCTAGTTGTTTCCAAGAACTGAAAAAGAGACAAAACGATGCTTTCGGAAAACAATCCCTACGTGCGACTCATTTGCACCCCCACATGTTTCACAGCTGTGCAAGTAAGTATATTCCTGTATGACGGAGAGACAAACCTGTCTTAAGCGAAAAAGTTTCTGAACAAGACACCTCGGGAGATGAGGGCAGCACTTAAGAATCCACTTGAGCGCCGTCATGTTCGTGTCGGCAGGCTGCCCGGACAGCTTTTTCCCGATCGAACAACCGTCTGCGGCGGGGGTGAATGGAGGCAATATCAACCATTGATCATAATTCTTTTCTTTTTCACATCTCTCTCCGTCGGTAGCTGCAGCGGTGCAGTAGGAATATTGTTGTTCGTAAATTTCCTTGGTTAAAATTCCTGTGATGCCGGACGCGGCAGCGTTGGGCCGCCACCGACGAAACATTTCCCGGAGGATAAGTCGCTCCGCCATGATTTAGGGTTTTGAATTTTTTTTCCCCAAATGGCGCACTTTCTTTACATTCTATTCATGGTAGTATAAGTGGCATTATTAGCAAAATATTTTGAAAGTTCAGATAATTATTATATACTTTCATTATTATTTCAGGGATAATTATAATTACGCTCTCAAAAAATCTTAAAACATTACAAATAGATTTATTGGACAGAGAATTATAATTATTATTATATATAAGTTCAGAGCATAATCATAGTTATGTATCATGTTAAATATACGATAAGAATGTGACGATAATAAGCGGATTTTTAAACTCATCCCCATTTTAAACTCTAAAGTGGATTTTTAGAATAGTAAGTGTTGATGTTTTTTTTTAGTATAATTTTGTGGTTTGTCCTATTATTTCATAGTTTTTGAAGTGAGGTTTTGTCGCTAAAATAGTACATTTTGCAATTTGCATTAATTTTGTCACGTGCATGAGTTGAGTTTTTAGCACTTTCATAGAATTATAATTTTTAGTATTAATATAATTTAAAAAGACAAAGTTTTGCAAGATTAAGAACTAGACTGGCATAATAAATAATTTTTTTTAAAAAGAAAAAGGATATTTTAAAAACTTTAAATAAATAACACTCCCATCACCATCTAAAATCTCTTGGTCTTGTTGATTTGATAACCTAATCAATTTTCAAGTACAATAATAGAAAATTCAATTATTTTCTAACACAATCAAATATTTTTATTTATATAATCTCATTCTTCCCATATAATTCAATCATAAACAATTTGAAACGTTGCATTTAAATGGCTAAATACCCTTTGTAATTTCGAATATTAATTCATGTTTATAAGTGTAACATTATTATCTAAATATTCTTGTATATTTTCAAAGCCTTTTGGTATTGAGAGATGTCATGTATTTATGAATCATAATAGTGGAAAAAGACTAATTGAGAATTTTTCCATCATCATCTTAATTCAAAAGTTAAAAATATATCACATCCCTATCTTAATCTTGTTTTAATAATAATGTTGCATATTGTATATATGTAAATATACAAATATTGAAACTTTAAAGGAATAATTATGTCATGGCTCAAGGTTAGTCATGCCAGGAAAACAACTTATTTGTTAGAAAACTACATCAAGGCTCTCTACTAGTAATGTCACATTACAAATTCTTAAATAAAAATTTCAATTAGGAATTTGATGAACCCATTATACTCTAGAGAATCAACAATATAAAATACTTTTAATTAATAGTAAATTTTGTGTCATATATGTAAATATGATGAACTAACATTGTAGAATAATTTGTACAATAGACAATCACACGTGATTATATTGCCATTAGGCATAACTCTAGACGCTTTATTCAAACAAAACACTATGGTCCAATTACACCATTAAATCATGACAAACTTCTCTTATAATGAATGCATTACCATAAGCATAATCTTGAAATAAGCACTTATGGCTTATTTTTTCTATCAGTAGCCGAAACACGTTTATGCCCCGCTCCAGGACTTGGGCCCGAGTGTATGTACTGTATAGTACTTCTTTTATGGTTTGTAAATCCATGTCCTGGTCCATGAGTACTTGGTCCAGAACCGAAGGGCTTCACTTCTCCCATTGATAATCGTCCGAATTCACCCCATTGCTGTCCCGATCTGTTCAATAATGCTCGCCCTTCAACAATGAAAAAATTGTGCTTCAATGTGATAGAAAGCACAAGGAAGAGGGTAACATAGGTACATAATTTAGCCATGTTTATGTATAGAATTATAAGAGAGGAATTTGAGAATGGGGACTTCATGATCTCTGGTGCATCAATTTATAGGATGAAAATGTGTGCTAATGATAGGGATGGTTTGACTATTAGAATTTCATTTGAGTTCATCTATATTAACTTGCAATAGGGTTGGTGATGGCTAACTAAGAAGTCATGCAAAATTTGAACCAATCATGTTGGATAAAATGTCAAACTTGATCATAGTTATAATTTCATTATTTTACTCAATTAAGACTTTGTTTGGTATATAGTTTTGATAATTTGGTAGACTCCAAGATTGCATAGTTCTAAATAAGGGAATAAATGAAAGAAATAATTATATAGTTTATGAGGTACTTTTATTGACTTTACCACAAAAATAAAATGAAACATGAAAAATGAAAAATCATATATATTATGTGATGATATGCATATGATACAATTTGAATTTTTGGGGGGCTCATGTGGACTCATGTCCATAACACAAGTGCAACACCCAAAAGTGTGATGGGGACTTTGGTCCTAGCTGTTTGTAGAAATTGGCAACAAAACCTTGGATCTATTTATATAAATTATATAAATGTAGAAAGAATGTTCATTAATGTAATCGTGACGAAATATTAGTTTATAGTATTTCTAAAGAATTCAAAATTATCATAAAATAATAATTTCCTTTTTTTTTTAATTAATGCATTCAATCACACCCAGATTAGTGGAACTCAAACTCGTAACCTTTTAATTTTCTTCTGATTTGGATCCTGTATTTCAAATTAATAATATTTTATCCTCCTATTCCTTATCCTAAAGATATGTTAAGTATATTTAATATTTTCTTGTAAACACAGGATTGTAAATCATATAGAAAAGTAATTGAAATCATGATCGTACCATACCTCCGAGTTTACTGAAGTATTATTTATATTTGGATTGTTTCACATATTTTCAAATGGATCTTTCTGTTCGGACCTCGTCGGCAAACATATACCATGTAGTTAAACGAGGATAATTCTGTTCACCCAGTTACAAAATTATACTTATAATTTGAAAAATTACAATATTACACTGTATAGTTTATTAAGCCAACACAATATTCAACAAAGTTAATTAATTTGTACAATATAACAATTAGATTCTCTAGAAATCTAACACCTTAAGTAAAAATATTGCATACAAACTTCATGTAGATCTAACAAAAGGCCATATTATTGTGATTTTCTAAATCAAAATAGTTGTTTATAAGCTGGTAATGTCATATATCAGAGAGGTAACCATCACATTAAATAACGACCCAAAGCTATTATACTTTCCAAGGATCATATAAGGTTTGACATTATACCAAACAATGCATACCAAAAAGTTTGAATAATTATCATAACATTTCCTATTATTTCGTCAACTAATAAAAAACTTAGCAGGCCATAAATTTTATGGTGATCATAATACCAAACTCCAAACGATGTTGAGACAATTATCACTATCTTCTAGGAAGCAACCTTTGCATATTGAAGGGGAAAAAATCTTGAAATGGCGCGGCCCACATCATGCAAAGATGTGGGTAGGGAACCAAAATAATCTAGGACGATCCAAAAAAGTATTTCAAGGTTGTCAAGGAAAAGATTTGGGGTTTGGAAAATATGTCTATCAATGTGGAAAAATATACATACACATGGCCTTTTTTTAATTAATAGCGACAATCATCATGCATGAAAGTCATTTTCAGGTTATATGCATGCATGTGATCGGGGAAACTCAGCCAGGTGAAATTTCAATGCAGTTAAAAGTCAACTTTTTGTTGGGTTTATAGGGATAAGTTCCCATTTCGGCTTTTAATATTTAGATGCGAGTTTGTTTATAGAAATATTTTTCAGTTTTTAATAAAGTTAGTTGTTTTATTTTTAAAAAACAATACTTTAAATTAGTATTCAGTAGAAAAACAAACTCGAATTCATAACCTATTGGTTATAAAACCTCTTGTACTTATTATTTAGATAAGGGCTCATTCACTTAGTTTGGATTGTAAAAGGGGTCTTTTTTGCTTTTAATCCTTTAAATTTCAAAATAAACTAGAAAAAAAATTAAAAGTTGAAAGCAATTCTTCATGGGACTTCCTAGGTTTTCAGCATTGCAAATTAAATCTTTTATTCTAACAAGTGCTTCGTGATCTATATATAATTATAGTATGTAGTACGTAGTACAAACTAAACTACTATTCCTTTACAATTTTTTCTACAAAATTTTTCACTTCTAAAAAAATTATTAAAAATAGTTGCAAATAGTCCCTAAATTCAATAAGAAATTGTACATTTTGTGTTGAAAAAATTATAAAAGGAAGGGATATTAAAGAAAAAGGATATCTTCGTATATGAATATTAAGACAATTAGGTCCCCTCTCGAATTCATATATATTTAATTTTTTTAATTCCATATATAATTAATTTATAATTATTTTTTTGAATTCCTCATATAATCAATTATATATATATAAGAAAAGAATATATTTTATAAAATACTTTAGTAAATCTATACTTGGACCTAGCATGATCATAAACTAATTTGATACGAAAACTAAACTGACTGAATAATTAAAAATACTGTAAACGGACAAAAAGAAGTGCCCTTTTACCTAAATTAACTTGAATAAAGGATCTAAGTAAGTTTTACGTGTCGTAGATATTGCAAACTGCGAAGACACTTGCTTCATTAAGCATTAATTACTCAATTAACAAGTTTTTATGAGTTAATTATTAATTAATGTTCTAATACAAAAAGTTGTGATATCTCCATGGAGATTTTTATAGGTCAAATTTTTTCCATCTGTTCCCTTTTGAGAAATGAAGTCCACTTGTTTTATGTTGAAAAATACCTAAACTCTTGTTCATAACTTTTGAATAAATATAAATTAAGATTGGCTATGATTTAATGCAAATCACTCATATTACGATAGAATTAGATTTGACATGAACTTTAAAGAGGTTATTTTCGATCATATCTGGAAAATAGAGTTTAATGAAATATTGTTTTGTCGATACGGATATAGTATGGATTTATTCTTATAAAAGAGGCATCGATGGGTCAGAGATGCGAAGAAAAGGAATAATGTGTAAGTTGGTCTTTGAGCCTCGACTCATACATGACTTATAAATATTGCTGGGCCAAGCTTATTTGGAATATTTTTGACATTTTGAAAGATGTTTTAAAGAGTTTATAAATTCACCCAAACACTTTCTCAATTTGTAACCTCCAATTTTTCGATCCCTAGTTGAGTAATTCGAGAAGAATCAATTATTGATTGTCGTTCCCATGAATAGTGCAACAACGATGACCGAATCAATGATCTATCATATACATATGTATAGTTTTACCAATGTATCGTCCCATCAATACACAAATGAGCCAACATTCACTCACTGAGAATCAATTTACGAATATCAATTTTGAAAACTTCGACTCTTTCAACGTGGGGAAGATTGATGTTATCTAATGTAGAAGAATTAGGTAAAACCTCAAATTATTTTCATTTAGATACATGACAACAACACTATTTTGCAATTGGATATTGTAATCCAACAAATCAAACACATTTGCACAAAAAATAAATCAACTTAGTTTTGCATATAAATTTAAATTTTATGGCCAAAACAAATATGTTACAACCAATATTTGGAAACATGCTACCTTGAGGCTTTGTTTGGTTAGAAGGATTGTACAGGATTGATCCATAATCAAGGCTAATTAAGTGTTTGGTTTATATATTTAAGGCCCATGATTATTATGTGGCCCGGTTTTTAATCCTAACAACTCTTGGATTATGAATCACATGTTAGGGGCCGGATCCATAATCCAAGGATTATAGATCTTGAGGATTAAAAAGAGAAAAGACAAAATTATCGATACAAATTAGATTAAAAAAAGGATAACTTCATTAAATAAATTGGCGTTGGCTTGTTTTCCTTTTTCTTTCTTTCTTCTCTCTTTTTTTTTTTGGTTCTTTTTAATTGTTTTAGTTTTTTCTTTTTTTTTTTAATTATTTTTCTTTTTAATTCATAAAAATTGAATGGAATGACTTCATTGAATTACCTTTGCTTTTTTTCCCCCTTCATTTACCTTTTTAATTATTTTGTTTCTCATAAAACTTAAAATATTAAATTAAAAAACAAAATTGAACAAACAGATGTCAAGCGAATGGAAGCCTTCCTTCTTGCAATGTCCTTCTTTTCTTTTTTAATTATTTTGTGTTTTTTTCCCTAAAAATAAGAATGTTAATTTTAAACTTGACTTTTTGAATGTTAAAATATTAATAAATTAACTTAATATTGAAAATTATTATTATGTATTAGAGTACAAAATTAATTATTTGAATCAATTCATATTCACTAGAAACAAAATTTAATATGAGAATTGACTAATAAAATTTTTATTTAATAATTTAATAACACTAATAAAAGCACAAAAAATATTGTTTAAAACTGACTGATAGTTTTTTGAAGACAAATTTGTAATGGAGAAGTTAATTTATGAAAATACATCACTAAATCAACTCTAGAGAAATAGCATTCCACCCAATAGCAACTAATTTTCTTCTTCTTCGATATAATTTTCCCAATTAATGTATGAAGGGATAAAAAAGTAATTATAATAATGATGTAGATTAATTATGATATTTTATCAATTATCACAAGAAACAATCCAACGAACCAAACAATAAATTAAATAATATTTAGGATATCTTTATTTCAAATCCATACAAGCAAACATGTTATATATAGGATTGGATTGATATGTAATGTAGACAATTAATCATTTAATTTATCAATCACATCCAATACTATCCTACGAAGCAAACGAGTGATTAATTAAATGTTATTGTATATATTTTTGGTTTGATTATGTAAAGATTTAGCAAAGATTTGGTTAATCCTCTAATAATCGAGCTAGTCACAAACTAAGCTTAAGCACTTACATTTTTTTTTTCCCTCTTTGCTTTTTGTTTTTTTGTAATCAGCAGAATTTAGAACTTTTCTTAATAAACAATTAGTTGCTACCAAAAGAATAATTATAACAATAAATGGATTTTCTATTAATTCGTTAATTTTTTAACAATGTTACTAATTAATATATACTATATAAATAGCTTAAAATAAACTCAAGTTTGTTAATAAACAAATATATACCTATTAACTAAAATGAATGCCATTGAATTTCTGTGCTTTCATGTCTGCAACTCAATGAATGCAATTATTATAGAGATGAATCTAATACGGAATATGAATAATAGCGTAAAATACCTATTAAACTAATCACGAGAATATTATCATATCGCGTAATATTTAAAGAGAAATTCTGTAATACAGGTATTTTAATCTACTCCCCTCAATTTTCATCAAGCAGTCGTGTAAGAGGCTAAGAGGGTGTTCGGCTAATTTCTTTTAATAACATTTTATAAGATGTATCTAGAGATTCTTATAAGATATTGAATGTTTTATTTTAAAAATAAATTATTCAATTGTTGAGATAAAAGAAGATATAAGTACTTATAAAATGTTAGTAATGATATTTTTTTTAATTAAAATACTTAGATCTGAATGAGCATGCGAAGATTTAATCATTACCTTTTCTAAAAATCTTAAAAATATATTTGGGAGCTCATCTGGAAAAATCATCAAACATTTTTTTTTTTTAATTTTATAGGATGCTTTAAGAGCTTACAAGCTCGCCCAAACACCCTCTAAATAGTCGTAAATAATTACGAAATAAAATATTTTTGCATGGGCTAAGAAAATTTAGAATCAAATAATCTATGAAGTCGAGACAATTTATAAGCTGCTACGTTATCTCACCGCCGCCATGTATTTTCATAAAATTAAAAAATTCCCAATACTATATACCCAAGACCAATATCTAAGAAATGAATCTTTTATTTTTTCCCATTAAAACATTTAAATATTTCACTTTTGGTGAAAAAGGACAATTGATCCTAGTACGTAGTCCCACAAAATTTCCACTGTCGACTGTGGAGTTGGGAAAAGTTAGTTAAACAAAAACCCACGATTGATTGTTGCCATTGAGTCAGAAAATTTTCTAAATTTGGAAGAGGAGAACCAAACACCACTTTACACTATGCAAGAATTTCTTTTGGGCTTGAGCTCATCATGATCTCCAATCCATGATATTACCTTCCTAATTTCAACAATTTGTTTGGCAAACTTCTTTTTCAAGTCCTTGCATAATTCAATAAGAACTTATCACACTGAATATTGTCAAACTTAGTTGCATGCGTCTGTAATCCTAGCAGATGCGACGTCTCTTGGTCGAAGACACTTTTTGCAACATCCTAGCTATAGATCAGAGTTGAGTTTGAAACTGCAGGAATACTCAGATAAGTTTGGAAGTGAATCCTGCAAAAGACAAAGGAAGGGAGGGGGGGATTTATCATGATAAATATAAAATGTAATTTGCTTTTGGAAAATATTCCTTAAAGTTGGAGAGTCAGTGGATCCATTTTCGCTAAATATTTGAAATAATAATTGAATTCATTGAATAAAGGTTGTATTATGTAATACGGATTAATACTTGTTTTGGAACAACAACATTAATTTCCTATACTTATCGACTTGGATAAGAACATGGTTATTTTGTCTTTATTTCCTGTACTTATAATTATTTTGTCTTTATTTGAGCTTAGATAAAAAGATGAGATATGGTATAAGAGTTCCTATCGATAATGTGATTAAGAATAGAATCGACCATAATCAAAATGTTAAGTTTATCCACAAGAATAGGAATTAAATTATTGATGTACACCATTTTATGAATGCTATATTTTTTTGAATTTATTGAAGGGATAATTAGCACAACACTCCCAAAAAGTTTGGAATAATTATCAAAACACCCTCTGATGTTTTGATAATTACCATCACAACAAAAAACTCAACGAAACATATGTAACATTAGGGGTTCTACTTGTGATGTATCAGTAAATATATTAGATTTTCAAAGCGTATAGTTGCAATATTACATAAGTTAAATTTTTCGTCAACTGAACTAACGATAAAAAGTATGATGGTAATTTTGTCAAACTTCAGGTATGTTTCATTAATCATGCTAAATTTTAGAAATGTTGAGGTAATTATCCCTTTTAGTTAAAATTTTTAAGAAGAAAAAGCACCTCAAATATTTCAAGTAATTATATTAGAGCATCCTAAATCCAAATATAACATATTTGACGAAGACTTTTCCACCAAAAATAAAACTCCTTAATACATTATCACCTAATCCAAGTAATCACAATACATAGAGAACCAAGTTAGGCCTACCTAATAAAGTCACATAAGGGATTTTTATAGCGGGGCATATTCATTGCTAAATCCACTTATATTCTAATCCAAATTTACTCTTATAAAAAAAAAAAAAATCCAAATATTACTTAATTTAGATAAGGCCTAATAATAACAAATGAACTTAGTACATCCCCCATTAGTTATACCTTGTCTACCACAAAGTTATTTTTGCATGTCTTCGTCACTTGACAAATTTGTTGCGTAAAAAAAGTTTACAAGTATTTATTTTGATGCATACGTATTTTAATTGAGTCTAAATATAATCATATGTAAAGACATCATTTGAGCGAAATAATAACCATATGCATCCTTTGATTGAAAACTTACGATGACAATTTTAAACACATCAAATTATTTGAGGGTATTAATTATTCTTATCAATTATTTCTTCTTGGAGACATGTTAAAGTAAGATTTTATATTTTAGAGTCAGTTGTTGTTGTTATTGTTATTATTATTTGGTTTTGGGATGAAATACACAACCTTTTAGGGTAATAACTTATCATTTAATTAGATTCTTATAACAAAATCATAATATATATAAGATTCAACAATGAAAAGCATATACTATAATCACATTTTTTCACTTCTTTTCTATAAAAAAATATAATAATGAAGTCAATTGGGTTGGAGCTGTGAAGTGAAATTTCAATGACTTGGGCCGGGAAATATAATTGGGCCTCCATGTACTAATTCTATCGGCCCAAGTATGTGTCCAAACACATTGTTCTTATGATTTACCAGCCAACAATAGTTGGGCTCAATAGCAAGTGGGAGAGGTTCACTTCGAAATGATATTTATACGTAATATGGTAATAGAGATAATTACCTCTATGCTAGAAATTTGATATAATTATCAAAATACATTTATTATTACATCCTTTACTATTATGTTCAATTGACGGATAATTATTATTGCGCCACTGAAAATCGTGAAATATTATAAGTAAACCCTTTAAATAAATGAGTGCAACTGTAATTATATGTGAGCTCAGGGGTGTAATTGCAATTATATATCATTTGAACTAATGATAAGGGGTATAATACTAATTAAATCAAAATTCAAGAGGTATTTTGATAATTGTGCATACCCCTTTGCAATATTGAGTCATATCATTTGTTTAGTTTTAGACTTCTAGTAGTTCGAATGTTTTAACACAAAAGTCCATAATTTTAATTTGATCTATACATAAGCAATATTAAAAAAATATTATACTAATAATATAATACACCCAACCACTATCACACTAATTCCTCTATTTATTATAGAATTATAGTAGAAGTGGGAAACTCATAGATTCCTTCTATTTTAATTACGCAATGCTCAATTTTCATTTTTTATTATAAAGTTGGTCAACATAATACTTTATAAAAATTCTAATTTTGAATATTATCTAATATTTTTCTAGATGACTAATTTTGAATTTGATGGATAAAAATAGAAAAGATATATTTCGTCCAAATCTCACATTGAAATTTTGATAAATGCCACCATTTCACTCTTATTAAGGAAATAACATTTTTAATCAAAGCTTTAATT
>JACFYI010000152.1:191755-237129 GCA_014898755.1 Handroanthus guayacan | reverse complement strand
TTCAACAATTAACATAACTTATATTTTCTTTTCACAGTTAAAAGATTCATACCTGCCCTGATAATTTTGACCCTTTTATCTTCCTCCAATCTCAAGTTCAAACCCATGTAGAATGAGATGAGTAAGTAAAACCTGCAAAACCACATCTCATTACTCAGGTCTTAAAACAAATAAAACAACAATTACAACACTAAAAAGAAAGAATTGCTTCAAGGAAGCTGCTTCCATGTTAATACGTGAAACATACAACAAATAATAAATCATTGCAATAAGAAACTTAAAATAAAGTTACCAGATGACAAACATCAATTGTAGCCAGTTGGTGAAAAATGCTTTGCACCAGTAACTGTGTATCACTTGATTTTGCCTAGCCACCAAAGTGTTCCATCCCCCTCGCAACTACCTGAATAAACTACCGCCAAACCTGGTTTTGTGTCCGTATGTAGTAGAGACTACTGAGGGTGGGCAAACTAACAGTTCCTCTGAAGCTCATCCCTGTGCAAATGAGCTGATAATGAGGATCATATATACGAGCTCAGGTCCCAATATTTAACTGATATATAACTAACAATATCAGTTTTTTTCACTCTGTGTATGGAATATAGAGATCATGTCCCATCTATGTTAGAATACAAGAGCTTCTAAACTCGTAGGTAGGAATAATTAGCAAAAGTTGGTAATTTATCAAGAATCGACACAGTAATCATTTCCCATCATCATATAATCAAATAATCACACTAAGAACAGTTAGGCAATTCTACTTCTATTAACCATGCGGCAACCTAAGTTTTTTCACATCTGACGGACATATATAAAAATGTCTTTTTTTGCTGAAGGTTTAGCTTTTAAATGATGTAATTCCAATCCTGTGTAAATCAAAACAAAAGAATTTACTTGTCAAAGCTAAGCAAAACAAAAGAACAGAAATTAAATTTCATGACCACATTAGTAAAGTAAAAGAAAATCCACATGCCTTGCTTCGAAAAATATAGGGCCTGCCTGAACGAGACCAGATCGAGACCTTGCTCAAAGGAGGTGGTACTTCCCTATATGGAACATCTAATGTACATGGAAAAGCAATAGTAAAATAAATCCTTTTCCCCGAAGACTCAGTTATATAATTGACCTTGACCACATTCAGCAATCGGCTGTTAACCTAACACAAAGCCATGCAAATAATTTGTTTAATGGTCTATCTTTCGCATGCCTTAAGGAAAATGCACTCATCCCAGTTTTAACTCCATTTCTCATCCCTAGTCCGCAACCACAACCCACATCCAGGAAAATGGAAGAGCATGAGAACATCATATTTTACCTCTATGGACACATACAGTATTACAAAGTCGGGAAAATAAAAGAGCATAAGAACATCAGATTTTACCTCTATGGACACATACGGTATTACAAAGTTGCACTGTTTCTTGTGCTAAATAGGAGCTTTGATATCTCAGCAGGTGCTTTTCATTCAGTTCTCTTCCCACATTTGCAACACGTGAATAATTCTGCGATGATTCAGAGGTTGGAAGTAAGTTTGTGTCATGCTTTATCAATGCTCGAAAAGCTTGTTGTCCCTACTTATCTCCAAATGAACAGCCAGGAACATCGATTCATGCATTTGAACACACACAGAAAAGAAAGATATATAGCTCCTATAGCAATGCCACTGGTGTAATCTTAAAAACTACATCACAACAGTACAACACGAAAGCTCTATATGAAGAGAAACTTGCCATTTAATTCAAAAGGTCTCAAGTGTCGAAGACCACAGTCAAAATGGCAACTAGGGAACTTTCAAAACCAATAGTGCCTGAGTTGAACATACCATTATCATGGTTACAGAAATATAATCCTTTTAAACAGGCCAAACTATAAATGTTCAACTTCTTTTATATATATATATATATATGTGTGTGTGTATGTATGTGCATACATATATGCATGCGTGTCTCTGTGCTACATCTAAAACAAACTCAGCTTTATTTAATCAGCTTTTGTTACCAGCTAATTTTGTCCCAAAAAGCTGAATCGTGGGCATGGCTCGGTTCTGTTCAACAAGGTAGGTCTTAAACACCAAATGCTATCATCTACTCATGGCCAGTGAGATCACCACAACTAACAAACTAACTCTTCACTGATGGGATACTGAGAGTTCCTCCGTATTTTTCACTAAATGATGCCTGCAAAGGATCGAATTCAAAAGAACCACATTAGAGAAAATGTCCAATGCAGGATGACACTTCCTCCAAGTCCCATATAAATAGAAGGAGAATTGAAGTTGTGGTTGTGGGTGAAGGCAATAAAAAATGGAGGAGATGGATGCAAGGAAGGAGCCAATGGAACCTGCAAGTGAAAAAGTATGGTGTTGTAGACTTGTAAGAAAAATTCAGATCTCCCAGTTAACCTGGTGGAGAAGAACAATGAGTCATCAATGATAACTTAAAACAAAAGTAAATATGATAAGAAAATCCAGGCACTAAGGCCCAGAAGATATAACGAATAAACACCCTTCCTCGTTTCACATGAAGTTCAAAACTAATTTATTTTGGACACATATTAAGCAAGCTTGAAATTTTTTAGGAAAGCTTGCAACTATTGGGAAAAGTGCACCCACACAACAATCCCTACAGCAAACAAATGAAATAAGGAAATAAAAGGCATCATCATAGCATCGTTGAAACAATAAACCTTTTGCTCAATAAGCTTACCTTCTCAAAAGGCAGATACAAAAATAGATCTCTTCAATATCTGCTGAAATTTTGATATCTATATATTGCCTGAAAAGCTCACACATCCAACTAACAGCATCATCAAATCCATCGGCGCCCACCTCTATAGGTGAAAATCTCTCGGATATCATATGCTGCAGTAGAGAAGACAAACATCCACCAGATCCAGACTGATATATCATTGCAAAAGTATTCGATGTGCCATAGGTGCTCTTTTTGAACATCTCAACCCACTTTGGAGGACTTCCAACCCAAAGGTTTTCTAACTCAAAAGCTGTAAGCTCAGGCTGTCTATCAATCACATTACTGGAAGCACCTTTAATAGATTCTTGTTCTCTATGAGGGGGGAGAAACCCAATTATGTCTTTCCTCAACTCATCGGGCAGTTGTTGCAACACTGAGCAATCTACTTGACTTAGAGATGATGGCATTAGATTTTTTTGAGCAAATGAAGCAGACGTAGCAAGAACAGCCAGTGCTCCCTCAGCATATTGCAATTCCTAAAAACATGAGACACTATATTTACTTAAAAAAAATAAATAAATAAAAGAAAGAAAACAAGTATCAAGTTAAAGATAAATAATACTTCTAGTCTCTAGATCAAATGTACTCTACATGAAGTACTTGACTTAGAGATGACAGCATTACATTTTTTGGAGAAAATTAAGCAGAACATCATAGCAAGAACAGCAGATGCTTCCTCAGCATATTGCCATTCCTTAAAAACATGAGATATTATGGGATTTTTTTTTATGTGGGATAAAAAAAAGAAAGAAAGAAACGAGAGAGAGAGAGAATTGAAGGAAAACAAGTATCAAGTTAAAGATAAATAATAGGGAAAAATACATTGTACCCTCTTGTATTATGGCGAAAGGGAAGATTACCCCCTTGTATTTTTTAATTGCAACATACCCCCCTGTATTTTGGAATAACTAGGTCATAAGGCCCTTATTGCTAGGTTATAGGGGGGTATTTTTGAACTACAGAATTTGTTTAACGTTAATAGAGGGGTATATTTTACAATTAGAAAAAAATAGGGGCTAATCTTCCCTTTTGCAATAATACAGGGGGGTAAAATGTATTTAACTCATAAATAATACTTTTAGACCAAAGTACTCAAATGAAGTAAAATCTATGGGAAAAATATCATTAAAATAACAAGATATTCATTATAAATATCACGAAGGGTCATCTCAAATAAGAAAGAATGCAGCCAATACCTCATTTTCACCAGTAATCACATCTGATTCAACAAGATGCGCCTGAGGAAATTCCGTTTCACCAACTGCTATACCTAAATCTGAAAGTCTCGCTTCCATAAGCACTTATGGAGTTTAAAAAACCAAGGTACATGAAAATTCAAATAGTTTACCTTCACAACTTTTTGAAGATTCAGCATTGGTGATACTTGTATTGACAGTTTTGCTTTTATGTTTGGAGATGAAACCTAATAACTTTCCACCATACATGTCATTAATTTCTGAAACCACTTCAGGAGGAAGTAACTCTATAACGGCCACATCCAGATCTTGCAGAGGAGGAAGGTTTGCACTCTGGGCAACAGAACTTTCAGAGTTGGACAAGCCAGGACCTGTTTCAACAGAGAATATTGTGGTAGAGCAAGGCTTAAGCAGATGGAAAAGGTAATGATGACAGTGGCATGGTATTACTATTAAGTGAAGTGAAGTGAAGTGACTAGCCATGAATCTAAGGCCAGAAAGAACTGGCACATTGCCAATAGGAGGTTGAGTCTTGCAGTAGAGGTCAGATGTCTTGAAGAACACATGGCTGGATAAAGAAGCGGGCATTTTTTGATAAATGGACCAAAAGAATGCATGCTTTTAGTGGGAGGGGTAAAAAAACGAATAAGCTAGAACAGCCCACTGAATTTGGCAATAAACGGAGACAAGGACCTGGAGATGGAGAATAGAGATTATACACCTGTTTCAGGTCTCCTTCAAAGTCTATAAATTGGAAGACATTGAAGCAGAATGAAACAAAAGCCATTCTCGAAGTGGGATAAAATCACAGGCTTATGTTTAATTCATTCTGTACTTTCTATACAGATTGCAACGCATACACACACAGATAGTTTAGCATTGGTGCCAACATAGCACATAAATATCAAATTAAGAAAGAATGAAAGAACAATCCTGCAAGCTAATAATATGTAAGATAAAATTCTAGTTGTAAAATCCAAAATTCTCCACAGGGACAGTGTAAAAAAACCTGAAATTGTGCTTGGTCCACCCGCATCACCACGATTGGAGAGATCACCAACTTGCTTGCAGTCTGTAGCCTTGGTTGACGTTGAGACAAGCCAAGGAAGGATGGAATTTCTTTTATGAACTTCAAGGCCAAAGTAAAGAATCAATTAATAAATCGAAAAAGGAATTAACCAACAAATTGGGAAAAGTGGATATCTAGTCTTGGAATAAACAACTTGGTGTTCCTCCAAATTAATTATATAGTCCAAGACTTGATTGCAACCTACCTAGTTTGCCATCATCAGCACCTTCAAGTTTTGAGACTTGCAAGCCCACACCTCGAATATCTTTAACATCTGTCATGAACATGGTCATTTAAAAAGAAATTTTTCAATATACCAGCGCTTAAAGCACATAAAAAGTGAACAAAATATTGATTTTGGCTCCAAAGGACAAGTGGAATTCTTCAAGAAACATATTAAGAATATCATCTAAGGATTCATTCTAAATGATAAGCTTATCCAACTGAACAAGCATTTTATACACTCCTGACGGACAGAAATTAATTCTAACCGCAATTTCTAAGGATTGAAGAAAAAATATTAGTACTATATAAAGTCAAAGATAATGACAACAACCAAACTGACAACAACGAGAAACAATAGTACCAAAAACACTACAAAAATAGTCCTTTCATTTGGGCAATGGGCAACACATCATTAAAGCACCTTTATTCCTGAAATGCTTATCATCCCAGTAAAAACTACATTCTAAGCATCAGGCCAATAAAGCATCATTTAGAGCATTCAGGTAGAGAGAACAAAATCTAAAATTAGGAGAAATGAAATGAAAGAGCACACTAGATTAAGAATACCATATCAAGAATCAGAAGAAATGACATTAAAAAGCACATTTGAGCATCCATGTAACAAGCAATGAGGTGTGATGCAAAATGCAGTTCACTTGAGGATTTAAAAAGGGTCCATCTCAAATCAAGTATCCGAATTACTAAAACCTGACATTGGTTAAGGGGTATTGGGTAATGGTCTCTTTATATGGTATCAAAGATAAGATCCATCCCTGATATTGAGCAACCCAATGTTGGGTCACCCGTTTTCATATTACTCCACGCTTTAGATCTGTCGCTGGGCATGTAGGAGGTGTATTAGAATCCCAAATTGGTGAAGTGTATGCGTAATGGTCTCAAGCAATCCTTGCCACTTGAGCTAACTTTGGGGTGAACTAGGCACAACGTCTACTTTCAATACGAATATGCAATTGAACTTCTGGTATGCTAAAACCCTATGAAGTTCAAGTTAATAGCAAGAAAACAAGCACCAAGAAAACAGAAGATATTGTTGAGAATATAAAAGAGATAACTAAGCTGGAATGACTACCTATGTGGAAATGCCCAAATAGCTGAGTTGCCAACCTTTGAAGTACATCCGCATCATCAGTGGCCATCGCAATCTGTTATTTAGCAAGGCTCTTAGCTATAAGAACAAGAGAAAGGATTTCTCACGTGAATCCACAAAACAAGCAAAGTGACTTTGAGTTCTATATTACCGTTATTGTATGGCTAAGATTCTCGCAGTCTCCACAGCCCATATACTTTACTGGCTCTCCAGCATCACTTCTCTTCTTCTTTATCTAAGAGCACGTGCAGTTGTTCAAAGCAAATAAGTCAACAGGCTAAATATTCTTAAATTTTATTTAGGTATTAGAAGGGTGTGTGCTTGGGTGGTGATGGCAAGGGTTAAAACCCGACCAATCACACGAGTCACCAGACCCCAAACGGGACGGTTCCTGGGTTCATATGCAGGACTCAGGGCATGTGTTTCCAGCCCAATGGGTTCAGGGAGGAGTACAGGAGCTACCCAACCCACCCCGTATATATATAATGTGTAATTACAATTATAGAATATTATATATTTATATGGTATTAATTTATATATATATATAATATTTACTAAATTAGTGTATTTCCTTTTTCTCTTGGCAGGTTAGCAGCTCAGGTGGGGCATGGGGTTTGTAGCAAGCCACACGCCTTGCCCCAACCCACCCCCACAATTGCATTCAAATAAATCTTTCTACTTTTGGAAAATCCATGAACACCTTCAGAGTAAACGACCGCCCTTGCACTCCGCATCCCTGCAACCGGAGTCCAACCTCCTTGCACAGACTCGTTAGAAAATGCTGAACCTAACATTAGAAAAACAGTTACCAAATTGAATTTTCAGACGTAAGGAATTTTAGTTGTAAAATGGACCACTAACATCATCTGAATTCCTGAACCTCACACCCCAATTTACTTCGGCACCAATGGACTTGCTTTCCTGCAAAGAGGCAAAACAGCGTATGCATGAGCTCCAATGGGAAAAGATGGCAGAAGGAAGATTGACTAAAGCATGGATATTTCACTTTGATGAAATACTTGCAGGTTAATATAACCTTACGATTCACTGACACCTTACTCTAAGCAACATTTATCAAGTCAATGGCATATTTTGTCAAATTTTTAACATGGAAAGTATGAAATGGCAACTATACAACTTCTGAACCATGTGGAAGGAAATATGTGAAATGAGGCCTTAAAAGTTATTTCACAGTTTTTAACAAGCAGCTTGACAATTCATCAGAAAAGTTACACACTATTTCCACCATGGATGTACTCGAGACACTATTGCACCCATGCGTCGGTTGACTACATTTGCTATCATATCTCATACCATATATACACAGCAGGAAGGCCTGTATGTTCCTGGTATCAACTACAACAGGCATAAAACGTGATAAGTTACAAGAACACTACTTTAACAGAAATCAAATATCAAATATATGCAGGAGCCAAAGGCTACTCCATGATAATGTGAAGCTTATTTAATTGCAAAGACAAAGCAAAGCACTATATTCACCTGAATCACTCCAACTGGTCTGTTATCTATCCCTCGACTATAGTTCCACAGCATCTCTCCAGTTTTCATTCCAAAATCCTTCTGAAGAGACTCCTGTAAACATCAGACAGTAGCAAGTCAAAAGGAGTGAAATTTTCTTATTTAATTTAATTGAGGCGATAACTTTTTCCTTCACAGTGCATTATATGAAACACACACACTTGAGATATGTTGGTCACAGGACTTCTACATAAGCTTAATTCTTAAAATATGATGCACGAAAGAAAGAAATTTGAACCAATGAGAAAAATTACCTTGGTAAGTAATCGCAACTGGCCACAAGTTTTAATTAGTTTTCTCTTCAATTTTGCTTCCAAAACATATCCAATACCTGGAAGTGCCTTAACTGGAAGCGTGCTTAAATAATCATCAACCTGAAATATCAACAAGATTAGGATATCAGTACAGTAGCCAAAACTGACGTGTACTCTCATAGGAACTACCGATTCCCGCGAATTCTATAAATTGATTGCTAAACTCAGAACTCTTTTGAGTAGATACTATTTAAATGAGTAAACAGCGGTAGATTTTGAAACCGTTTAGGTTGAAAATTTACCTTTTCAGGAGGAATGTAAAACTGGCCATCTGGTTTTGCAGTTTTTGTAGCAAGGCGGGCCATTAGCATATTTCCTGCAATTCCTGCACTAACAGTGCAACCTGTAGTGTCCAAAATCTCTTTTCTGATAATTGAGGCTAAAAGCTGAGGATCCCCCACTTCTGATTCAGAGATATCTAAAAATGCTTCATCACAGCTGACAGCCTACAGAAAAATACTATTTCAAGAACCACGAATCCACAAGGTTGAATATATATATGTATGTATATAAATGCATTTCCACAAGGCCAGACCTGTACTTTGTTGCAGTGCTTGTGCAAAATGTCATAAAATTGATCTGCCACCTGCAAATAAATCATATTGTATCAAGAGCCACATGACAATGATGTAACACAAGAGAAAGATATGCAGATTCATAAACCATTAAAATCTTAAATTAGCCAAAAACTGAATGGATACCTTCTCATAAGCTCTGAAATCGTATGGAACTATGACAAGCTGAGGGCACCGAATCTTGGCATCTTTGACGAACATTCCTGCCTTCACTCCTGGAAACGTGCGATTTATCAACTAGTAAATGTGGAAGACAGTATAAAAACATAGTCACAGAAGACGAGCCCAACCATGATCACGAGCAGGGTAATTTGCAGATGAAATCTCAGCAGTACCACGGGGACTATCGGAATGACAAACAGCAACAGGTTTACCGAATAATTCAGGACGATTCCTGACTACCACCGAAACAAAGAAACAGTCCTGGAAAAATTTTCAACGTTACATTTTATTAGGAAATAAATTATCGTGAATGAAAATATAGGGAGGAAAATCGAATGAGTAAAGTTTCGAGATTATTTGGATAACTACATAAGCTGGCTAAGATAAATGACTACATCATTTCATATAAATTAATTTGGCAGGTCAGATGGGATATGTAACAACTTTAGGAAAGGCAAGAAAAGGAGGTCATAAATGAACTTCATAACTAGAACATATACTTACCATGTCCATGTGTATTATGGCAGTCTTCTCATTTACTACAGCATTGTTGAGACTAGAAATTTTGTACCTATACCCATTCGACATGCCAGGAAAACGCTTACGATATCGGCTTCTCCAGGTACCAATAAAATGCAGCCTAGAACTCTGAAAGGGGTAAAAGACAATTAGGATACTGTGCCTGTAGATATAAAAAGCCCAGGATAGCTCAAGAATAGATACTTATTGCAGACCAATTTCAGCAGCAAGCAATCAGGACTTAACTGTATCATTATGACTTAAAAGTAAATATATTTAACCAGAGAAAACACAATGAAACTTCATTCTGAAGCAATGTTAGCAAACAAGATGACGACTCTCAAAACTAACATACACATCTCCATGCAACATTGCCTCAATAGTGGGAATAAATCAGAGAAGACTTGAGGGCAATCTGCATGAACTCACTGATTAAGTCGGTAAGAACAGAAGGAGGAGGAACTATAGAGCAGAAGTTATATTATATAAAAATCACAGCATCCTGTAAAGCTATGGATAGATAAGACCCACCGTGTAACACAACAATGAGAAAAATCAGGTTAGAGCCCACTTCACTCTTTGAGAACCCTGAGTTAGCAGGCAGAATATGCCATTCAACACTTCTGAAATGATCAGAAAATGGCAGCTACTCTTCAAACATGTAAATTAAGACTACTTGATAATGTATTCAGGAAACTCAGGCACAAAAATATCCAGAGAGGCGCCACTGCGCGTAAACTTACAGCATTACAGAACGGCTCAAATGTTAGACATTTTCACACAACATTCAAGAAAGGCATGCTTAAATATAAAGGTCGCTATTGCTGTCTTCAGATTATATGTACACCTATAAGGTTCACATATATATAATATTCATTAATGATTCAGCCAGAGGGGGTGGGAGGGTAGGGAGGAACCACAGGTGAGAAATCGTGATCAAGAATTTCAAAGGTCTTACCTTAAAATAATTTTCAACAAAGTTGGGATCCCCAAGAGTTGAATGGCATTTATCAGGAGGCAAACTGATCCTTGAGCTCGAAGCTTCTTTGGTATTTTTATTCTCCATGCTATCACTACAAAGTGAGACAGAAGCCTGACATTTACTGGACTTGCTCTTAAAATCAGGATCCCTCCCATCTATAGGTGAACAATCACTCAGGTCAACCCCTTTCACTTCGCAGGAACTCTCTACACTGCAAGCTGGCCCTTCAGACATCACTTCATCTGTGTTCACTTGCACAAGGTCATCAAGTTTTACACTACACATGTCTTGTTGCTCTACGGATGCATAATCGTGAGATAAGCTGGAATCCATGTTAATAAATGATTGATTATCATTTTCAGATATTTCTTGACCATCAACAAGCAGATTTTCTGTGTCAGTCACTCTGGCTTTTTCCGGAGTAAAAAAGGCAGATAACTTTGGTTGGTTATCATTTTCAGTTGCAAGTTGATCAAGCTGATAGGGAATCCCTGCGAAAGCAGCAACAAATTGCCATAATCAGTGCAGCATACTATTAATTGTCAACCTCTGAAATTTTCCATAATATCAGAGTGCAAATTAATTCACCTATGACAGGTGAACTAAATACAACCTTAAGAGATGGAATCATAAAAGAACATCACGACATGCATCTTATTAATTGACCTATGAAAACGTTAAGTAAATGAAACATAAGATTGGAGGCATAGAGAATATTATCCATGAGAACAATGTTGGATTAAGGACTGTTGGAAAAATAATTATTGTGTATTCATTAAATTGCTTAAGAGGTGCATTTGCAATCATGCACGGCAATTATTATAACCAAAAAAATGTAGTCTTAGCATGATCTATCATGTAACATTTCATTTTCACAAAAACTGCATTGCAGAGGACAAAGCAGAAGGATACATTGTAATATTAATTTCGAAGAACAAAAATTTCAATTCTTTGGAAACATTCAGTCCACTTGGACTGTAAGTGCGCTTGCTAAACATGAATCGTTTTAGAAGCAAATAAAGAACAAGCTCAAAAGGCATCCTGTTATATCAAGATACCTAGTTTTCTAACCATCATTTGGTCTAGCAACACTTAGGTACTTCAATGTTTTTCATCAAGAAGAAAGGCTCCAAAAATTGATCCAAAACTTCCTTTGCCATGGCATTACTACAGAGATAAGTTACACGTTTCTTATAAAATCAACCAAAAACTAACAACCTCTTCCAATGAACACTTACAACTAAGAAGTTTATTAGCAGCAACAGAATCCAACACCCATGCAGGTTTAACTACTGGAAGCCCACCACTGAATGCCCTATATCAATGACAAATATATATTTGTAAGCAAAGCAAACACAAATACAGCAGTTTTGTAAGAAAACTGTATACAAATGGTAAGAGTGAACCTCAAATTCTTGATTTTACTGTCAGGGAGATTACTGCATATTATATGTGTAACGCGATGCCTTGAAAAATAATTTTCAAAACGTCCTCCATACTTCAACATGTATCCTCGAAGCTCCTGAAGAAAGATTTCCTCCAACATTACTTCGATGCAACACATCATAGGAACACAACCAAATTTTCCTAGAAGAAAGCTAGAAGAAACTTTGAAAAGAAATTCATATCCTAATGTGTTTCACAAGTCATACATTCACTAGTTCTGCATTCCACAAAAGACACTCAGAAATCAGAAAACTAGCTCGCACAGCCCATGCATCTTTTAAGTTAAGAAGAAAGGCTATAGAACATCATCGTTCAAAATAAACCTGACTTGAAGGAATAGTATATCCATCTACAAAAATTGAAACCCCGCAAAATATGGACGTCCCAGAGCTGGAGCCACTGTGAGAAGAGCTTGTAGCAGCCGCATCAAACTGTTCGTGTAGTTTCTGATTCTTCACAACCATGTAACTAAACCAAGTAACCACAAACCATCAAAAAGAGGAGATAGAAATAGCTTCATTGACATTTACAAACCACCAACAGAAGGCAAAGAGGGATTGCACCCCATAAATCCTTGACAACAATCAATAAGTGAATGCAACAAAAGAAAATCAATACTATACTTTTATGTATAAATATATTACTGAAAAAAAATTGACTATACTCTATACATCCTCAATTATTGTTTTAAAGAATGAAGGTGTGTCTAGGAGCCTCCACTGATGCTCTCACTCTCCACCCTTACATGCATTACACAAAGTCATGAAGCATAATGCCAAATCAAGAACCAGAACTACCGATTCAATAAGATAACGTATATCCACAAGATGAATACAATGACATTGGATATATTAAAGAAAACAGAACATATGCTTAAAATAGAGAAGAAAATCAAAACCTGCCAAAATCGGAGAAGGGCGAATTGCGGAAGGCAGAGCGAGATGAAGAGCGGGAATTTGCGCCCCAAGCCATGCCCAGTGTTTTCTGGGCTGTCTTCTTCTTCTTATTATTCGAGTTTTTACCATCTCGGCTGTTAGTACTGGACGAAGAAGGGTTTGATGAAATCGATTTGAAACTCCTCTTAAATTTTGAGTCCGAACTCATCCCCTTCAGACAACACAGGAATTCTCAAGCAAATTACTGGATATTTAAGCTGATAATCAGAGGAAAATTTGACCGTTTAAATTAGCGAGATTTCCGCTGAGACTGATAAAATTTGGAGATTATCAAAGCGTGTGAGAAACTTGCACAGCAAGAATTCAAATGGAGCGGCAAGGGGTTTGGAAATATATGGAGACTCGTACGATGCCTCTCCCGGTTCTCTCTCCTCAAATCCAAACTTCTTTTTGTGCTAAAGTCGCGTCTCGGTGTACTATATTGTATAACCGCCTTTTGGCATAACGACTCTAGGCCAAATTAGTTAGCTTGAAGCTTGCGGTGGGATTTAGTAATACTTGAACGTAATTGTTCATACTTAATTCATTTAAATTTAAATTAATTTAAAATTTATTTTATTATATTTTTATAATTAATAAAAATAAGTATAATTTGATTAAACGCAACATAAGTGAATTAATTGTAATTTTTTCACATTTTATTTCCTAAAAATAGAAAAATATTTTTTTTGTGCTAAAGTAAATTAAAATTAAAGTCAATGAATCAAATGTATTTGGTTACTTCTTAAACCATTACAAGTAAATTAATTACAAGTGAGGACCAAAATTAGGAAAGCAAAGAGAAAGTGAGGATTAACGGATAGTATATTTTGAAGTAAACCGTTCACTTCAAAATCTGGAAAACGGCCAAGGATTTTTTTTTTATATATATTTCGAAGTGAATTTTTAATTTTTATTATTTGAAGTGTCAAATTATTTGGTTGTTAATTTTTTTAATTAAAAATATTTTTTTTTCTAATTTTAATCCCTCTTAGAGGTATTTTCTTATTTAATAAAAAAATATTTAATACAATTGACATAAAATTTTAATATGAAACGAGGGATAAAACACTGTTTTCTTCTAATAGAGGATCCAAGTCGGGGAAACAAACAAATCATTAACTACCAAAAGGGATTCCTATACTGATTTTGAACTTTGCCAAAAAGTGAACATTACAGTTACACATTTGCCATTCTAGTTTGTACCCCTTCCCATTTTCTACCTGCTTTCTACACACAAAAATGGGGCCAAAATACCAAACACAAAACCCCTTTTTATCTCCTACTTACAACTAATATTTACCACTCCTTTTTTCCTTTTCGAAATAACAGTAACTGCAAAATTCTACCACCATTTACTACAAAATTGTTGATAGCCAAAACTACAAAAAGCTTGGTAAGAGTGAGTAATTATCAGCCTGAGGAAATGCTGTCGACCATGGCACCCGACGACCATAGATCAGCGCCATTGGAGTCGGCCACATGCAGGATGAGCTCCACGGGGACTAGGCACAATCCTCGACTGCTCAAATCGTCGTTTTTTGGTTCAGTCTTTGTGTTCTCTCTATCATCCTGTTCAAATCATCCATTAATAGATGAAATCATAACATGTGACAATGAAAAATAGGTTGCAAATTCCAGTCCAAACCTTACAGTCCACATTTGTTATGGTTATAACTAATTTGCCATGTTGCCTGAGATGGTCGACTTACCACCTCGCATACGTAAATATATCATATTTGAATACTATGTTAAGCCTATTAAATCCACCATCACAATTCATGTACTTCTATAACAAAATATTTAGTATACTAGTTATGTATTTATGAAATAGAATAGGAAATACGAACACATAATAAATAATCTAAGTTGGTAGTGTTATCAATCTGATCATTTATTCCTATATCTATCACAATTCCAATTGTATTTCATTAATAATCAAATGTTTAATAGAAAAATATTTGATACACTTGGCAGGATCCAAACGGCATCCAACCGCCTCCAATTCCATCATTGTTTAGATATTTAGGTGTAATTAACGTTTCCTAAGGACAATTAAGGAAGGTAAAAATATAAAGCTGATCCTTGGACGAATAAACATTCAGATTATATATATATGCAAATTCCACAAACTAAAAATGTGCACCACCCGCCCACACATACGTAACACATATGAAAATGGAAACTTACAGTATCATGTGGTGCTATGGATGAGGACGAACAACGCTGCAAGTATGGAGAACACAAGACCTGCACCTGATCTTGCAAAAATTTGATGTAGCCTAACGCTTCATGAAGCACTGATGCCGTATCTGTCTGCACCACATGATCAAATATTACATTCTTGCAAATCCAAATTTATATTTCCTTATGTGTTTCGAGCTTTGATGTCTATATGATTCGACGGGCAGAATTGATTTTGTATGTATATGCATGTAGTAACTTTTTTTTTTTTTTTTTGGTTCTTTCCCTAGTTGAACCACATATAAATTAAAATTAATGGTAGTAGAAGGGGTGATGCTCCATCCAAATTAAATTTATGCAGCGTACTGTTATTCAAAATGAATACGAGGCCTAGCTCATGCTAAAGAGGTGAGAATTATCCAATATATGACCATATAAAGAGATCATTATCCAGATTCTTAGAGCAGATGTAATGAAAAATATAGATAATATGTGTTTCCAAAGTGTATAAATATTTGATTTAAATTTGGCAAAATATTTCTGAAACCAAACATTTCCCCAAAGGTGTACCTTTTTTTTCCTTAAACTATTTCTAGAAGTCTTAACCATTTCAAAGTACTACAGTACTGAAACATATATTTTATAACTCTCTATCATTATTTTAATGAATTTATCTGTTTCAATTATTATTTTATAAACAACAAATATAATAATATAAAGTTTACTGGTGAAACCACTGATCAACGCAGCAAATTTACAAAGAAATGAGATATTTGTTATTATCAAATCACAAAAATCAATCGACGATAAACAAATAATCAATTTAATTTTATTGCATGGGTAAAAATGTGAAATTTAGAAAATTTGACCTTCCCAAAAGGCGACACCAGTTGTTGCAGCGCCGTAATTCTTTCCCCAAGCTTCTCTTTCTTAACAACCTAAACAAATCGTCAAAATCGCATTTCGGTAAACAAAACAAAAGAATCGCTATTAGCATTAACGACAACATAAAAAACGTGTATACGAGAAACAGCAACACGCAAGTTCACCTTTGCATGGCCTGTGACTGCAGAACTATCCGACTTAGACTTCTTAATACTGTTCCTCTGACTGCCGGACGGGGCTCCGGCACAACCTCCCGAATCCTGATTAGCCGACCCGTCTCTCTTCTTCTTCTTCAGAAAAATAAAAATCAAAATCAATAACTTGCACAAAAGTCACAAAACAAAATTACCATATAAATGTATTATTGAGTAAAATGCAGACACTCTCATCCTACAGGGTCATGCGCACTTTGCCCGTTAACTAGTAAAATATGTGTGTTCAACACTTTTACCTAAATTTGCAGAATATATTAGAAATATTGTCCCATAAATATTTTAATTTTGATATCTTCTGCCGAATTTGGATAACAATGGTGAGCATATGTACTATTTTACATATGTCAGGATTGAACACACATTCGTAACGACCCATCCATATTATTAATATACTAACATTGGAATTGGGCAATGGGTTGCTAATCTTGGCATTGTTCTTGGATGAGGAAAGTGAAGAAGAATCCATGCATGTGAGTGACCCGGATTTCTGACCCGTTTTCTTCGCATAATCATCAAAACAGAGCATCTTCGGAGTGTTAATATTACTATTCATACTCTTCTCATCAGATGAAAACGAAGAAGAAAACCCGAAACATGACCCATCCGGGGCAAGACCTGAGATTTCATCAGCAAAAAGAAGCTGCGAATAGCAACCTGGGCCCATCGGGTCATCCTCAAACCCGCTGTTATTGCCCGCCATTAAAGAAGAATAAGAAGAAGAAAGAGTGGGTCGTGTTTGGAGAATTGTAAAAGAAAAGAAAAATGCTTCTTAAGTAGCTAAAGCTGTTGCTGCATGGTTTCTCTCTCTTCTCTCTCTCTTGCCAAACGGAGCCTCTTTCTCTCTCTATATGTATATATACATAAGAAAGTGTGGATTTTTATAGCGTATTTCAAGAAGAAGCTACAAGCTAATCTATTTATGTGTACTGTTTTTCAACTTGCCAAACTTGGTCTCATTCTCTCTCTAAATCTATGAAGAAAGCGTGGATTTTTAGTGTATTTTTTCAAGAAGGGAAGACAGAAAGACAGAGTTAGAGAGAGAACGAGGAGGCTTTGGTAATGTCGTCGTCTATCAGTCAAAGTAATTCGAAGCCCACCCGAGAAAATCGTGCTTCCTTTATTTACCCTAGAAAGCGAAAATGGGGCGGGTCGGTTACGTTGACCCGAAATCCGATCCGTTCGCGTGGCGATAGCTGTGGCCGGATCCAGTGAATGTGGCCCATTCGTCCTACATGCATGTTATGAGTCATCGGGGGGAAATACATATATATGTTTTGCATATATGCATATTTATTTAGTTTAATATTGGAATATCTTTTATAATGCAATTTAATTTCCTCGTTTTAATGTATTTATTTGTTTTTATATAATAATTTAAATTTATTTAATTTGCTCAATTTAAAATTATTGGAGCAATTTATGCTGAAGTGGCTCGCGCAAAATTTTCAAGTAATGCTTGTAGAATTAAAATGTAATTCTTGCTTCAAATGATATGGATTTTTAAACAGTCTTGAAACTAATAGTTTATATATCATATCGAATAAAATTTTTTACTATTTTTTTTCTCTCCATCCGATAATTAGAATAAATGAATTTTTTAAGCAAATGTGGGAGAAATAACAATAATTTTTTTTCGATAAGATGCATAAAAATAATACGTTAAATTTATTTTTTCATGGAATTCAAATAAGAGATTAATTGCTTTTAAATTATTTTTAAAAAATTATTTGTATCTAACAAAAAAAAATTGAAAACTGAAGTGTTATTCACTATTTTTCAGATTTTTCCTTTTTAGGATTATAATATAATTAGTTGCAAAAGTATGAGAAGACAAAAACAAGAAGGAAAATGGGAAAAGAAAGGACACGTGGAGGGAAAAAATGGCAGAAAGCGTGAGAGTGACGACAACAGTCTTTTGGTAATTAATAAATAGTAATTGAGTGAAAATCGTGTTTTCATTAGCAGACATCTTTGGTCCATGCACCCATGTCGACTATTTTCCCAACGCACCTACACATTTCTCCTCGTCCTGCGTTCTTCTTTCTCTCCGTCTTCCAAAGCAATAACCATTTGACCACATTTCCAAAGCGATTTTGGAGTTTCCTTTTTTCTTTTTCTTTTTTTTTTTTCAAAATTTGATATATATATATATACACACACAAGTAATTATGCATGCAATCATCACGTATATTTAAAATATTATTTGAAATTAATAGTAGAGAAATGAATGTAGTAATTAAAAATAATGAAGGGTACTTGTAGTTTAAGAATAAAGTTGAAGTTATGAAAATTGGTAATCAAATCGTCATTTTAGATACAAAATCAATTGTGTAATCAATTGTATAATTCTCTTAAGGTAATTATTATGTTTTGTTTTGTTTTGTTTTAGAGAATCTTTTTAGTTTCTAAAGATTAAAAGTAAAGTTAAATATTCCTTCTTATTTTTTGAAATAATTTACATCAATCAAAAATATGTAAAATTTAGGAGAACATACTTTTATGTTGGCCTTTGGTTATGCGTTTGCTTTATTTTTTTGCTAATGTATGCTTTGATTTGATCCGGTGTTTTACGAATATGTAAGTCCGATTGTGTTAAACTATTATTTTACTTCGTGCACTTGAGGAATACTATACCCTAATTAAAATTAATTTGACATAGGAGAAATAACCCTAATATATGAAATATATGTCAAATTCGTTGACTATATCAAGTGGAGATAATAGCTATTATCAGGAATAAAGAAAATACATATAATCATTGTCTCAAGATGATGACAGAGTGTCTCACCTAATATATAAGTTTGACCTTTTCGGTATCGTCCAACTATTGTGCATTTGATGGGAGGCTTTGCCTTTAAGAAATATGTCAAAAGAGTAAGAGCGAGTGACCTCAGTGTATTTACTGTCTTGAAACACTAAATACTACCATAGTCATTGATAATAGGATTGGAAAAGGCACAAGTCCATCATTCTCGTTGGTGATGCCAATTATGATGTTCAAGTGCATTGTCGAACATAAAAAACATGAGTTTACCAGGGATTTTTTTTTACGAATATGCATTAGATGAAAGGTTTCTATCCTAAAAAAACATCACAAAAGTGTGAGAGGGGGTCTACTAAATCAACTATCTCAAATCTATTGACTCCACAACTATAAGTTAATTAATCAAGAAAGTTGAAAAAAGTCATATAATATTCACTCCTGTAAATGACGTGGTTTCATGTTGCCACAAATTGTTGCATCAAACAACACGATTTGCCTGATTATACACTTGCAAAAAGAGGGTTAAAGTGTTGGCAATTTTTTTTCTTTGCGAAGCTTCTGATTGTTAAATAATGAATTTGGCGCTAATAAAGAAAATTAGGATTCTCGTTTGTAATAAGAATGCATTAGTAATCAAGTATAGAATAAGGAACCCTTGTATATTCTACTTGAATTATGCAAATTCCCACTCACCAACTCTTTTTGAATAGTAGCTTATTAAATTTTTTACTGTATAGTTTAGTTTGAGATTTTTTTCTTAGTTATTGATTTCGAATATTATTAATTTGATATATTAACATTGAAAATTAGATATATTAATGATCTCTCCTAAATATATATATATACAAAAAAAAAAAACACTCTTTCTGAAACTCAAGGGCTCTCTTAAACCCTGTCAATGTTATCACATTGTTTAGGACCCAACACTCTCGTCGATTAGGCTCATTAATTCAACTATCTTGATTTCTTTGAATTAAGCAGCTCGTCCACTTATTTTTTAGACAGCCATTCTCTCTCTCCTTTTCACATTTTCCTTAATAACTAATGTTTGGCAACTACAGGCGCTGCAGTATCTTTATATATATTTTTTGAAAATAATTTCACCAACTTCATTGTATGAATGATTTTCATTTATTACTTTAATTTATCATATACCCATCTATATGAATTTTGGTTAAATTTATCTATTAACTTAAAATAAATTCTCAATACTTAGCAATATATATATATATATATTTAGGATTACTTATCTCAAATCGAAATAACTTTCTCAAATTAAAATATTAATCTAAAAAGAAAATTAAGAAATATTACTTCGCATGATACTTGAAATTTTTCCAAGTAAAAATAGTATTGTATGAGTCGCTCCCCTTGTGTAGCCGATAGTTCCTTAAAGCCCCTGTCAAAACCCTCGCGTTTTCCTCAGAATCAACACAAAGCAACAACAATGGCTTGGCGAGGTTCGCTCTCTAGATCTATAATGTCCACCGCAAGAGCTTCTGCCTTCCGCTCATCGCCGTCACTCTCGGCCCGCAGCCGCATCCGTCCTCCTCCGTTCTCTGCCCCTCGCGTTCAACCCCGCCGCTTCTCCTTCTCCAATCCCAGGTCCTAATTTCAATTCTTTTGCTTTCAATTTTACTTATTCTCACCGGTGCTTGGATTTCGTTGATTTTGTTTTCTAGAAGACTTTTGATATGCTTGACATGCTAATTGAGTTGAGCTGGATTTCGGTGTTTTTGGTGAGTAACCTGGAGTGCTGAATTTCACTGCGTGTATTGCTTCATTGTTTCAGTATTTATGTTTATGCTGTTATTATTTTGTACCTCCGTTTATGAGCTCACTGAAAATGGGATAATTTCTATTGAAATGATTAGTGTTATTCATTATCGGTTGATGGCTTATTGAGTTTTGAAAATGCGGCCTCTAATTTCAAATCTTATGCTTTCAATAATTTAATTTGAATTCTTTGCATTGCTGCTAAGTTCCTTTACCTTTTCTCCTCAAAAGATTTTATTATGCTTGAGATGATAACTAAGTTGCTGGATTTTATTGTATTTGGCGAGTACCCAGAAATGCTGAGTTTTACCCTACGCATTGCTTAATAGCCTCAGTATTATGAATGGACTGTTATTATTTCCCATTTGCGCCTATGAGCTTGCGAAATATTGGATCTTTTGGTTCAAGTGATGGATATTATTGATTATCTCTTGCTGGCTTATTGAGTTTTGATGATGCAGGACAATGGGGGAGTTAGGATGCACTCAGTCATTGATGCCGCTGCATTGCGGAGTGCGGCTGACTTCTCATTTGAATGTCGACGTGCGAGCGTGCTGTGAGCTGTCCCATGGTACCTACTGCTGTTCTTGTCAGGATCGCTAGTAGTTTTTTTCTGAATGTGATATTGTTGTTTTGAGGATAGTCCTGGTGGTAAATGCCTGTAAACAAACTGAATTTTGCGTTTTACGTATCTTTTCTCTGATTAGTATAACTTAATGTGGTTACTCGTGAGATGTTTTTGTGAGTTAAGATTTGAGGTGATTGAAATATACTTGAGCTTTTTTAAAATTATTGATAAAAAAGAGTTGGAATTATTGGGATTTATAGGGAGGAATGGAAAAGATGGGTGATGTCTGCTGCGCTTCCCAACAATCGAAGGCGGGACTCTGACACTAAATTGTATGTTTAATTTTTTCCCTTTAATTTGTAGTTTGACTGAGTGTAGATTTTTTAATCTAGTGGAAGAGATGGTTAATGCTTGTGAGGTTTTTGTGCTTTAGAACAAGCCTACAAATGATAAATGACTGAAATATGTCCATTGATTTTTTACAACAAAGTTCTTCCTGTCAGAACCTATATTTGCTGGCTTGAGGTATAATTTATAGGATTTTACGTGCATGATATATGGTCTTTCAAGTAATGTGAACTAAACAATTATTTTGAATATTCTTGTGTTACCATGCATTCCTTCCATTTGGAACTCACAAAATAGTAGAGATCATCGTAATAAGTAAATTATCAAGAAGTTCAATATACATTATATGCGTGTTATGTTTGTTTTGCACATGTTTTGTGAACTCTCTTTCCTTTTTCATTTTTTCCCCTTCAGTGTAAAATAATTTTGGAGAAATTAGGAGACAGAGCATACTGTAGGATGTTACATTTTACGTATATGATTTGCACATCGGTTATATTGGATCATGCATATTGAGGGCCATCTGCTCCGACATTTCATTTTTTAAGCTATAGTATAACATCATCTTCTCCCTGGCCGGAATCTGGCAAACCAATTCTTTTCACGGCATATTGCCACCCAACTTATGGGGGTGAAAGATAATTTGACTTAGAAAGAAGGAATGAGTATGTTTGCTCCATCACTTGCATAAAATGGGAAATCACTATATTAGAACACTTGTTGTTAGATGGGAGTTCTGTTGTCATTTTTATATTGTCTGCTCTGCTCCACTATATATTGATCAAGAAACAAATGGGTCAACATGCTAATGCCCTTCTGAAGTGATGGACAGGTCACCAAGCATATCCAAAGTACATTAATTTAAAGTTCTTATAACTTCATTGCGGATTCAGATAAACACAGTTTTCAAAGCGTTTTTCTGCAGTTTTTGTTTGCATATTTGAGATGATAACGTGAATTTTACATTGTTGCAGGTACGTGATCATATAGTCCGATCTGGCATCACAGATGCTGAAAGATCTGAGTCTTGGCCAATATGCGTGTCTTGCAGGAACTTTCCCTCTGGAAAATTATAAGAAAACAAAAAATAAGAAAAAAATTAGAAGATAATTCCTATGTTTCTGTTGATGGGAGTTGGACTTCTGATAGTTTAGTCTAGAATTCAGGACATTTTGAAAGTAACAACAGTATTCATTTGTTGATGCTTGACCTGTTTATGGAGTTGGATTTGTTATGCTCTATCAACTCTTGCAATTATCATTTAGCGTAACGAAGGTAAGTGCTGATTTGTGGACAATATAATGTCGTCACACAACAAATTATACTGCCCATCCGTTGTCATCAGGAATGTCTGAACTTGCTGCTGCAGTCTCTGGAGCCACAGTTTTACCATCATCTTTTCGGCATCAGCTTGAATTTCATTTTCTTTGGCATCCAATTTGTGTTGTTAGCACCCTTATGTAGCTTTATGTTTGGTATTCTTGTGGTTTCATTAGAACAGGATCTGTTTTATAAGCAAGATAATGTTGAACAAACTCTGTTTTAAGCATCCATACCCAATGCTTCGGGTTCATATGCAAATTGTGACATAGTTCCCTGAGTTATTCAAACGAAAAAGCTAAAGGGACCAAGCAGGAATTAGAACCTTAGTTCAATCTTTTGCAAAAGTGGTCCTTTTGGATATTCTGTAGTTCACTTGCCCCTTATTATCACGCATGAACAATTGACATAATGCCCATTTCAAGCTAGTGTCAATACATCGCATGTAATTTAATTTAATTAGAACATGTATAACATTAGTTGGGCCGGGGGGTCTTGTGACCAAAGCGAGGGCAACTTTCAATTGAACGTCATTTGTATCATATTTTATGAGCAAATTGAATGTTAATTCAAATCTCCAAAGAATAGTTGGAGAACTGTTGATTCTCTTCATGTAAAAGGGAAAAAGAAATCACTTGGGTATTTTTCTCTTTGCATAAGACTAACTAATGAGTTGAGTGTAACAAAAGGAATATTGAATCAGATGGTTTTGAGTGGTAGTTAACACCAACAGTCATAGTTTCTACAATTCAATGATTGATTGTGATTTGTGAATCAAAATTCCTTCAATTGAAGAATTACTATGAAGTAAATATATTACACTCGGACCATTGTAAAACATCCACTTGGGTCGTTTAGCATGTATAATCATCATGTTTGCGAATTCTCGAGGGACAAATACAACCTCTTTCTGTCAGTGGACAATCCATGTGTTTGTTCTGTTTAAAAATAATCAAATTCTTTTGGGTGGTTAATAAAGGGAAAAAATATCAAATAACATGATCTGACAAGTCGACCAAGAAAAGTTTGTCCTCTAGTTTTATGGCAAACTGATGGGACTAAACTTGAAATCCATCAATATCATAATATTGGTATTATCCACACTTTTAATTAAAAATAAAACAGTAAGCATAATTATCAACGTTATGAAAACAGTCACCCTATTCCACTCATTTCACAACCTTTGAATCCAATAATCTTGATACTTTTTATACAAGAGATTTAAAAAAAAAAAAAGAAAAATGGAAAGGAAAAAAAGAAATTAATTATCATCTGAGAAAAATAGAAAAATATTTAATTTCAAGACTTGATGACTTTCTCATTACAACGTGTGTCATACAAAAGCGGTATGCATCAAATTCATATGAAGTAGAATCATCCCTAGCAAGCCCTTCTATACAAATGCATGACAAGTCATCTCATTGTGTAGATTTAATCAATTCTCATCTCCTGAACAAAACTTCTCAGATGAGTTACGACTAAGATTCATATCAGATCCATTCCTGATGTTGGTCAATGCGGTGTTATTGGACCACCTGTTTTATGATACTTCACTCTCCATATGTTTAGTTCTGAGCATGCGAAGGAGTGTACCATATCTCATTATAAGAAGTCTAAGTATGATTTAAATACACTTATATATACATATATATACCTACAATCTGAAATAAGAGTTGAAATATAATTCGAAATAGAGGATTCCAGACCATAGCTTTACTCTAATATTCTCAATTCCATGTAGTGTTGGTCCAAAGTTGTCAAACAACATCTTTTTTGCTTTAGAGATTCTTCCATACCAATCCTTTTCTTTTCCTCCTCCTCTTTTAGTCCTAAACTCGAGTTCTCAAAGAAAAGAACCAGTTGCAAAGATTGAAGTATTCCTATCAAGCTCGTCATTGCATCTTGTGCTAGGACATAGATTCTACTTTGGACCAATGCTCCTATTATTGCAGCTTTTTCATGCTATGCTTTGAGTTTTGAAAAAGAAAAAGGTTAAGGAAAAGTATCAAAAGTATCAATAGATCAAATATAAAGCAACATTCATTTGAAAGCTCATGTTTTCCTCGCTAAAATTCAAGATGGCTCACAAATTATGTATCAATTAAGAAAAAATATATAGCAAAGTTGTGTATACGATGCGTAACAAGACAAACATATATCATGCAAATTTCCAATCCTTCAAATATATAGCAAAGTATTATGCAGTGAGAAGAAGATTTTCACAGTACTAATAATTTTGCACGCGATCTCTGTGTACTAAAAGTAGTAGAGGGTAGTATTTGTGATAAAATATAATTTTTTGTCAACCTTCCACATAAAATTAGTGATAATTTCATATTCACTCTTTTTTTTTTGTCACTCACACTATATATTTTTGTAATGTACTAAAGTAGTAGAGGGTAGTATTTGTGACAAAATATAATTTTTCGTCGACTTTCCATATAAAATTAGTGATAATTTCATATTCACTCATTTTTTTGTCACTCACACTATATATTTTTGTAATGTACGTAAATCTATATTCAGTTAAATGTATTAATCTATAAACAAATATATATATATATATATATAAAAATTATTATGGATATAAAAGTTAGAGCTTTAAATTAAGTTACGTAAATAGATACATGTGAAATTATTTTATATCATACTTTTATTGATGCATTATATTTTGTTTACATACGCAATGTAACTAAGCATTGTTAGTAGATGAAGATACATCGAGTATGCACTGCTAGCATACAAAGTCGGTATAGGTAGTTGTGTGTGTGTGTGTCTGAGTGAGAGAGAGAGAGAGAGAGAGTTTGTATTGTTAAGCATTGAGATGGGCTCCTAGAGTAATTGCTAGTTTGTATTGTTATGCATTGAGATGGGCTCCTAGAGTAATTGCTTAGTGTACACTCACTACACGATAGAGTTGATAATCAATTGCCATGGGAGTGGACATTAGGCTTCTCCACATCTTATTTTAGCATATAACATGATAAAAATTTCAGAAGTACAGAGAATTACTGCCCATTACATGACAGAAAGGCAGAATCTCCAACATGAAGACACCCACATAGATCCTCATGTTTTCATAAAAAACCTAAAGAAAACAGGCTAAGATACCCCACAAATACTTTTCCCCTTACTTTTTATCACCATTTATGGCCAAGTTTCAAGAACCCCACCACTTTCACCACACTTTTTCCATGTATCAAAATCGAACACACCCAACACAAATTCTAGCAACCACTAGCTTCAAAAACTATATTCTAACTCCAACCTTATAATTCACTCGTATTGAAAATAGATTTTGAGTGTAACTCACTTCAAAAGTTAGCTCAAGAGAAAAGGATTGCTTAAAATCATATAAAAAGATCATTACCTATACACTTTATCAATGTAGGATTCTAACATACACCCTGTATGTCTAGGACCGAACATCTAGAGCATGGAGTAAACATGAAACAAGTGGCCCAATAATACTGGTAGCTTAATATCAGGAATGAGTTAGGTTCTGATACCATATTAAAAACGGACCTTGGGCCTAACTCATGTCAAAATTTAGCTCAAGAGGAGAAGATTACCCAAGACATGTAAATAAAATCACTATTCATACTTTTTACAGACATCGGATTCTAGCAACTCACATTTTTATCATTGAAGGAACATGCTTTCTAAATGGGTTCCATCTTCACTGAATACAATACCTACTGAGTTGAAAATTTCTATGAAAACTAGCCTAAGAAAAGAAAGCCAAAAAGTTACATACCAGATATTTATTCCTAAACAAGTAGATAAGATCAGGTTTTGATGCAGATAAAAGATAAGCTTGACGTCGAAAATCTTTGTCAACAATAAGATAAAATATTTTAAATCCTCTATTTCAAAAGTTGTTTCGTAATCTTTTCCATTTTTACGGATATACAACAAATGTATTTCATCAAAAATTAAATATATTTTTAGGAATAATTACCTTAACATCCTCCAACGTTTGGCACAATTATCAAAAGATTCCCTAAGATTTGGATAGTTATTACTACACCTATTACTATGAGTTTGGCTGGCGGATTATTACAATTACACCTACTGAACATTTTGAACATTATAACTATACCTCATGGACAAGAGGGTATAATTTGAATTATGCATAAGATTGAGAGGTGTAATTGTAATCATGCATCATGCTGAATTAGCGATAGAAAATTTAATAGTAATTATCCAAATCTCAGTGTTAGGATAATTATTCCCACTTTTTGTATGGAAATAATTAATCTACTTATGTATTCATGAAATAAAATAAGTGATACAATCAGAAAGCAGAAAAGTGACTATAAACTTTAAGCAAGCAAAAGATGAAGGCCGGTGCAATAAACAAAACAAAACCTTGAGAGTTTGATTTGACTGCAAATAGAATTGTCGATTCATTGTCAACCTATGTTTACTCTTAAAAGCTTCAATGGAAACCAGGAAAAGTTGATGTGGTTTCCACATATAAAGGGAAGAAATGAGTGGAGAATCTCAAGCTTGATTGAGGCAACAATGAATGATGATGTAAGCATTCTTCCTTTTGAAAAATCAAGGCAATGTTTGGTTATGCTATGTATTTTCTCAAAATAATAATAAATTACTCCTGATGATTTTCAATCATTACATCAATAACATATGTTTATATCCTTTAAAATGTTATTCTAGTACAAAAATAACATATAATAGCATGAAAAAATAATACTAACACCAAATAATAATACAAAAACTTACATAATTAACAACACTTACGGTAAAATTTATCTCCCTCCAAACAAAGACCGGAAATTTTCTTTTATTTTCCATATATTTTCCACTCCCACTATCAGAACAACATTCTGGCAACAGAATAACCAAATATCGTCCGAGCATCACTTAGTAGGGTCCGTGATTCTAGCAAGAGCAACATCTCTTGGACAAATATTGTTTGTACCATATTCTAGTTCTAGACCGAAAGTGCATTTGAGTCCACAGGCATACTCAGTGAGATGTGGCTGATCTCGTAAAAAAAGAAAAGGGAAAAAAGAGGAAGTATCACTCAGTGGGGACAGTGAACACACATATAATAGATCTATGATATCTCACATCTCCATATTGTCAGTCTCAATTGATTCCATCCCTCCCCTACAGAACCATTTTTAGAATTCAGCAGAGTACCTTTATTCATTCATTGTACTTCCAACACCAAGAACATAACAAACTATCAACAAGAGAAAGCCTCCCAAAACATGCAAAGCGAACAAACTAGTGAACAAGAAACACAACAACAAAATCAAGGACAATGGTTGAATCTAAGCCTCAGCACAAATCCATCCCAAGAATTCAAAGAACAAGAATCACAATCAGAACCAAGAACTACATCACCAAAGGTTTTCTCATGTAACTTCTGTATGCGCAAATTCTATAGCTCACAAGCATTAGGAGGGCACCAAAATGCTCATAAAAGAGAAAGAGGAGCAGTAAGAAATTACCACTCACACAAGATGATGGCGATGATGGCGGCGATGCCTTTCCATAGTTCCATGTTCAGATCACTTGGCATGCAGCCGCACTCGCTTATACAGAAGCCTGGTAGAGATGGAAGTAAGATCACTGCAAGATTTAATGAGGGTAACACAAAATTTGGAATGGCATGGCAGCCTAGTGAAGGAGCAGATTTCATGTGGCCTGGAAGTTTCAGATATGATCCAGAACAACAACCAGAGGAGAAGTCATCAGATTCAAATACAATTGATTTGAATCTCAAACTTTAGTGAGTTTTTGGAGATGATTACCTCTGCACCTCTTGAGGTTTGGCATAATTATCAAAACACCCCCTGAGGTTTGGTTAATTATCATCATACCCCTCTTGCTAGTGCAGCATGATACATGATTACAATTACACTCTCTTATTTAGGAGGTCTATTTGTAACGTTTAAGATTTTCAAGAGGTGTAATTGTAATAATATGTCAGTTGAACTAACAAGAGGCGTGTAGTAGTAATCATTCAAACCTCAGGATAATTATCAAAACACCCCCTGAGATTTGGTTAATTACCACTACAGTCCCTAACTTTAGTTTAGCTATCACAAAATTCTAATTACATCTCCTGAACTAATACATAATTACAGTTACACCCCTTTTCTAAGGGGTGTATTGGTAATGTTTCGAAATTTTCAGAAGGTATAATTGTAATAATATATCATATTAGCTAAACTAACAATGGAGGTTGTAATGGTAATTATCTAAATATCAGAGGGTGTTTCGATAACTACGCCAAGCCTCAACGGGGTGTTAAGGTAATTATCCCTAATTTTTATTTATGTCTGATGCCAAGTTGGAATTTCCCATTGTAGCTTACTCTTAATAGTGGCTCTAGATTCCAATTTTGCATTCTCATTAATAAGGAGGAAGTTCCTCATGTTTTTAGTGCTTAACTTTCTGGAAAGAATCACCAGCTTTTATTTATGGAAAATTACAGAAAAATTATTCCTCCTTGCTTGTCTTCAGAGTTTTGTTGTTTGCAATAATCATGCATAACATCACCTTGAGATATCAAAGTTTAAAGCAGCTGTTACAGAACCAAAAGTAAACTTAACAAGCACAAAATGTCAGGGGCCTTTTCTTTCTTTCTTCTTCTTCTTCTTCCTCCCTTTTTTTTTTTTTTTTCCCCCTTCTCTTTTGAGGGGATTGAACCCCACCCTCCCTTTAAGGGGATCTTAAGAAGAGGTCGGTGCCATTTCACCAACAAGCACAAAATTTCAGGGTTGATGCTCTTATTCCTAGCTCTAAAGGCTTTAGAAGAATATCCACCATAAATTTTGCTCTCATGCTGAAGCATGCAAAAGGGTTCAACTCCCCTCCGATGCCCTATCTTCCAATTGTATCTAATATACACTTAAATAGATGCCATGTTACAAAAAACTTAAAGGGTGTTTGGCATTACTTTTGATAGCAGTTTTTAGTAGCTTCTAGTTACTGAAAAATAATTTTGGAAATGTTTGAAAAAGTAACTTCTACTTTTGAAAAAGCATTTAAGTTAAAACACTCCTTTTAACTTCTCTAAATAAAAATTACTTCTTTTTAAAACATAAGACATGCCAAACATCCTCTTAATCGAATGCGTCTGTGTAGAAGAACGTCAACGTAAATCTTCCTCCAAACACTCTTACCAAACGTTGAGCAGTTTCAGACAGGTTTTTGCCCTAACTCTTACACCCCAAACACAACCAAACCAATACAAACTTATCATAAATATATATGAGGCTGGATCCACCACTTCTCCTAATATAAATTGTCCTTATCGACCAAAACAAACACAAAATGACCTTGAATATGGCCAAAATTGATACATAATGGATGCCACTTCATTTCACTTGTATAGCATGTGCTTAAATCAATGTTGGCTCCACAATCTCCCCTTGTACCTTTCATATTTTATTCAGCCAAGTTTTCAACATCCTATCATAAAAAACACAACTATTCAAGGAGAACTTAATAAATCCACAAAGAATGAAAAACAAGAATCAAATGAGGGTAACTTTTTCATCGGAATCAAGATTATTTGAAGCTAAACTCAAACAGGCAAAACAGAGGAAAATAATAATAATAATAATAATAATAATAATAATATTTACACACACACACACACAAAAATTGGCATCTCCATAGAACAATACTCTACAGGCAGTATTTCATGTTTTGCTACAATTGCCATTTACCTGCATATGAAATTCCCGAAGTTTTGATCCATGAGGACAGAGTTGAGTACAACGTCGTCGTTTCGCTGATGTGTTGTTTAGCGACTGAGAACTGAGAGGGGAATTCAGAAATGTACCAATCGTATCAAAAGCTTTGACCCATTAGAACAATGATGGGCTTCAAAATTGGCATTTCAAATCTCCATTTAGGCTTTGTTTAAGAGAAACATGGCTAGTCCAATCTTAATTTCTCCTGGTCACCACACGGATTAAAGTTATTATTGGACTAGAGAGTATGTTTGGCATTACTTTAAAATAAAGTAATTTTTATACTGAGAAGTTAAAAAACTAGTTGTAAAAGTGCCTAGCAGAAGCTGAAAGTGCTTACAATCAAAAGCAAAAAAGTTAGTGATAATATTTGTCAAAAAAGTGATTTTCCATATTAATTATATTTTTAGATTTTAAATTATAATTATGAGAGTAATAAATTATTTTTATATAATTTTTTAACTGAAAAGCAGAATGTAAAATCTAACAGCACCTCATGAGATGCTTTTAGATTTTAGTTAATTTTATCCTAAAATTACTTTTGCAAAAGCAGGGGTTTTCTTACCAAACACTTCCAACATCACTTTTCAGTACATAGAAACTAAAAGTTGCTCCTAAAAGCAATGTCTAACACCCTCAGAGAAGAGTTGATGATTATGTACATTACTTAGATTACTTATTTATCTTATTTCTTAAAATATTTATAAATTACTAAAATGTCATATTATATGATTCAATATTATGGATGAGTCAATTCAAACCAAACCAACCTAACAAAGATTCGTCATACACAATGAGACCATTTTACAGATATATTATATGAATATAAAAGGAAGGGTGAAATTTTTTTTTCCCAAAAAAAATTTCATGACTATTCAATGATGAAAAACCAGCAATAATTCAAAATTAAATCTCATTATCCGTGCATATGTTTATTTTATGCTCGGAGCTAATCAAAATAATACTCATATGTTACTTGAATCAATAAATTAATCAAACTCAATTCCATAAAACTAGTTATTTAATTAATACTTCATTTAAATTTTCTCTCCATGAATAGGAAGTAATTTATATTAATCTCCTACTCTAAAAAATAGCAAGATAACTGTAATTTAATCAAATACGTATCAAGTTGTTTTTACAACATAGCTATAAAACTCCATCCCTCCAATCAAAACCCTAACATAAGTTATCTTAATTTTTATAATTACTTTATGTTTTTGTTACTTAATAACAACGATTATAATTTATATTAAATAGAAAAATCCTACTCCGCTATCTTGATGTCTAAAATTATGATAATTTAGTGCCAATAAATACTTGTACAATTAATTGAAATATTATAATAGATGACATGAAATACGATTAATTCAAAACTATCCCTTCCCATGGACTCTTCACTTTCACCATTATGCAAGTTTTTATTTACTATAGTCATAGAGGTCCGATTCTTTAAATTACCCTTTTGTAGCTTAGCTAAGTAAGGCTTAGTGAAATTTGTCAATTTGTTTCGAAGAGATATACATTATAACATGAATATCTTTTTCTGAACTTCAATATTCAAACTTAGGCAGTAGCAAATGAGCTATTAATAATGGCTTATACTTCCCACTCCTTCAAACGAAAGGGTGATATTAATAACATCTAACGGTTGAAAGAGTTTTTTAGAACTTTTTTTATATATTTACAATGCGTGGAACAAATTTTGTAGAGCTTATGTAAATATTCAAATTATTCGCCACTTTCATCATCAACTGCAATCTCTACTTTTTCAGTGCTTTCAAATCGTCCAAATTTAGCAAATTCATGCCGTGTTTTCACCATCTATCTCATCTGTCACCACCCTTTGCCACCGTCATCACTTGCTTCTCTAATATTAAAAAATATAAATGCATATATTAAATATCATACTATTTATTCCCATTGATAAAAAAGTGATATTTTTCTTTCCTTTTTTTTTTTTAATTTCCACAAATATTTACCCTGTGAACTTTTGGATTATCTATGGATGAATTGAGGTAAAAAAAAGGTAATCAATCTTCAGAGAATCACACTGATTTAAGGCTGTGACAATAATTTTTTTTTGATAATTTAAATATTTTGTTGCCCGATTTTGATTTTGAATACTCATTCTACTTTTTTCATTTTATTTTTTTTTCATTTTTGTTTTTGTTGTTTTTCACTTTTTTAGTTTTTTTTTATTTAAAATACTCGTCACTGTCGGATGCGCCGGCGTTTCAGAAATGGGCTCCAATGGAGAATAAAGCCCAACATTTTCGGGCCTAATATTATCTTGTTGGGATTATGAAATTAGACTTCAGCCCGTAAAAATTCATCAAAAAAATGACTTCAGCCCGTAATTATTTGACTTATATGTTTGATCCAATCAATATAAAAACATTTATAAAAAAAATCAATAAAATCAATTTAGAAAATAAATTAAGTAATCATCGAAATAGTTCGGTAAGAATTTTGATGTCTTGTATTGTTAGGGTGTGTTGGGTTTAAATTATTTTTTAATTATGCTTTTGCTAAATGATTATAAAATATTTAAATTAAAATTGTTAAGATACATTTGAAAATAATATTTTGACCAATATAATTGATATTTTTCATATGTCTGTCACATCTTTTTCCATGAGCTGCCATTACTTTTTCCTTTGTCACCATTTTACATATTATTTAAGTCAAAATCAGTTTATGTATTTGTGCATAATAGTAATAGTAATTAATTGATATATTTAAATAGTATTTTAAGTCAAAATCAATTAATATATTAGTTTTTCCTTTTCACCAAAAAAACCAAATGCAAGTACGACTTTCGAACTACAATACCGACTTAACGTTTCATCGGTCCAATTAAGAAAGGTTTTACAAAATTTTGAAATTTTGATTCATTGTTTTATATTATTCATTCGACTTAGCCACAAAATGCTAAATATCATTTGTTATGTCAATTCTGGACGTCAGTTTAACTCCAACCAAGCACTTACATGGAGGGCCACATTGGATAGAATGAGGTTCTCATTGCACTCAAGACTACTACAAAAAGAAACAATTCTAATCAAATGCATTGGACATCTAGATTTGCCAAAAAACTAACATTGTATCGTTGGTTGGCATGATGTAGACCCTTGAGGATGTATAAATAGAAAAATTGGGACAATACAAAGAGGACTCATTCTTATCCCATATTTCAACGACATAATGTTCAAATGAGAAAACCCTAGTTTCGTTGCATTACTCGAGCGTCATAAGACCATCAACAGGACACTCTTGGCGCCCCTTGACTCTTTGTGTATTTTGCATATTTTCATGAGAATCCAGAGTATATAGCTTTCGGGTTGAATGTTCTTCCTTGGACACACTTTAATTATCCTGATTATATTTAATCCGAAATTAACAAACTTAAGACGTTTTAATAGATTTGCAATTTTTTTTTTTTTTTAAGTGAACATATAGTTAGATTATTCACAACATAACGACAAGCATGATAATCCTTAAAGATTTGCGAAAACGATGGTTTCCCCCCTGGAGATACTGTGCAGGTCCTTTGCTGTTATGCCATTGACGACAAGCCAACGTGCGAGGACTCGGATTTTTCCTTTGGTGATTTGGATTGGTCAGCCCAACTTGGATGTGAATGATCATATATGCTTTTCCACTTTGTTTTATTTCCTTATCCTACACACCCCCCTATCATGGAAATATAATTTGGGATAATTATCTCAACATTCTTGAAGTTTGACTTAATTTTTCCTATTTGTAACGATTCAATTAGTATGTTAGAATTTTTAGAAGGCTAATTAGTTTTACTGGTATTTGGTAAATGAATTTCGTAAAAAAAATTTGTTAACTGAATTAACGGCACGAGTGTTACTATAATTTTTCAATCTACAAGGGGTAATTATCGTATGAGTCAGTTTCATGAGGTTGATTTTGTTAATTGATGTTGAATGAAGCAATGGAAAATTTTATGTTGTGCATGATTGAAAAGTTGATGATTTTTCATTTATGTCTTTTTCATTGTTGCCCTAATAATTTGAATTGGCTCTTGAATTTTAGGAATTAAAAAAATGGGGAAAATTTTCACACTTCAAATAACATAATTTTATGTTATGATTTTTGTACCTTTGCATTTCAATTATATTTTTTTATTGAATTCCTTTATCAGAACATGGCATTAGGAAATATAGTAATTTTTGAGACAGTTACAAAATATTTTTTCAAACATAAGATTAAATTTCCATGTGCTGTTAGAACAATATTTCATAAAATTGGGTGTTTTATACTTGTGAAATTTTTCGTTACAAACAAAAGTATCTTCAACTAAACTATCGATGTGAAAAATTTGAAAAATATACTTAACTAAACTATTAGTGCATGTGTGTGTAGATGCACTAGATGTACACACTATATATATATATATATATTGAAAAGTTTTAACTTATACGATGAAATTTTATGTCACATGTACAAGCAACCGAATTGGGGCTAGTAAATAAAACCAACTTAGCTCGGTATTTCTAATTCTTAACTTCTACAAAGAGATAATCGTTTTAAATATGCTTGGGTAACAATACATAAATCCTTCATATTTATGATGGAGGATTTTAACCTAATTTACACACTGATAATATTTTGGTGGACTTGATTATTCCAGCTTATAACTTCCACAAGGAAATCATTGTTTCAGATTCATTTGTGATAGTAATACACCTTCTTATAAGGGAAAAATAGAAATTTTAGTGTAACTAATTACTAATACATTAGTAAAATTATGGTGATGGGTTTGATTGCTTGTCCAAGAGTAATGACTAACGGCATATTTCACTGAAATAGCTAGAGGCTCTTGTACTCACGCTGAAAGAATTATTACGGTGTAATTTTTGAGTGAAACTTCGTCACACAGTTTGATCGTTTATTAATACTAGAAACTGTGCACACTCGTGTGTGCCTAAAGTTTTTATCTATAAAATTAAAAAAGCACTTCTTTTATTTTAATAATAATGTTTTTTCTTAAATTTATTATGTAGAATAATGAATCAAAAGATAAATTTGGTGAAAATAATCTTTAAAAGAAAAAAATTATAATTGCAAAAAGTGGAAAAGAAAATGAAAATAAAAAAGAAAAGCTGAAAGAAAACTATTTTATCATTATTTTCTACGACTGTTTTGTAATTATCTTTAAATATAGGGTTATTATTATCTATCAACTTAAAAACATACCAAAATAACTATTTGAGATATTCATGTTTTATGTATAGTATAGATAATTTCACTTTTCTTTTTGAAAAATTAAAAGGAATAACTGAACTTATAAATTATTGCATGTAATTAAGATGCCACATTATAAGTAAAATAATTGTAAACCCATTTAGTCAAGGGGCATCCTTGATTCCTAAGTCACATTGATTGACATTTATCCCTCTTTATGTCTCTCTTTTCGTAATCAAATTCTAATTATACTATTCTATCAAACTATATAAAGAAGAAACAATTCGTTCCCGGTCCACTAAGCTTGTCAGCAAAAACATAATAATTAATAAAATAAATAATTTTTAAAAAAATTTTAAAAAAATCCTTTCAACAATAATTTAATGGCCCACTTCTTTTTGTGATAGGTAGATGACACATAATGTATAATCACATCATGATTTATAAGAACAACAACCCCATCGATTTCGAGTGACACTATGCTAATTGATTGAAAGATTTTTTGCTTGGAAGATCGGATTTGCGGGCCAATTTCCAAATTTTAGTACATTGTACTTGAATCTTAACCCATAGTTAAAAATATAATAAAGAGAAAAATTACCGATACATTTTAGATTTTAAATTTTTGTGATGAAAATATTTAAAAATTCGGCTTACTCCAAATAAACATCATGCTATTAGGGATGGTGATGAGTTTGGGTAAACCCTTGAATTACCCAGGATGGGTTGGGTTGGGGATAGAACAAGATTAGAGGAATGAGTTATGATTTTTGTAATTAAAATCAGCCTTGGTTAGTAAGTATATATATATATATATACACACACACGCACGCACATATGTATATCTGAAAATTAGAATTTTCATGGATTGTATTTTGTAATTCTAAAAGTAGGTAATTGCGGATTGTTAATAATTATATCATGACAAAATTGCTACCTGTAATTGCAACATAGTAAAGTTGTGTTCGAAACAGTTTCAATTATATTAGTGAACATTTCAAATGCAAATTTAAAAAAAAAAATGCAAGTTCATTACCAAAAGAAAAGGAAAAAAATAACCATGTAGTTGGGTTTTGGGGAAGCGAGGTCATGGATGGAGATGGTTTGTAGGTCTAAGCAGGAGCAAGCATGGCAAATTTTAGACACTGCCAGACCAGTCTCAAACATCATGTAACCATTCTTACATGTTATTTATTTTGACAATTTCTTTGTTGTTTCTTTAAATAAAAAATCAAGATTCAATTTCTCTCTTAGTAATTTTATTTTTTAGGGAAAATTTAATAATTTATTTATAATTTCAGCCCACATACGATTGAAAATTGTAATCTACAAAATGAAAAGAGATGTTGGAAACTGATTTTTTTGAGGGAAAAAAAAGAAAAGAAAAAAGGAGATGTTGGAATAGTGGACAACAATAGGACAAAGGGAGGAACATTGTCAAAATTGTCAATTACATGATGTCCACCCACTATTATTATCATCTTTGAATCATCCAACTAAAGTTAGTCCCCCACAGAAGGCAAGCTTCTTCACTGTCCAATTAAGTCATATGTTTCCTTTCAACAAACTCAATTAAAATATTCATTTATTGACTCCTAACTTTGACCCAAATTTAATAAGTCATTTGGCTAAACATACACTTAAAAGGAAGGTTATAAAGCCAAAAAAAAAAAAAAAAAAAAGAACTGTTCAGAATTTAAGCAAAAGATTTTTATCACATTTGGAAAATCTTTTTAAAAAATAGCCTACCAATTCCAAGAAATAATTTATGAGTTTAATATAGATATAAGATACCCCCAAAAAGCCCTTCTCAACAAATTAAATTATTCCCAAATATTTCACAATGTGTATGTTTTTATGTGATTGATGCGATATGATTCAAAAATCCGAGATCTTGATGTTCAAATTCTCACTATGTGAAATTTTCAAAATCCAACCACCTTACCTATAAATTACTTGTCAAAATGTCATTTCTTTAGAAGTGCTTCACATTGGTCCATTTATGGATATTTTTCACTTTGAGCCAATTACCCTGTTGCAGCGTTTTCACCTCTTTATTAAGTGTCAAAAAGTTTTTCAAATGCCATTAAAAATTAAGTTACACAAGAAAATTTCATAATGCGATTGTTTTTATATAATTTGTTTGATCGGACAAAAAATCCAACTAATATCAACGTTCAAATTCCGATGACATGGATACTTAGAGTCAGACCACGTTAACTATCTATAACTACTTAACAAAATGACATTTTTCAAGAAACACTTCATATTGTTCCATTTACAATTAATTTTTTACTTCAAATTGTATGCCTTATTTTAGTCTTTCCCCACTTTACTGAGTCACTAACGGTATGATTGATATGCACGAATGAGAAATGAATGGAATGGATATTGCCAAGTTCATTCCAAAACATTTGATTGGTATGATTCAGGGAATGAAATTCTCGTTCCCGTAGGAATGCCTATTCCCAAAAATATGGGATTAGTCATTTCTTCCTACTCCCGTGGTATTAGTTATTCCTGACAGATTAAGAATAGATTATGATTTGTTAATTACAAAATTACTCTTCAAAAAATTAAACAAACCTAGAATTTTCACAAAGGTTTAGGTCATATTTATTTAAAAATATTTATTTATTCAAAATTTTTAATTACCTAAAAATCATTTATTTTATTTAAAAATATTATTTATTCAAAAAATATTTATTTAAAAAATATTTACTTATAAGATATTCATTTATTTTAAAAATTATTTATCTAAAAAATAATTATTTATATATTTAAATGTTATTTATTCATTTAAAATTTATCTATTTATTTAAAAAGTATTATTTGTTAAAAATATTTATTTATTTAAAAATTAATATTCCTTTGAAAATATTTATTTATTTGAAAACATTATTTATTTAAAAAATTTTTATTAATTAACAAATATATTATTTATGTATTAATAATTTTATTTAAAAAATTTGCTATATAAAGAGTAATTTGGTCGTTTAAAGTATTTCCATTCCATTCCTGTCAATTACTGTTCATTATCAATTATGAGATTGGAATCAAGTAAGGAATTATAATATTGTTAATTTCCTATTCTTGTACATACCAATCGTAGGAAAAACAACAGTTACGCCATTCCTTTCTCATCTTTATTCCATTTCTAAAGTCATTCAATTCCTATCTAATTCCATTTCTGCATGCCAATAGTAATCTTATTATTTATATTTTTAAATCTCATGTCATAGCCACTCAATCCAAATATTCTCATACCTCAAACTACAACAAGATCTTTCTAATACTCAAATCAATACCTCACATGGCATGCATATATAACTTTCATGACCATGACTCCTGCATTTAAAAAAACACAATATATGTAAGAATCATAAGATCAATTTATCTATATTTGTTTACACAACAATAATAATAATAATAATAATAATAATAATAATAATAAAGAAAAACGGAGCAGTTGCCTAACAATAACTAGTCCTTTTCATTGCAACTTGACAAGGATGTGCATGTGTTTGAAAAGATGTTTCATTTTAGTCAAGCCTTTTTCCTTGTGTGGTATTGGTGATTAGCTGGAAGCACTATTTAATTAATCTGACTTAGTGGTGCTTAATAAGATTAAGAGCGTCATTTAAGCCTATAAACACGGTAGCTTTTGGCTTTAATCTATTTTATTAACTTAGATTAAGACATCTTGCATCGTGAGTGGTGAACATATCTTAGTACCTATTTATAATGTATGGATGCAATATAACATGTTCTAAGCATGTTTATTTATTTGTGCTAATATAGGCCAACATGGACTACAAATATTTACACTATTCATTCTATTTTTAATAGATAATATTAATTTTTGGCTATAATAAAAAAAAATATCGTTTTTCTTTCTTTCGTGTGTGTGCGCGCGTATGCAGGGTAAACCATGCATTATTTTGGAAATTTGTATTGTTAACAATTTTGAGCCAACAAGGTTTTATGGTCAAGAATTCCACAATGAGAAATCTAAAATTATTTATAGATTTACAAATTTCAAATTTATATTCTATGAAAAATGTGGGCATTATTGTAACTTTAAATGAGTTATTCATTAGACATAAATTATATTTCTTAATTCTATACATTTTAATAATATTATATTAGATTTATTGATGAATATGATTGTTTAAAAAAAAAATTGCAATATTTATCTGAAGACTATAATACGCTCTCAATATTAAATGTTTCTTTTTCGAGTTTGGTATTAACATTTTGTTTCTATTCAAGGGACATTCATTTCCATTGTTTAGTTTTTCTTCTTTTTTTTTTTTTGTGCCACCATAATTTTTGATTTTTTTTTTATCATTTATTTCAATATATATTTCATATATTATATTTTTTATTAAAAATTTTTTAACGTACTTAGCATGTATAAATTCATATAATATAATAAAAAATGAAACATGTATTAAAAAGTGAATTTCCAAATATTGTTGGTAATTCAATAATCAGGAAAAAGTGAATTTCCAATATGTTATTACATTAATAACAGCTACTTAATAGGCTTGAGAGGTGGGGAAAAAATTGTATTTTTCTATAATATATTGAACTAAATTTGTATGAAATTTAATATTACCCACTAATTCTTTATCTTTAACCTAAAAATGGAAAAAAATAAGACCAGAATGATTATAGCATCCCAAAAACAAATCCAACCCACTCAATATATTTTAATTTTATTTCAAATCATTTTTTTTCTTTCTTTTCAATCTTACAACAAGCCAATCCCAAGTTAAGTTCCTCGTGAGTAAGTCCTTTTTATCTTATTCAATATATTTAATAAAAATCATGACATATATATATATCATAAGATCGTGTATTTCTATGTTATTTTCATGAAATATCTCTTAATATTAACTATGTTTGTCTGTCTATTTATATTAAATTATGTACATCATTATATTAAATGTGTTGATTATATTTTATTAAATACACATAGATCGACTGTATATTATATCTTACACATATAAATTATATTCCGTTGTACACGCATATTAAATGTACATTGAACTCTAATACCTATAAAATATTTCATAGACAATTATAAAATTACGCAAGTAGTCCCTTTTTTAAGACTAATAAGTAGTCCAATTAAACAACAAACATTTCATCTTTTCGATAGTCAATTCAAATTATGCGTAAGTAATTCAAGATTCTACTTGGAAATTTTGGTACACAAACTATGTCTAAATAATTCAAAACTTTGCTTGAAAATTTTGGTACACCGATTAACATTGACAATCCAAAATTAGGTCACAAAACATATTATGAGCTTAATTATGAAAAAAGAATGTAATTATATTTGTCTTTGAAATAATCATATTTATGAGAATCTTATAAACTATCCGTGTAATAAGTGCAAATTCACCTAATTGTGTTAGTGATGAATGATGAATTTGGCCAAACCAACCAGTAAATTCCGCATATCTCTGTCACATCTTCCAATAATTATTATTCAATTTTAGTCCAACAATACTGTTTACACCCAATATTTGTAATTGTATACATAAAAAATAATATAATATCATTTCATAATTTTTCTTTTTAGAAAAAAAAAAAGAATAAAATATATATTTTGGGTAAAATATTTTTTTGGCCCGCCCCCTAAATTATATCTTTTTTGCAACATATACAATAAGACAAAATTTATGGTACTTGCCTCAACTCAAATAATGTGGATCAACGTTTATTACCTTGATTATTATTTCTTATTATTGTTTTATTTTCCTTTTAGCCAACTTTTTTTGTTTGTGATAAATGTTTTTTCAGGAAAAAAAAAAAATCTGCTACATCATAATTACAATGCTTACACCTGATTATTAAATCATTACGATTACTTTCTTATTTATTTATTTTTTAAGATGTTACCATTCTTAGAAGTAAAATAAGGTTTAATGTGTCGTCTCACTCTCTGACTCTATAAAATATGAAGTTTGATTTCAAACTAAAAGCTTGAAAATAACTTATTTTCAATAGAGATTATATAGACTTTCGATTAGAATAGAGGCTTGGAATTGGTCACAATAAGGATTCAATAACTAACATGTACGGGTAACATTTACTTGGTAGAGTATAAAAATAAGAGAAAAGCTAAATACAATAAAAAAAGAAACATAGAAAATAAGAATCAAGTGTTCTAATGACAATTCAATGATATTAGGGGCTTAAATGTTATATACCATAGTTTAGAGGGAAATATGATATAAAAATTTGTGTAGGGGTTTAGTTTGCATAAAAACACAATTGGGGAGGCAAAACTCATTTTGCTCTATATTACCTTCTAACCCCGGAGCGTGACTTCACTCGCCTAAACCCCCCTCTCTCTCTCTTTCTCGCAGTCGCTTTCACACTGTTACACTGCTACTCTCGCTCTCTCTCTCTCTCTCTGAGTCTTGTGCTAAATAACGCCGCTTTCTTCTCAACGTTTTCGTCACTCCTTTGCTACTCACTCCCCCCGTTTCTCTAACTGAAAAACCACCATAGTTTTCTTTCATCTCTCTGTAACAGCACTATAGCTCACATACCTTTGATGAACGAAAACCTTCAGGAAAAATGACGGTTCCTATGTCATGTAATCTCCGTTTATATATCTAGACTTCGTAGAGGTACAGTTACAGTGATTTGGGGTGAAGAAGCTCTGTAATAATAGTGATTTATAAAAGTATATATTCAAAAGGATGGAGAAGAAACAAGGGTTTTTCTCAGCATTGAAAGAGGAGGTGGTGCGCGGTTTATCTCCAGCAAGGTCACGCTCCAAGAGTCGGGCTCGGAGCGCTTCGCCAATGTCCCGTCTGCTCCGGAGGAAGAAGGTCAGTACGAGTAATCCTGAGCCGTTGATCTCGAGATCGGGTAGCCTTAGGCCGCTGGGGGAGACACTGACGCCTTTGATGGAGGGTCCGGATCCAGATGGTGGGGAAATTGGGGAGTCGAAGAGGGTCGGATCGGGACTTGGACAGTGGGTCCGCGGGCAGCTGACCCGTAACCCCTCGGTGGCGGTTAATGAGAATGGGTATGGTAACCAGAGTTCTGATCTGAGGCTGCTGCTTGGGGTGATGGGTGCGCCGCTCGCCCCGGTGCACGTTAGCACCACTGACCCTTTGCCTCATCTCAGTATTAAGGACACTCCCATTGTATGTCTTCCTGTCTGTCCATTCAAAAAACTGTACATCAGTTTTGACAATTACGGGTTTATTTCCCCTGTTTTTTGCTAGAGTATGTGTTGTTATTAAAATTTAGTTTGGTGGATATTTGATTAGTAATGGCTGATTTTTGTTTATTTATTTATTATTATTATTATTTATTTTATTATTTTTTTTTTCTTTTTTTGTTACGAGGATTGAATTTTATACTCATGACAGGTTCATTCTTATGTTTGATGATGAGGAACTGATGTGGACTTGAGATTTAGTTTTAATCTGAGTAGATTCTTGTGATCTTTGTCTCTTTATGAAGAAATAATATAGTAATAATTTCTAACAGTTGAAGGTAAAAGAGTTGATGCTGAATCTTATACTGGACTTTTTTGATTCTAATGCTCCAAAACAGGGCATGTGTTTCTGTCCCTTTTTTACATTCAAAATACCATTTTTCTTCTAAGTACTTGCAATTTTGTAGGAAAATTCTTCGGCCCGGTACATACTTCAACAATATACCGCAGCTTCAGGAGGGCAAAGGGTCCAAAGCTCCATCAAGAATGCCTATGCAATGGGGAAGTTGAAGATGGTAGCTTCAGAATTTGAAACAGCAACGAAGGTGGTGAAGAACAGGAATGCTGCTAGAGCTGCTGAATCTGGTGGTTTTGTCCTGTGGCAGATGAATCCTGATATGTGGTATGTGGAGCTTGCAGTTGGGGGAAGTAAAGTTCATGCTGGCTGCAACGGGAAGCTCGTGTGGAGGCACACGCCATGGCTTGGTGCACACACGGCAAAGGGTCCCGTTAGGCCCTTGCGACGTGCCCTTCAGGTGAAAATGCACACAAAAGTTATGAGAGAAAGAAAAATTAGTGTATATTAAGTGGTCTTATGCTGTATGTCAAGTGACAAATTAAATTTTTGTCACAATAATGACAAAACTTCGATTGTCGCTATTGACAATTAGTGACACATGCATATGGACAACATTGTAGGACAACATATTAACAAGGAAAATCTTATTATAAATCAATCTTAGTGACAGTGTGCTGTCACTGGTTGTCACTGTACACGTGCCACTGTTTGTCAAAGACTAACTTTTGTCATTTTTAAACTATACTATGTTGTTAGTCAAAAAATTAGTGAATTTTCTCATATTGTTACTTGTTTTCTATCGCTAATGTTGTATCCGTTTTGTAATGACGGTTTTGTGCTTGAGTTTTTCCCTCCTGGTTTTCTAATCTATTGCATTTTTTTGTGTTCCAATATACAGGGACTTGATCCAAGAACTACAGCCAGTATGTTTGCAGATGCAATATGCACTGGGGAGAAGAACATAAATGGAGAAAACTGCTTCATTCTAAAGCTTGCTGCAGACCATCAAACATTAAAAGCCAGGAGTGAAGGACCTGCAGAAATCATAAGACATGTCCTGTTTGGCTACTTCAGCCAGAAAACAGGGCTTCTTGTTCAGATGGAGGATTCCCATCTTACTCGTATTCAATCCAACGGAGGGGATGCCGTGTACTGGGAAACGACCATTAATTCCTTTCTAGATGATTATCGACCTGTCGAAGGAATCATGATTGCTCATTCTGGACGTTCCGTTGTGACCCTCTTCCGGTTCGGAGAAATGGCAATGAGCCACACGAAAACACTAATGGAAGAAGCTTGGACCATTGAAGAGGTTGCCTTCAATGTCCCGGGCCTGTCAGTCGACTGTTTTATTCCACCGGCCGATTTAAGATCATCTTCGATAAGTGAAACTTCTGAACTCCCTCGAGAGGAAACTGGAAAGTCGGCAATAGCCGTTGCAGCCCACCGAGCAAAAGTTGCAGCGGTCGAAAGCACTCACGATCGTGGGGTCAATAACGTCGTCTGGAAAGTGGAAATCTGACCAAGTTAGGATCAAACTATGGTAAATGTTCATAAGTGTGGGCTGTCTCTAATTTACTAACATTGTAGAAGTAATGAAGTAGGCTCAATCTATTGAGGAATTTTATTAGTAGTTATATCATGCCTCCATTAGTCTGTATTATAGAGCATGATTAATTCATAGTTCCTCTAGTGAAAATATTATGCTCTTATTGCAGACTCCAACTAAAGGAGTTGGAGCTCATTTTTCCTGGTAACAGATTGAGCGAATGGAGGTTAAGTTTTAGTTTATACCTCCCAAGGATATATGATGAGGTGAAAGCTTTAGCATGAGCTTTTTGTTAGTTCTTATTTTATTATCAACTCTTCTTTTTTCTGCCTAAATGTATACTTATCTGGCAGAGAAGAGGAATACTGTTAAATCAGTTTAATTTTAGTGTTTCAATAATTTAAATTTTTGCATGTTCTTGTGTAGTCTTTTGCATTTC